>CM021102.1:343818730-344160576 GCA_007115665.2 Sequoiadendron giganteum | reverse complement strand
CCCTCAACCCTTAAACCCTAATCCCTCAACCCCTATACCCTCTTAATCCCTCAATCCTCAACCCTCAACCCTTCAACACTAATCCCTCTACCCCTATACCCTCTTAATCCTTAATCCATCAACCCTCAACCCTTAAAACCTTATCCCTCAACCCTCAACTCTCAACCCTTCAACCTTAATCCCTCCACCCCTATACCCTCTTAATCCTTAATCCATCAACCCTCAACCCTTAAACCCTAATCCCTCAACCCTCAACCCTCAACCTTAATCCCTCTATCCCTATACCCTCTTAATCCTTGAACCCTCAACCCTCAACCCTTAAACCCTAATCCTTCAATTTTTATACCCTCTTAATCCCTCAACCCTCTCAACCCCCAACCCTCAACCCTTAAACCCTAATCCCTCAACCCCTATACCTTCTTAATCCCTCAACCCTCAACCCTTAAACCCTAATCCCTCAACCCATATACCCTCTTAATCCTTGAACCCTCAACCATTAAAGCATAATCCCTCAACCCCTATACCCTCTTAATCCCTCAACCCTCAACCATTAAAATTTAATCCCTCAACCCCTATACCCTCTGAATCCCTCAACCCTCAATTCTTAAACCCTAATTCCTCAACCCCTATAACCTCTACCCTATAACCTATTAATCCCTCATCCCTAAACCCTAAACTCTTAAACCCTAACCCATAAACCCTCTACCCTCTACCACCAATCCTCTACCCTCTACCCTCAACGCTAATCCCCCAACCCTTAAACCCACTTAGTAAACTCTCTACCCTAATCCCTCAACCCTCTTGACCCTTAAACCCTTAAAAACTCAACCCTAAACCCTAATCCCTCAACCCTTAATCTCTCAACCCCTGTAACCTCTACCCTATATATTAGCCTCTCAACCCTAATCCCTCGACCCTATACCTTAAACCCTCAATATTCAACCCTCAACCCTTAAACCCTCTACCCTTTACCCTATGCATTAAACACTCAACCCTCAATTCTCAACCCTCAACCCTTAATCCCTCAACCCTCAATCCTTAAACCCTAAACCCTCTACCCCTTACATTGGACCCTGAACCTAATCCTTTAACCATATACCCTCAAACCTATACCCTAAACCCTCTACCCTCAACCAAGTAAACCCTTAACCCTAAACCCTTAACCCCAAACCCTTCAACCCTAGACGCTTAAACCTTAAACCTTCTACCCTATACCCTTAATCAAATACCCTCTACCATCAAACCTATTCCCTCGACCCTCAAACCTTAAACCCTAATATCCTAGAAAACATCAACCCTATAGGTCCTCCAACCTAATCCCTCAACCCTATACCCTCAACCCCTATCACTTTCTCTCTATCTATACGTCTCACCTCTCCCTCCTTCCCTCCCTCCCACCCTCTCTAATTGTCTCTATCTATCGTCTCCCTCTTTCTGCATACCTCTCGTTCAATCAATCCCTACCACCCTCTCTCACTCCCTCTATCCATCTCCCTTTATGTCCCTCCCACTTCATCCCACTCTCTCCCACTACCTCTCTCTCCCTCTCTCTCATGTCTCTTCCTCCCACCCCCTCTCTCTCTAAGGTCTCTCCCTCTGGAAACCTACCTAGGTAACTCTCTCTTTGTCTCTCTCCCCTCTCTCTATCTATCCCTCCAACCCTACCTAGATAAGTCCCTCTCACTCCACCCCCCTCTTTCTCTACCTTTATTAGGTCACTCCCTCTATCACCCTCTCCCTCTCTCAGGTCTCTCACTCACACTCCCTCTCTCTCCCACTCCCTCTCTCTCACACTCCATCTCTCACACACTCCCTCTCTCTCCCGCTCCCTCCCTCTCACACTCCATCTCTCTCACACTCCCTCTCACTACCTATCTCTCAAGTCTCTCCCTCTCACCCCCCTCACAATCTCAAGTCCCTCCCTTTCGCACCCTACCTACATAACTCTCTCTTTCTCTTTCTCTTTGTCTCTCTCCCCCCTCTCTCTCTCCCTCTCCCTCAATTCTCTCTCTCCCACCCCCCCTCTCTCTCTCCCTCACCCTCAATTGTCTCTCTCCCACCCCCCCGCTCTCTCCCCCTCCCTCTATCCCTCCCACCCTACCTAGCTAAGTCCCCCTCACTCCAACCCCTTCTCTCCCACTCCCTCTCTCTTAAACTCTCACTTCCACCCCCTCTCCATCTCTCTAGACTCTCTCTAAATTCTCCATTCGTCTAAAGACATACATAAATGCATACATACAAGCATAATACATATGTACATATAATCTTACATCCATACAAGCATACATACATACATGACATACATGTACATAAAAATATATCATCATACATTAATATATTGTCATTTAACATAAAGTAAGACATAACGCGAGTGTGTTATAATGCACTCGCCTTATGTGTTAGTTGACATGTTCCCCATAGAAGCAAAAACCATGTGAAAAGTGAGATATAACGTGAGCGCATTATAACGCACTTGCATTATATCTTGCTTTGGGAATTCCTGAGCCTTAGGTTTGGTATTTTCCTTGGAATACCAACCCAAAGGCTTGGAGGGCATTCCCAATGACCAAAGATGTGTTTTTAAAAAATCCACCATATTTATCATAATCGAGTTCGTGCTCACCGTCAGGATTGCACATGGTTCAATATCGAAAAAATCGAACACATGGGTAATGTTGGGTTATCTCTTAGCTATCCAACAATGTAATTTTTTTCACTTTCTGAAAATGTTAAGTCTTTCATCCATAATTTATTTTATCTGTATGTCTTTTTTTTGCCAAAAAGCAGTGTTTGGTATTTTCTTCGTTATAAATTAATCGTTCATCAAATTTTCAAATAAATTATATTTTTAGAAACTAGACTCCATTCTACAAAATTAAAAAATTAAAGAAAAAATAGATCAATTAGTGTCCAAAATTTGTAGGGGTAGCATGGCCAAAATTCTATTTTTAGGATATGTCCACTTCGCAAATTAGTAAAAAATAAAATATTCATTAAAAAATTATTAGAAAAATCGTGCATCAACTACATACTGTTAGCTAACTTTTGAGTGTTGCAATTTTAAAAATACTAAAAAAAATTTCACCGTACGAGGGTCGTACAAGAGTTGCTATGTTATGTTTTTCTGACAAAAACAACACTAATTTGTGTACATCCCTCGTTTGAACCCCTTAATCTCAACCATTTTAAAAATAAATTAGTAGTTTAGAAAGTAGACTCAGAGAACTTGAATCCTTCTTTTTGTTCCATCTCAAAATTTTGAGTCTAAGTATCCTCAATTTCATGTCCAAGGTCAGTATTTCCTAATTTCAAAAAAAAGCTGTCCACTTAAGTCCCCTTTTTGGGAACCATCTTTGTGCACTTACCCTTATATATGTATACTATATAATTTACATGCCATTATTTTTTATTTTAATTATTGATCTATTCTTTCATATAATATTATACCCTTGACCCTTAAGTACCCTTACAACACTATAAGATTCTAATTGTGCAATTATGAAAGAGAACCACATATAAAATACTATTTGTTGCCATTGAAAGAAAAGGTGTCAAATAAACTCACATAAATGAAAGTAATTTATAGAAAAAGAACAACTATCATTTTTTGTTGTTTCAATCACAACAAAATTAGATAAAGGGAGATCTTTGGTCTTTTCCATATGTTAAACCCCCTCCATTATGCAATGAAACGAAGACCCATGAATATGTGTGCTCTCCTTTTGATGAGGCTTATGATGTGGTCTTTACTTCTCATGTGTTGGTGTAGAGTGCACCTCTTTCTAATTTAATAAGGATTAAAACTATGACCTTGTGTTTTTGGATGCTCCTTCATAGACTCATCTTCATTCTTTTGCAACTCTACATGTTTCTCCTTCAGTTCAAGCTTCTTCAGTTTCAATGGTAGCAACATTTGAAGCTCCTTTGCCATTTTTTCAAATGGACAATAGCTTGATAATTTTGAAGGATATTCTTAAGGTTCTCCCATTTCTTTTACCTTACTCAATGATGTGGCACATATAATTAAATTACTAGTCTCATTTTATTATGTTTTCCTCTAAGGGGGTGTTGTCATGGGGAAATTTTTTCACCCTTGCAACACTAAACTCAGTCTACTACACTCACCTTGTGGATTGATTTCCTCAAGTAATATGGACTACACCTTTAGGATAGTCAAGTCTCTTGTAAAGTACACATGAGTAATGCAACAAAAATGCCAATGTGAATTAATTTGTGCATATGATAAATTGAGTTGATTACTTTGGGTAGAATCAAGAAGTTGGATCCACTTCTATGGGAAGTGTCTACCAAAAAAAATATTGATAGTAATGGGTACTCATTTAAAAAAAATGGGTACCCATTTAGGAATGGGGCCTCAAGCCTAAACGGGTATGCATTCAAAATGGTTACCCATTATTGATCAAGGTTTTGACCTAAATGGGTACTCGTTATGAACACACACCCATTTCAGCATAGGTACCCATTCCAAAAAGTTATTTATTTTTTAAAAAATCTCTGCGAGCTCATTTTCCAACAATAATAATAGTAAGGGAAACAACACCATTAGAATGGGTACCTAATTTGAAATCTCCTAACACCCCCATTTTAGCTCCTCTCTCCTCCTCCATCCAAAGTCAATTTCCTTTAGGCATAGGTAGGTTTTTACATTTTTATTTCATTTTTTCAATTTTTAGTGTTAGGGTTTTGGTTGAAGGTAAATTTGTTGTTTTTTTTAATTTATTTTAAATGAGTAAATTTTCAAGGTTAGGGTTTTTGTTGTTTTTTCAAAAAAATAATTATAAATGTGTAATTTTTTAGGGTTAGGGTTAGAAATTTAATAATTGAATATTGTTGCACTATGTTGTCATTGATGTCAACCTATGGTATGGATATTTTGAGAAGGTATGTAAGGTGTTGAGCAAGTGTTGCAGATGCATCAGGGTCACTTGGTTTCCAAGTGCTGTTGAATTTTTTTTGCATAAAGACTATACAAGGTGACTAGGAAGTGTTCTCTATTTCTCTCTGCATTTATTCATTCTTGAAGATGTGCTTGTATGGTTTTAAAGTGATGATTAGAGGTCTCTAGAGGTGTTATATCTAGAGTTTCAAGTTCTAGATCGTGTGACAGTACAAGATATGTTTGACAATGTGTTGGACTATCTCTAGCTTGTGAAGAGGGTCATTTGGGATAAATGTAATTACTTCGCATTTCTCCACACTGAAGTTTCTTGCCTTGCATATTTGGGAATTGCTAATACTACATGTACCTACCTTCCCTTGGATATTTTAGTGTTTATCTCTTTTTCAAGCTTAGATCTTAAGTTGTATCTCGATGGTAGTTTGATTGGTTGCACAAGATGATAGTATTCTTAGTTTCATGTGTTTACGTTAGTGTTTTTGAATATTATGTTAATGTTGGAATATTCCAAGGTGTTGTGTAATGTTGCTACATAGTTCATAGGATTTTTTTGACCTTGGTGAAGTGTGAATTTGGTTTCTTGATAGAGTTAATGTTAGTTTGGACAACCTGATGTGTTAGTGTTGTTTGTGGATGAACTTCATGGTTTGTGGAAGCTTGGTGTAGTGTTTCAATGTAGATTTTGGTCCTATTTAACCCTTGGTGTGATCCGCTCTCACTTATTTCCACCACAAAATTTTTTGGTGTCGACCTATTTGGTGGTTTCATGTTTGAGGTGGATATGTTTCAGGAGCCGACCTAGAGAAGGTTATTCATGGTTACAATGGAAGATATATATGCAAGGTCAAATCTTTGGAGATGTGTGTGGTGCGGAATGATGTATGTGTGATTGTGTGTTGAGATTTAAGTGCGAGAAAGAATGCCTAAGACTACTAGAATCAATGAGCATAAGGTGTCTACAATTTAGTGTGCTAGAAGTCATTGGAGATAGTGAGTCAAAGGTTGCAAATGGTAAAAAGACATTATGGTGGTTTCTCTAGTTTCTCTAAGGTAGTGAACCTCCTTTATAACTGATTCTTTGTAATCTGAAAAAGAAGTGATCTTCCTTGGCAGTGAGCCTTTCTCTTTGGGCAGTGAGTCCTCTAGGCAGTGAGCCTTTTGTAATCAATTTTGGTTTTCATATAGTGAGTTAACCTCATTGTGGGTTTTTCCTCATGGTGTCTTCAACATAAAAATATAGTTTTCTATTGTGAATGTTTTTGGATGTGTTGTTTCATTTGTCTACATTCTTAATAAATCTTTGAAGGTTTTAATGCACAACTGATTGAACCCCCTCTCTGTTATCCTGTGTTTCTAACAATTGGTATTAGAGTAGAGGTTCTTTGGAAGATGCTTAACCACTTGAAGAAAATTTGGATGATGCACAAGAATGGTGGCAAAGATCCTATGTTTGATGGAAGAAATTATGTTTTCTAAAAGGCCAAGATGGAAGCCTTTCTCACCACATTAGGGTTTGACATATCAAAATTAGTCAAAAATAGATACACTATGCCTAATACTCCTCCAACAAGTGAATATGATATCAAGGAATATGAGAACAATGACAAAGCAAGGAATGGTATTTGGAGTGGGCTTTTAGATTCAAAACTTATGAAGGTGATAAGCTGTAAAATTGCTAAAGAGGTCTAGGAGAAGTTGAAAATAGTTTATGAAGGAGATGATAAGGTCAAGCAAGAAAAGATACAAAATTTGAAATCTTAAGGATTTTTGAGGATGAAGATATTGCAAGCTACATGTACAAGGTGGATGAAATTTTCAATTCCATCAATAGTCTTGGTGGAAAATTGGAGGAAAATGAAGTTGTGAAAAAGGAATTGAGTACTCTTCCTAAATCCTATAGTGCTAAAGTTTATGATACTAAGGAAGCTAAAATTTTGGATCAATATACTAGAGATCAATTGTTTCATGCTTTAAATACCTTTGTATTAAGAGTGTTTGACAAAGATGCTCTAAGGAAAGAAACTAATTTTAAATTAAGTAAGAAAGAGAGGAATGATGAATCTAATTTGGATGATTTTGATGAAGTGGAAGTGAATTTTGTAAGAATATTGAAAAAGGGCATTGGAAGATATAGAGGTAAGTTACCTTTCAAGTGTTTGAATTGTGGAAAGATAGGTCAGTATGCTTTACAATACCCATATAAAGTTTCAAATGACAAACATAAAGGTCATAAAGGTAAATCCTTCAAGAAGAGTTATTACATGTTAAAGAAGATAGTGATGATGAGGAAATAGACTAGTCGAATATTGAAAGTGATGAATTCTTGTTTATGGCTTTGAATTTTGGAACTAATTCTACTGACCTCGAGAGATGTGTGAAGGAAATCGCTCCAGAAATAGGTCATATTATTGAAGTAACTATGTTGATTTCCTTTCATATAAAAGAGGAGAGAAACTACTGGATAATTGACAAAAAATGTTCAAATCATAGGATAGGTGATAAGAGTAAGTTCATTAACCTTAAGAAATATGATGGTGGTTGTATTAAGTTTGGTGATCACATTTGATAAGATATGTGGAAAAGTTTCAATTAGTTTTGATGGCAAGCATAAGATAGATGATGTTCTTTATGTTAATGGTCTCCAACATAATCTTCTTAGTGTAGGAAAAATGTGTAGAAGAGAATACAATTTGGTGTTTCAAAATGATGGTTGTTAAATAAAAAAAGGAAGATCTAGAATCTTGGTTGCAGTGGGAACAAGGATAAAAAGAATTGTTTATCAGCTCAAAAGTGCTAGTGGTAAGTGCTTTATGGCTCAAATAAATGAAATTTGGTTGTTGAACAAAATAATGTGTCATATCAATTTTGATAGCCTAGTAAATATCAACTCTATACATTTTGTGAGAGACTTTCCAACAATTACAAAGCCTATCAATGTAATTTGCAAAGAGTGTCAGTTTGGAAAATAGACAAGGAACATGTTTAAAACTAAGGAACATTCTACTACATGACCTTTAGATTTGGTGCATATAGACCTATGTGAACCTACCAAAACAAGAAGCCCTCAAGGTGATAGGTATTTTAATTTTGTTAATAGATGATTACTCTAGAATGAATTGGGTGACTTTTCTCAAAGAAAAATTAGAAGCTCTTCATAAGTTTAAAGCATTTAACTCTATGGTTGAGAATGAAAAGGACTTGAAAATCAAGTGCTTAAGGTCTAATTGAAGTGGTGAGTTCACCTCAAAATAATTTAATAGTTTTTGTGAAGATCATGAGATAAAAAGACATTTATCAGCTCCTAGAACTCCACAACAAAATGGGGTTGTGGAGAGGAAGAACAGGATAGTTTAGGAGGTAGCAAGAACCATGTTAAAGGAAGAAAATCTATCGAATGTATATTGGAGAGAATCTATTCATACGAAAGTTTACATTGTCAATAGAGTACAAGAAATAGTGAATAGTTCAAAGACCCCCTATGAGCTATGGTATGGAAAAATCCTACTGTGAAATATCTCAGAGTGTTTGGAAGTAAATGTTATATCACGAGGGATGGAGAAAATGTAGGAAAGTTTGATGCAAGATCAGATGAAGGAATATTCCTTGGACATTCTACAAAGAGCAAGGCATACATGTGCTACAACAAGAAACTAAAGAAGATAATTGAAAGTTCAAGTGTGTTAAAGTGGATGAAGAATCACATCAGAGCTTAGTGATGATAGAAGGATATGAATTTGATGAACCCCTTTGCATAGAAGAAGAAAAATAAGAAGAAGAAGAAGAAGAAGAAGAAAAAGAGATTCTAGTGGAAGAGGAAGAATCTTTATAAAAAAATCCTAAGATCCTAAGTATGTGAAAAAAATAAATTTTGAGGATAAAATAATTGGAGATAAGAGCAAAGGTGTGCTAACAAGAAGAAAAGCTACTATGACAGAGGAACATGTAAATGTTTTTTTTCTCTTTAAAATAGAACCTAAAATAGTTACTGAAGCATGCAGGGATAAAAATTGGATCAATGCTATGGAAGAAGAACTGTGACAGATTAAGAAGAATCAAACATGGGAACTAGTCCCAAGACCAACAAACAAGAATGTGATAGGAACTAAATGGGATTTCAGGAACAAGTTCAATGAGGATGGAGAATTTGTCAGAAACAAGGCTAGGTGTGTGTGTAAAGACTACTCACAAGTGGAAGGAATATATTTTTAAGAGACTTTTCTCCAGTAGGAAGAATGGAGTCTATTAGGATGTTTTTGAATTTTGTGGCACACAAAGACTTCAAGGTGTATAAGATGGATGAAAATTCTACATTTTTGAATGGTGAGTTAGAAGAAATGCACATTGAACGACCAAAAGGTTTCTAGTTGTCAAAAGATCCTAATATGGTCTAAAAGTTGAAGAAGGAATTATATGGGCTCAAACAGGATCCTATAACATGGTATACAATATTGGATGGATACTTACTACAAGAGGGCTTCAAAAAGGGTGCCATAGACAATAACCTTTACTTCAAAGTTGAGAAAGATCAAATCTTGATTGTGGTTATGTATTTTGATGATATAATATTTGGAAGAAATGAGGACATGTGTAAGAAGTTTGTAGAGGAGATGCAAAATGAGTTTGAAATGTCAATGCTTGGGGAGATGACTTTCTTCCTTGGGCTACAAATTAGTGAATCAAAAAAAGGTATATTCATTTCACAATCAAAATATGTAAAGGAAATGTTAAAGAAGTTGGGTATGGAGGATTCTAAACAAGTATATACTCCCATGGTTACTAGTTGTAAATTAAGCGAAAATGATGAATATCCTAAGATAAGTCAAACTAAGTATAGATCCATGATTGGTGGATTACTATATCTAACTACAACTACATATGATATTGTGTATGTTAAAATGTGTCAATTAAATTGAATATAAACTAGTACACCAATGAAACATTAGATTGAAGAAACTAAATAAAATAAAGTAAATGCAAACTCTAAACCGCAGCTTCTTCAAATTCATTTCATTGTCCTCTATCTCCAAGGATTCGCTTGAAGATGCTTGCTCTTAGTTGTTTAAAACAACAGCTTGTAGAATGGCAGCTTGAGAGAATGAGATTATTAAGAATGCATATGAATCTAAAAGATTGAACTATTGAATTAAAAATGCTATGAATGCTAAGATGCGACTATAGTAACTACGCATGAAAATATGAGATTTGAGGTCCTCTTCAACTCATGAAAGGGCTGTATTTATAGATTTTTGAAGGTAGGAATTCGATTAGCCAAGATCGATGGTTGAGTTCAAACCTGTTAGAATGAACGGTGAGAGGTCGAGAATTCGAAAAAGAGGTGGAATTCTGAGAGACATAAAATGAAGAGACAATTGAAAGGTGTCTCTCATAATTAATTAAATAAATATTTAATTATGTGTGAGAGAAATATGAAAAGGCTTTAATTAAATATTGCAAATATTTAATTATGTGAGAAAAGAAAAAGCCTTTTAATTAAATATTAAGAATATTTAATTTTTGTGAGAGGAGTGGGAATTTTAGAAAATGATTTAATTAAATATCAAAAGTATTTAATTAAATGTGGAGGGAAGAATATCATTTAAATTTGGAATTTAAACTTGTGATAATTAATGTAAATAAAATGTAAAATCTATTTAATTAATTAAGAGGAAGGTAGCATTAATTAAATAAACTTTATTTATTTAATTAAATTAGAGGAATTAGAAAATGAACAATATAAATAAATAATTAAATTTATTTATATGTAGATGACTTAAGAACATTAATTAAATAATTCATATTTAATTAATTAACAGGTTTGATTAATCATGACCATTTTTAGATGTGTACATTTTGCCCCTCTTTGAAGTGATGTGTTTTACGCACTGCTTCAAAGAAATTGCCCCTGATTTTGAAACAATTACTGATGATGCTATATGCCCCCTCGAGAGATAAATCGCTGATGAGAATGATTATGAGACTGATTTGGAAGATTTTCAGATGATTTCAGACAAAAAATCGGTGATTTAACTCTCGAAATAGCACTTTGCATAGTAATTAATGCCATTTTTACCCCTTTAAAAGATGAAAAAGGTGAGAAGTCACTTTCATTTGAATAGTAACCTTTGAAGATTTTGGAGCTCTGAGAGAGATAAAAGCCATGTTGATCCCATCTAAGCACCACAGATTCGAGCGAGGTCACTTTCATCAGAGACCACCTGCATATGGACCTTCAGTAAGTTGATCCAAACCTCTCTGTAAATTTTTTATGAATTTTTGGATGCTTTTTCGAATTTTTAAAATTTTGTTTTAGCGCATATGATAGGTCTTTTAGAGCATACAGTAGATAGTTTAGCGCATCCAAAATGGTGCATAGGGGTAAAATGGTTGCGCATAGAGGCCAAATTATCGTGCATAGGTGATTTAGCGCATAGGATAGATCAAATGGTGCATCCATGAAACCTGCCTGCGGAAAATGATAGATTAGCGCATAGGTGATTTAGCGCATCCATGAACTGTTATAGTGCATATGCGTGATGAAATAGTGCATTCATGAAATTGCGCATCCATAGACTATTTTAGCGCATCCATGGTTTTAGCGCATTGATCGACTGTTTTAGCACATCCATGGATTTTTGTCGATTTTTAATTTTTGAAGAAAAATTGATGCATGCTTGATGATTGTTGCTAGATTAGTCAATAGATTTTACTCATTTGAATATCATCAATGAATAGATTTGATAAATTTGTCTTCGTGCTTGAAGAACAAATAGGTTTGATAAATTTTGCCTTCATGCGATATGAAAAACAAAATAGAAATGATAGATTTTCTTTCCTGATTGAAAGTCAAATAGATTGAGTCACGATGACTGCTAAATTTGTTTCCATGCAATATGAAAAACAAACTAGATGTGATTTGAACTTGCTTGATGTACTGATTGATTGATGATATCCATTGCTAATTGATTTTGCATGCTTGCTTGATGATTTTGTAAAGGAGGAATTTAGCCTCCTCCAGATCAGAGAGAGATTTCTGCAGACATGGGAGATGATTCCCTGAATATCCCATCATGATTTGGGAGTGATAGACCAGTGTGGCCTGAGAGCTCTATTGAGTATTCCACAGTATCGGATCAACAGGGCTCTATTGATTACCTTAGCAGAGCGGTGGCACAACGAGCACAACACCTTCCACTTGCCGACAGGAGAGATCACGGTGACCCCAGAGGATGTTTACAGGATTCTGGGTATTCCTGTGGTTGGAGAGCTTGTGATTTATGATCATAAGAAGATTGGGGGTACATATGCTTTGAGACAGGTCTTCTAGGATCCTCATGTCTACAGATATGAGATTCCCTGGAAGGAGATGATGGAGAGATATGCCCCACTGCCTCCGGTTTTAGCAGGGATGATCGGTGGTTTCCTTTGTCCTAATCCTAGGTCAAAGGGACTATCAGTTGGGTGGGGTAGGATCTTCGAAGACATGCTTCTCCACCATACCAGATATGCATGGGGGTCATGCATGCTTGCCCATTTGTACCATGACCTTCATCAGGTCGTGTATACAGATGGGAAGAGTCTCTCTTGTGGAGTGAATCTTCTACAGATCTTCGCATGGGAGCACTTTGCGATTACACTCCCCATAGTCAGGATAGATTGCCCCATCGGATTCCCCTATGATTATGCATATACAGGGCCCCTTGTCTAGCCGAAGCTGGGAAAATTGGAGTATTAGCGATGGGTACTTGATGACTTGGACACGGTCATCTGGCGACCGTATGTGGACTGTGACCCATGGCAGGCAGATGACAGAGAGTTACCCTATGTGATGAGGTCCAGATACTTGATTGGATGCACCCCATTCATCATTGAGTGATTCTTGGGCTGGAGGGTTCTGAGGTAGTTTGGATGGGTACAAATGATGCCACAGGGGTCGATACACTATGCCAAGCGTTGAGGAGATGTACCAGAGTGGGGGCCAGTTTTGACTATTGAGGCAACCAAAGAGGAGTACTTTGAGCTACAACCCGAGGATTGGACCATACGACCAGAGGTCACAGATGCAGGGATGACAGATGACTATGTTGCATACTTCTACACACATCCCTTTTCTTGTTTCACTAGTCTAGCTGAGCCTGCCCCATTGATGGGAGGTCCAATTATACAGATGGGATGACAACAGCCACAGGGACATCCAGCAACAGGGTAGCCACAGGGTCAGGGGCAGGTACAGGCAGAGCAAGCTACAGATTTCGACGAGGTAGCCATGGAGGTGGATGATGAGAGCTCCAAGGATGAGGAGATAGATGAGGAGTCAGATGACTCAGATGATGGGGATGATGGGGGTGGTGGGAGGCAGAGATTATTCTTCGATATTCCCTTTAGGACGAGACCACAAACATCTAGAGCAGTGGGTCAGGTCAGCACTTCAACTTCACGGATCACCATTAGGGCTCCATCACAAGGACAGGTAGATGCCTTGCAGATTGAGGTTCAGACTCTTAGGAGTCATTTAGCACATGCCCAGGGGACCATTAGTCAACTGTAAGGATAGATAGCATAGCCTCCACCTCCTAACTCATAGGTAGTTCAGCTTATAGCTGAGAGGGACAGCTTCCGGGAGAGATGTGTGTAGGCTGAGGGGGTAGCCGAGAGACTACTGAGATCAGTGGAGAGCACCTCTATTGGAGAGGTTGTAGCAGAGGGGTTAGAGACTGCTCGGGAGGCTGAGTATTACAGGATGCGATACTTTGAGGCAGTGCCACCTGAGCGGCGGATAGCCTTTACCTAGTCAGGTACTCGGACTCAGACTCACTCACGTAGTCACTCCAGGAGTGCGACCAGGAGTGTGGGTCATCCGATCAGATGAGAGATTAGAGCCTCTGGGAGTAGAGATCCATCGAGGCCCACTACCTTCGGAGGCAGCAGTAGCCATGATCCATAGCTAGATGCCCCTCAGTGATGAGCATTGTTGTACACATTTATGCCATTGTATGATATATGTTTTTGAAACATTTGATATCCTTGTATTCCTAGGCATTTGTTTTGATGAGATCTATGATATGCAGTGGTGATTTTATTATGCACGTGTTATGGATGATTTATGCACATGTTATGGATGTATGTTTTGATTTTTATATGCCATGTTGTGTATGATGATGATGCAAATGATGGTATGATATGATCTAAATGAATTTTCCTTTTCTCTTATGATGTATGCAATGAATGCAAGATGTCAATGTTTTATGATTTTATGATGATGATAAATGATGTAATGAAACTGCACTCATGTAATGAACTTATGATATATGATGTAATGATGTGAAAAATATGAATGCAATTTTTTTTTGTTTTATGAATGTGTGAAATATGCAGATGTATATGTTAATGAATGATGAATGATAACCATGCCTATGATGTAATGAATGCCTATGATGCAATGATGGAAAATCATATGATAGTGAATATGATAATGAAATGAAATGATGATGATGAGATGTAACAAATGTCCAGTCTTACTCAACCATTTTCGAAAAAGATAAATGTGATCAACCTTCAAAAATTTATTGAAAAGGTCCTTGAAATGCAAATGTATTATCTAGTCCTAATAATGAAATATGCAATCCTAAATGAAATAATGAATCATTCTCCTTGTTTCCATTTCTTGCTGTGTTTAGTTGTCATCATTGAGCCTTTTTGATATGTTGAAAGTTAGTACAAGCATCAAAGGGTATGTTGGCACCAATGATGACCTGAGTACTGTTTCCATAATGTTTAATGTAGCAAGTTAATACAAGCATCGAGGTATAATTGAACCAAGATGACCTGAGTATTGCTTGCATAAATAGACAAAAGTTAACCATTTTCCTATGCAAATTTCGAAATGTCATCAATGATCCATTGTAGAGCATGTCCTGCAACCAATTTGCAAAATACTAATAATTAACTTACAGACAACAATCAAAGAAAAATCATAACTTCTTCCTCGTGATTCTAGTTCAGTACATCTCTGAACCACTCCAAAGATATGATGTCATCAAATATCAAAACAACAATTTGCAACTTATTGCTTTTAAGTTTGTCATTCATTTTATTCAGATTAAGATCATCCAATTTGTTTTAAATCATCTATCAAGATAAACATGAAAGCTCAGTTTAATTGGGCAAGACTATTGTTTCTAACATTCTGATGCTAGACACACGCTGCTAACTATCTGCTAGAAAAGAGAACTGCCCCCTAGTGACCTTGTACTCTGACTCTTGCTAGACACAACTGTTGCGATGGATAACCGTCAAATCATCAAGCCATGATGAGATCCTTGTCGTTCCAAGGAGAATGATGCAATGCGAATGCGATAGTGATGTGTGTGCGTGATGCTGATGAAAGGATGCATCTGCATAATGAATCCTAATAGATGAGAGAGCCAAATAAAATCACAAACAATGCCTATTTTCCAGGTTTTCACCATTTGTTTTTATTGCAATTTTTCCTGATTTTATGATTTTTTTTTGTTATTACCAAAACGCATGTTTGCCAGGTTTTCATCTAGGAAATGTTTTGATCCTTTTTTTTTTTAGGACATTTTATATTGTTTTTTATTTTTTCTCAGGTGTAGAACGTTTTCAGATGAATGTTGTTGATCGGATCTTCAAACAGGTCCCCTTCTGCTGTTGACAACTGATATGCCCCCGATCCGTAGGCTGCAACGATAATGAACAGGCCTAACTAGTTAGGTTCAAATTTACCCTTCTTTTCCCTATCTTGTTGATTTCGAGGGTTTTCTCTAAGGACCAAATCACCCACTTGAAAATTTCATGGTTTGACTCTATGATTATAGCTATGGGACATGATTTGTTGATATCCTTTCAAGTGATTAACCACAGTTTGATGTCGTTCATCAAGCAGTTCTAGTTCTTGCAACCTTGATACTTGATAGTCTTCATCATTGATTAGCCCTTTGAGTGATACTCGAAGTGAAGGAATCTCAACTTCCAATGGTAGAATAGCCTATGTTCCATAGACCAACGCATAAGGAGTAGCTCCTATCGGTGTGCAAATGCTTGTTCGATAGGCCCATAATGCTGGATTTAATTGGACATGTCAATCACGACCTGCTTCATTCACCGTTTTCTTCAAAAAATTTAGAATTTTTTTGTTTGAAGCTTTAGCTTAACCATTCCCTTGTAGATAATAAGGTGTGGAGTACCTGTGTTGGATGTGAAATCTTTCACATAGTTCATCAACATCTTGATTTTTAAAGGGTCTACCATTATCTATGATAATGAAGTTAGGAATGCCATATCTGCAAATGATATAATTCAAGATGAACGAAGAAATTTGTTTACCCGTAACAGTTCTTAGAGGAACAACTTCAATCCACTTAGTGAAATATTCAGTGGCTGTAATGATAAATTTATGTCCATTTGAAGATGATGGATGTATCTTGCCAACTAAATCCAATCCCCATTGAGTGAAAGGCCATGTTGTGGTGAAGGGTTGTAATTCCTGAGCAGGAGCATGAATGAGATTCCCATGAATCTGACATTTTGCACATTTCTTCACAAAGGCGAAGGATTCTTTCTCTATAGTTGGCCAGTAGTATCCTAATCTTACAAGTTTCTTTGCTAAGGTTATTCCACTTGAATGTGTCCCACAAATTCCACCATGGACCTCTTGTAAGGCTTTTTCTGATTCATTGCATGCAAGACATCTAAGGAGGGTACCATCCAGACCACGCCGGTATAAAATGTCAGCAATTAAGGTGTAATGGGATGATTGACAAATGAAATTTCATTTTTGATTTCTAGACAAGCCTAAGGGTAAAGTAGTATCTTTTAAGTAAGTGTAGATTTGGCCATATAAGGAAGATTCAGAACTCGTCAAATGGCAATTGATTTGCATTTCAGGATAGTCATGGGTGGGAGAAAACAATTGTTCCACCAGGAAATCGTACCGTTTTTGATTTTCTGACAATTGGAGTAGAGAGGTGATTGTAGGCATAGCGTCTATTGCTTTATTATCAATGTGTGGAATATGTTTGAACTTGATATTAACAAAGTGTTTCTTGAGATCTTCCACCATTTTTTTGTAAGGTATCAATTTTTCATCTTTAGTGTGGTATTCATCATTGATTTGATTTATGACAAGTTGCGAATCGCCAAAAACTTGAAGTTCTACAATTTTCCAATCTACTGCAATTCTCATGCCAATTATCAATGCCTCATATTCAACTATGCTATTTGTGCAAGGAAACATTAGCTGATAAGATTTTGGAATTGTATGTCCTTGAGGTGTAATGAAAAGAATTCTTGCTCCTGAACCATGTTGAGTGTAAGAACCATCAAAGTAGAGTGACCATGATTGTTGGATATCTGCTGTGAAAATATCGGCATCAAAAAATCAACATGTATTGGATGTTTTGCCGACATTGGTGCTTCTGCTAATTGATCTGCAATTATTTGTCCCTTTATAGATTTTCGATCCACATACTAAATATCGAACTCACTTAAGATCATAACCCATTTAGCCAACCTACCAGTTAAGGTTGCCTTACTTAGAAGATACTTGAGTGGGTCAATCTTAGCCACAAGCTTTACTATATGAGTCAACATGTAGTGTCGTAATTTTTGAGAAGTGAACACCACTGCTAAACAAGCTTTTTCAATGAAGGTGTAATTTAGCTCATGACTTGTTAGGGTTCGGCTGATGTAATAAATAGCTCATTCTTTTCTTGCATTGTCTTCTTGTGCCGATAATGCTCCTAAAGATACTTCTATGGCAGCAATATATAATATGAGAGGTATACCCTGTATTGGTGGAGTCAATACTGGCGGATTCATGAGATACTAATTTATTTGATCAAATGCGGCTTCGCATTTGTACTCCCACTTGAATGGAACATTTTTGTGCAAGAGATGTGTAAATGGTAAACTCTTATCTACTAGCCGAGCAATGAATCTATGAATGGATTGTAAATGTCCTTGTAAAGAGCGTAATTGACTGATGTTCCTTGGTGTGGCATATCAAGAATTTCTTGTACCTTAGCCGGATCCACTTTAATTCCTTTTTGTGACACAATGTATCCTAATAACTTTCCAGATTTTACTCCAAAAACACATTTCTTAGGATTAAGTCTTACTTTGAATTGTTCCATTCTTTTGAAAATTTTAGATAAGATATCGATGTGTCCTTCTCTAGTGTTAGACTTGGCAAGAAGATCATCAACATAATCCTCCATAAATGTATGCATCATGTCATGAAAAATTGTTGTCATTGCTCGTTGGTAGGTAGCTCCTGCATTTTTCAATCCAAATGGCATTACGTTCCAATAGTATGTAACCCAAGGACATGTGAATGCCATTTTATCCTGATCTTTTGGTGCAATCTTTATTTGGTTGTATCCTGAGAATCCATCCATCAATGAGTGCATTGCATGTCCAGCAGTTAAATCCACAATCATGTCAATGTTTGGTAAAGGAAAGTCATCTTTAGGACATGCTTTGTTCACATCCCTAAAATCTGTGCAAATTTTGATCCTTCCGTCTGGCTTTGAAACAAGCACGATATTGGAAATCCATTCTGCATAATCTATGGATCGGATGAATCCAACGTCTAAAAGTTTCTTTAGTTCCTCTTTAACCAACAATGCAACATGTGGGTGCATTTTTCTGAGTTTCTGTTTTATAGGTTTTGCCCCCAGTGTAATAGATAGATGATGCATGATGAGATCTGGATCTAATCTAGGCATATCTGTGTAGGACCATGCAAAACTGATTTGATTATCTTTGAGAAATTCTGTGAATTTGGGTATCTCTTCATCTGTCAGAGATGCAACCAATTGCAAAACTTTAGGCTTTTTTGTAGTATCTATATTGAGTGCCTCTGTTGGTTCGATCAAAATGGAAGATCTTTTCCTGATAATACTCTGGAAGAGTGTCAAGTTTCCCATCCTCTGGCGCCTTTGAAAGGTTTTCACTATTGGATACGCTTTTTATTTTTCTCTTTTCTTGATCTAATACTGCCTTTTTTAGGTTTTCACCATTAGATATTTCTTTCATTTTTCTTTTTTCTTAACCTAATACTACCTTTGTTAGGTTTTCACCATTAGGTCTTTCTTTTATGTTATTTATTTCATAGCTGAGAAACTTGGCACTTTCCTGTCAAAAAATCTGACCTTGCGATTCCCCAGTGGAACTTGTTTTGGGATGGGATGAACAAAGAAAGTTTATTATGGGAGAAGTCTAAGATGGTATCCTCCTCAAAATGATCTATCGCACTTTGAATCGAATTGGTCTCACTAGAGTCATGATTGCTTTGTACGACGTATTCAAACAGAGATCTTGAGCTTTCTCCTTGTAAGAATGTAGGTGAGAATTTATGTATGACATCCACCCTTTTCTCTGAGATGAAAGTATCGTCTGAGAAATCATCCCATTCGTATTCGTTTAAGTCAATTTCAGAATTATCTGCTTGAATTCTCATAATTGATTCAGCTATTTCTTCGTTAGATGGCCTTTGTGTTACTTTTTCCTTAATATCCTCACCGTATCCCAACCCAGTCTTATCTTTTGGGTGCATTATTTTTAGTTGGACAGGTTCAATAATATCTTCTTTTCTTTTACCTAGAGGGCCATTTCCTTCATAACCCATCTATTGCATGATAGCATAACCTTTTCCATATTGTTGTGTAGGTAACTTGATATGCTGTATGGATTCTTCTTCATCTTTATAGAGCCAATCAAGAATAGCTCTATCTTCTCCTTCAGTTTCTTTGATAAACGTCCCATTAAACTTGGTGATGGGTGTTGAAGTTGAGGCTAAAACTGCTGCAGCTTGCGGTGTAGATGTTGACGGCTGACCATGAGATCTTGGTGATAAGGGTAGATTAGAGAGAGATTAAGAATATTCTCCCACCCCATTATCTTTCAATTTTAGTTTGCTTCCAAAATTTCTTATCATTTCGTGCACTTGTTCTTTGTTCTTTGAGGTAGAGATGGCCAAAGCCTCTTTATTATGTGGGACGAATGTGTCCTAAGTTGCTCTTAGGTTAGAACAAGTTTGACTGCTATTGTGATCAACGGGTATGGTTACTTCCTGTCCATCATATGGAAACTTCAAACATTGATGATAAGTAGATGGAACCACTTGCATGTCATGGATCCACGGATGACCCAATAGTATGTTATAGGTTAGATCCCAATTGAGAACTTGACAAAAAGTATTCTTCACAACAGGTCCCACTCTGATTGGTAACATGATAAGACATTTTGAAGTCCTTTCCTCGTCATCATAAGCTTTGATTGTAATTTTCCTTCGTGGATCTATAGAATCTACTAAATATCCCAAAGCTAGGACCAATTTTAAAGTACAAATATTTAATCCAGCTCCCCCATCTATAAGGACACGTCTAATGCGGGCTTTGTGCACCATGACTTCTAAATAGAGTGATGAATTATGCGGATGGGTTATGGATGAATCATCTCTTTTAGAAAAAGATAAACATGTGTTGGAGGACAAGTGTCCAACCATGGCTTGGAATTTATCGGTATCTAGATCAGGAGATACAGTTGTATAGACGAGAGCCTTTTCCAGAATGTCCTTATGTGCAGGTGATAACTTTAAAAGTTCCAAGATAGAAATTTGGGCTGATGTTTTTCGTAACTGATCAACCAAAAAGGTATTGCCTTGGAGGGGGAATTTCCGCTTTAGATGAACTACCTTTGACAATGATCTTGGCTTGTCCCCTTGTCGTAACTTTGACCTCTTGATATTTTGGCTTACCTTTGATTTGGATAGCATTGATTTGAGGGTCATCAGTATAGATATGATTGATAATAATATCTTGGATATTATTAACATTCTTGCCTTGTCACTTGAGGATTCTCCTTTGTGATAATTAGGGAGCGGATTCTTGAATGCTTGATGATAATTATTGACATTGTGTCCCTCAATTGTGATGGTACGATTATCAATCAAATCTTGAACAATATTCTTTAACCCTTGGCAATTGTTTGTCTTATGACCTTTGCATCTATGATAGTCATAGAAGTGTGAGTCATTCCATGATGGTGGTTTAACTCGAGGTTCATAGTCTCTTTGTGGTGCCAATGTAATAGCGTTTTGATTCAATAATTCTTTGAGAATGGATTCTAAAGATTGGCCCAAGGGAGTAAAACTCCATCGACTTGAAAAGTATGATGGTCTGGGCACATTTGAATTTTGATTATTGCCAAAATTATTTCCACGAGTATTAGTTGTGTTTCCTTGATTAGAAACATTGCCTTGGGTGTTAGAATGTCTAGTATTATTGTTACGTTGAATTCCTAACACATTGAGAACGGCGGGCTTCGTATTCATGTTGTTAACACCTACTACCCCATCATTCCCAACATTTTTATTTTGGGTCCAAAATCATGACTTATCATTGTTGTTACCATGGTGGTTGTTGTTGTTGTACGAATTTGAACCCTCTTTATCAAATTTTAGAACTCCACACTTAATTAATGCACCTTCAATAGTAATCACGTTTTCAATCAATTTTTCAAATGATGGAGGACAATGAAGGTTTAGTCTATAACTCATTTCTTGATTAAGACTATCGATGAAGATTTCCATTTTTTCCTTTTCAGGAACAAGACGAGAATATCTAGCGAAAGTTCTTCTCCATCTTTGCAAAAATGTAGTGAAAGATTCCCCTACTTTTTGTTTCATCTTACAAAGATCAAGCATGGTTATCTGGTGTTGGATGTTGTAAGAGTATTTTGATATAAACTTATTTATCAACTCTTCAAAGGTTCTGATGGGGGGAGTGATCTTTGAAAGCCACTCCATGGATTTTCCACCTAGACTTCATGGAAACAATCACATTAAGTAGGTGTCTTCATGCGCAAATTCTAAGCTCATATTTCAGAAATCCCTTACATGCTCAATGGGGTAAGTTTTGCCATTATATCTATCAAACTTAGGGATTTCGCAATGTTTTGGAAAAGGTATCATTCGAAGATTTCTATCGAATGGATAAGGAAATATTTCTTCCAAAACATACTTCTTTGGTGCTCCCCCTTGCATTTCTTTTATTTTCCCTTGTAATTCTTTAATTTGTTAAGGACACTAAAATCATTGAGAGGAGTTTCAGGATTCTCTTTAATCCCTTCCGTGTCAAAATCGGTAGGTAACTTGGCTCCTTGAATAGCTAAAGAAAGGAAGTATCTTTCCTTGTTTCTTTCTAAAACCTTTTCCATAAGAGTATGGAATTGAGGATCCTAGCTTGCTTCTTGAAGCTTTTCTTCCATTAATTCCTCAGTATTTGAAGTGTTAAAGGGGTTTTCCTCCCTCTCACTATTATCACCCATTTTGCTTACTATACTTTCCTCTTTTTCGATGTGCTTTCGAGACCTCGTGGTAATAGGCATAAGCTTTACTCAAATCCTACTAACTTTGATCAAAGGAATGAAATAGTGCAATAGTGATGAAAGTTAGGATAGAATGAAGATTCTATGACTTAAAAGATTTTTAATATTTAGCTCGTGATTCCCTTATTGAAAGGATGAAAATCCTGTTTGTGAGAATTAAACCAAAGATTGAAAAATAAAGGTGATTTTGCACTTTGTGAAGTTTGATCTTAGCTTTGTAGATAGATGAATTTAATGGATGCCTAAATGTGATTGATTTCTCTATTGCAGAATTTGATTTGGACGAGCAGCGTACGTGATAGAAAGTTGGGGAATATAAGAAAGATGATACGCCTTGATTTATGAAAATCTAGAAAATCACCTAAGCTTCGGAAAATAGATGCGCCAAAACAGAGACTGAATGTGCTAAAACAGAGCATAGATGTATCGAAATAGAGCACGAATGCGCTAAAACAGAACACAGATGCGCTGAAACAGAGCACAAATGTGCTGAAACAGAGCACATATGCACTAAAATAGAGACCGAATGCACCAAAATAGAGCACAGATCCACCGAAACAAAGCATGGATGTGCTAAGATAGAACACAAATGCGCTAAAAAAGAGACTAAATGCGCTGAAACAGAGCACAAATGCACTAAGATAGAGCACAAATGTGCTAAAATAGAGACTGAATGCGCTAAATCAACTCAGAGACCGACATGTTTTGATAGTTTGATAAATTTTTCTTGTTTTGGATGATCTTAATTTGATTTAAATGTGAAAAACACAACATAGAAGCAGACAATTGTTTTGTTAATCCTAAAATCTAAACAAAGAGTGTATGTTCTTGAGATTTCCATAGGTTTTGAATAATATAAGCACTTCAATCAGACTCACTCTTAATTTGTCAAATAGGTCATCAAAGTAATCACAGCCCACATCTTAAAATTGCGTTGACTCACATAGCCTTGTCACCCCCTAGAAGGCGCCCATGTTTTTGTCTTTTCCAGGTGCGTACTCAAAGTGATGGAAGTGGATACCGAATCGCTTGAGCAAACAATCCATGGCGACTATATGGTGAGTGTCTTGGGGGAAGATTCTTCCCTCCCCTTGCACCGTGATTAAAATGATGTTTGGATACTGACACGGTTGGCTTTCTACACCATGGTTTGTAGTAAGGGTATCCGTTCAGTGTGGCAAATAGATATACTCCCTCGAGAGACCTCCCAACCTTTAGAACAAAGGTTTTGGGGATGGTTATCCTACGCACTATTGTCAAGTTGGATTTTCATCAACAACTTGCTTTTGATTAAAGTGGGTTGGAAACCTTGGCTTTAGGTGTTCCCACTTAGGTCGTTCCTCTTGGGTGAGTACTTTTTCCCACAAGAGCAGGTCTTCTAAAGGATGTAATAAAATATTAAATTGCAGAAAATAAAAGGTAAGTCTGGTATTTTGATCACCCAGTTAAGGGGAGAGCATAAACTTATTACCCACAATCATGACAAACAAAATAATGGTTCAATTTTAAATCCCAAATTGACAAATTTTCTATTCTAGGTGAAGATTTTGCTTCACTAAAAACATGGGGTTCATTTTAACCAAAAGAAAATTATGTTTGGTGACTATCCTAGGATTGGTTAATTCAAATTTAAATGCCTACCCTAGGATTGGTTCATTTTGTTAAAAATAGCATCAAAAAAATCCTGTCCACAGATTGCGTCGAAATCAAAATTTAAATTTTTACAATTGTATGCACCGAAATAGAAGCGCTATGCACTGAAACAGAAGTTGTATGCGCTGAAACAGGTAACGTATGCACTGAAAGATCTCATAGATGCGCCGAAATAGTCACTGGATGTGCCGAAAGAGTTCTCAGGGATGCGCCAAAACAGTCGTCGTATGCACTGAAAGAGTTCACATATGCGCTGGAACAGGTCATGTATGCACCAAAATAGTCATCGTATGTGTTGAAACAGTCTTCATATGCATTGAACTGCGACTCATATGCGCTAAACCACGATTTTTGTCCGTCACCTGCCAGAAAAATCTGCAAAAATAGAAATTAAATACGGGGCTTGGCCCCATAGTGGGCACTAGAAATGTGTACGTTAAAATGTGTCAATTAAATTGAATATAAACTAGTACACCAATGAAACATTAGATTGAAGAAACTAAATAAAATAAAGTAAATGCAAACTCTAAACCGTAGCTTCTTCAAATTAGTTTCATTGTCCTCTATCTCCAAGGATTCGCTTCAAGATGCTTTCTCTCAGTTGTTTAAAACAACAACTTCTAGAATGGTAGCTTGAGAGAACGAGATTATTAAGAATGCATATGCATCTAAAAGATTGAGCTATTGAATAAAAAATGCTATGAATGCTAAGATGCGACTATAGTAACTACGCATGAAAATATGAGATTCGAGATCCTCTTCAACTCATGAAAGGGCTGTATTTATAGATTTTTGTAGGTAGGAATTCGATTAGCCAAGATCAACGGTCGGGTTCAAACCTATTAGAATGAACGGTGAGAGATCGAGAATTCGAAAAAGAGGTGGAATTCTGAGACAGAAAATGAAGAGACAATTGAAAGGTGTCTCTCATAATTAAATAAATAAATATTTAATTATGCGTGAGAGAAATATGAAAAGTCTTTAATTAAATATTACAAATATTTAATTATGTGAGAAAAGAAAAAGCCTTTTAATTAAATATTAATAATATTTAATTTTTGTGAGAGGAGTGGGAATTTTAGAAAATGATTTAATTAAATATCGAAAGTATTTAATTAAATGTGGAGGGAAGAATATCATTTAAATTTGGAATTTAAACTTGTGATAATTAATGTAAATAAATTGTAAAATCTATTTAATTAATTAAGAGGAAGGTAGCATTAATTAAATAAACTTTATTTATTTAATTAAATTAGAGGAATTAGAAAATGAACAATATAAATAAATAATTAAATTTATTTATACGTAGATGACTTAAGAACATTAATTAAATAATTCATGTTTAATTAATTAACAGGTTTGATTAACCGTGACCATTTTTAGATGTGTACAGATATTATGCATGTAGTGTTGAATATCTAGAATACTAAGAGAGGGGTGAATAATTATTCCTTGAAATTTATTAACTTTATTAACTTAAACATCCATTCAAGGCATCTCATCAAACTTGTAGAAATGGAAAGGAATAATTAAAGAATGCATCACATCAATTAACACAAGAACACTAGATTTACATGGGAAAACATTGAAAGGGAAAAACCACACTGAGGATTAGCTCATAATATATTATAGCCAATTACAATGGATTTATAGAATGGTGGACTCAATGTCCAGGGATTCACTATCCAAAAAGAATTTCATTACTAGAGGCTCACTCCAAGGTCTCAATACCCAAAATAGAAATAGATAGAAGAAAGGGTGGCTCACTACCAAAGATGAACTGTTAACAATGCATCTGCAACATGCTGAAGATACAATTTCAATTAAGCACAAAAATATAACTTTACACACTTCACGTTTCACCACTATCACTTTTCCCACTTCAAATTACATTAGGTCTCACACACTCTCTTAATTACATACAAATCTCCGCATTCACATCGCTCATACACATCTCATCCACATCACACAATGAATTAACCTTGTATATATACCACAACCAATGAAAACATCAACTAGGTTGGCCTAATTGCATGAACTATGTAACACCATGACTTGTCAGCCCAAAAATCCATCACATTCCTTGTGAAAGGAACCAAAATGTGTCCTTCATCAAAATAGGTTGACATGACCTATAATCACTCCCATGATTTCACTCTATACACAACTCAACTATGCATGACCCTAAAAACTTTAGGTTGGAACTCTTGGTGAAGCCACAACTGAATGAACCAATTGCTCATTCATAACATGACACATGAACCACCAAATTAATTCCCACTTGGAGTGCACACATATTTGACACCTTCCAATACTTCCTCAAAATTTCACAATATAATATTCATTTGCAGTAGAATGTAGAGAATTCCAACATGCACTCTGCACCTGTAACATTGCCATTAATACACCCAACACACTGTCAAAAATATCTTCAACTGCAGAATACATCAAAACTAGAAACTTTGGATTTAGACACATCCAACATATACCATGAACACCCAAAACTACATGACAAGATTATGCATAGTGGAGCAATGCAAACCACAAAATTGTTCCTATGATCACTGAATATGCACATTGGGACTTAGTCAATTATTTACAAAACACTTGGTCTTCTTTGGACCAACACTTGTGCATTTTTACAATGGGTTTCCATTAATGACAACACCATATATCAACATGCTCATGTTTCCAACAATCCCCCTTTGTCATTGATGGAAAGACAATCTTCTAAAACCACTCCCACTTTGACATCAAGGGAAAAGCGTACTAATAAGATACTTCTCTTCCATACTCAACACCCTTCTCCAACAATATCCCCCTTAGTGAAATATTTACATCAAAGTGGCTCCCCCTAGCAATTTTATTCATCAAAAATGACAAAACTTGTATTGTAGCACCATCAACTACTTCTGCATATGTATATTAAAATCATAAAATTGCATACATGGAGCAAAAAAGTACAACTTAAACCTTATAAGACTCTTTCAGTTTGTCAAGTTGTGCCTCCTAGTATTTCTTTGCAACCTCCCATTCCTTCTTAGCAAAGGGGAGAATATGACACTAATTTTCAAACTGAATATGGAGGCCTTCTCCTTCTTCCAGAGAAATAGGCACAAAATTCATTTGCACCACCTTCTTAGCATTAGCTAAAATACAACTTAAAGGGGTAAGCCTTGCACTTACCATATCTCTGAGTTGACCATATTGCATTATTATTTTCTCCTTTGGTTCTTGTAGCATAAATAATTGACCATGTATATTTTCAATAACAACTCTTATAGCTCCATCTACATCATTGATCAGATCATATACACCTGAGGCTTGAGAAATTTATGACTCAATAGAGTCCATTTGATCTTTGATTCTCCTTGTAGAATTTGGCCATTTCAAACAAAACTGAAACAAAACTTCAACTTCTTCCAAGCATTTCTTGACATAGTCTAATTTTCCTTGCAACTTACCATGTGTAGTACTACATTTGTTAGAAAAAATTTCTAACCTTTTGTGATTGACCTTATTTGTTGTTTCCTTTTCAATATTTTCTTCCAAACTAGTAGAATAATCCTTAAAATAATCAAGCAATACTTTTATTATTTTGCACACCAAATAAATAACTATCAATAGTTATTTTGGGAATACCTTCCTGTAACACCTTCATTGCTTCATCCACCAACTCTACACTATTCTGGTGTGTTTGCAAAATTTACTTCCTAGCGGGGGTATGGAATATATCTTCAAGCTATAGTTTGTGCAAAGAGGAAAATTTATCCAGGTTCACCTGACCTTATTGTATGGGAATTTGTAGGAGTTGTGCAAACACCACTGGTTCAAACTATAATTGCATCATGTCAAATAGATCTTTCCATGAATCTCTAGAGGCTCTAGAGGATTCACCACCAATTTTTATACTTCTTCATTTTTCCCACTCTTCTCCTTTTCTCCATTGTTGGAACATTCTTTAGAATTCTTCTCTACTTGCAGAGGAGGCAAAGTGTCTTCTTTTTGTGCCTCAGTCTTCTCAGAGAGACCTTACATGTTTTCTACTTTTTCTCTCAACATCTATCTCCTTATCTAGAGGGGGAAAATCCTATTTAACTTGAGCTTCATCCTTCTTATCATCTTCCTTATCTTCAACAATATTATCCACAACTAGAGGGGTATTATCTATTAGTATGTTTTCCTATCCAAGCTCATACTCATGTTGTTCTGCAATAGGCACATTGTCTTCAGGGAGGGGTGTATTTTTTTGCATCTGATCTTCATTACCTGAAGGATCTCCCAACTCTTTATCAATCTCTTCAACCTTTTGTAGTGTCTCTTTCCTTATCCTCTCAATATCTTCCTTATCTCTACTCATAAGAGTGTCAATTCTTTTTTTTGTCCTGAATTTCTTGTTATACAACTTAGACAACTTGTGTCTATCTTCATGAGATAGTAAAGAACCAATATTCTCCAAGGTAAATTCCTTTATCTTTACATCCTCTTCAATAGCTTCAAGTCTTCTTGTAGTCAAGACACCTTTTAGATCATCAAGCAATTGATCCTTTATATTATCTTGGCCAATATCAAATGTTACCATATACTTAATACTAGCTTCTTCTATTGTTTCCTTGTCTTCATCATTTGTATTTAGAAACATTTTAGTAGTTTCCTTCAACATACAAAACTCTAAAATGATAATGAATAATGCCTCTAACTTCATGGGACTATGCTCCCTAATGAGAGGAATTTTATCTTTCTTCTTTCCCTTACCTTTAAGTGATTTCTCTTCTTTTCTAGAACTCTTTTCTCTTCTTTAAAAAATAAAATCTTTCTTTTCTTTTTCTACTTCCTCTTCACTTTCCATGTCTACCACATCAAATTTTTCTCTTTTTGCATTATTCTCTTGAGAGACTTAATAATTCTTCTTCCAAGTCCTAATTGTGGTCCTTTTGCTTCATTTTATTTATCTTCACAACTGATGTACTATTCCCTGGTATCCTTTTCTTTCCTTATCCTCTTAGGAGTCTTTTGTGTCTTAGGGGTGCTAGATGTTTCTTTCTTCTTGGAACTCCTTGCAAGCTTTGTTCCAGAGGACTTAGAAACATGAAGAGAGGAACTAGAGGTATTTACTGACCTTCTTTTACTTGGAATAGCCTATGGAGCTAAAACATAGAAAAATAGGCTAGGGTTTCCCAAAATGGAAAGGTGGATCCAAAGAGGGAAATGGTATCCTACTTCTGTAATTTCATTACGAAATGAGATCCACACAAATAATTAACTTACAAGCCTTAGGCGAGTCAACTCAATGAGTGAATCTTCAGATTTCCTTATGACTTAAGGACAGTGGGTCAAGGTCAAACAACACTTTGGGAAGAAAAACTAAAAATTGTAAATCAATTCCATAATGCAATCTATCACTTGGATCTAATAGATTAAGCATAAAACTGAGAGAAACAACAAACTTTCTAGAAAATCTAGGAAAAGTAAATGTTTTGCATCTATCACAAAATGGTCTTTTTACAAGTTTGACAGGGACTCATTTTCCCATGGGTGAATGGGTCTAGGTCTAATTTTTTAGAAAATTTTGGATCTGAGATTTGAGTTTGAAACATGCACTTCTTCTCTGCAACTCCGAACCTTTGCTCTCAAATCTAGATATGTGAAAATTTTACAAAATAAAATTTTTGTTTCATGGTGGATAGGGGTTTGCCTCGGTCAAACCCCAATTTTGGTGATTAAAACTTGATGAAAAATATAGATCTGAAACATAAAATGTGTGTGCAATCTCTAACCTTAAGTGTCTAAGATTAAGAGAATTGAAAATGTAAAGAAACCCTATTCAAGTGTGTTAGAATAAGATCCCTAAATGAACATGAACAATGATGAAGACCTACTTTGGGAGATCTCAAATCACCCTAATAAGTCACCAAACTGAATATACCTTCCTTTAGGTAGAAATTAGAATGATAATAGAAGATCAAATTACTTAGGAAACAAGTCATTAAGCTTGGTTGAATGGCTTGGTTCATCTCCCAAAACCTAGAATCCATCATGATCCTCCATAGCCATCTATCATCAATCCTTGATAATGCTTGATTTTGTTGACAAAATGAGCTTGAAGGCCTACAAAAACAACTAAAATGTTGCTCAAAGACTTCAATTTTGAATACTTGATTAACTTCGCCTTGCTCTTGAATGTGAATACTTGTGATCTCATGTGAATTTCTCTTCCTTGCTATTGTAAAATGAATATGAAACTTAGTTTTATAGGCTTCCTTTGCAATTTTTTTATTTATTAAATCCCAAAAGCTGACACTTTAAATTTGAATTTGAGACTATGAAATGCCACCAAAAACATGTATTAATTTGAGTTTTAGGCACCTAAAGAGGAACCATTTGCCCATGGGCGAATGGGTCCTGACCGAAAACTTCAGGACCTAATAAATATCAAGGCATTAAATTAAATAATGACATTTATTCAATGCAAGTTATATTTTCAAGAAATAAATAAAATGAGACTTGGGATACATAATAAATAGTATTAGGGGCCCATTAATGAGGCTTTAAAATGCATAAATTCAAGGTCACTAAAATAGGTTCAAATTAAGTGTGAAATTGTATTTTCTCTTAGAAAGGAGTACAATTTTATACACTACATTTAGCCCCCACTTTAGCAGCCATATGACACTAAATGCATATGCAAGCTAAAGGAATTCAAACAATAAAAAGGATACTCATATGGATTCATCCGCAAGTAGGGAGAATGAAGCCCCCAATATAGTTAGTTGCAAAACCACTATGTTAGGAACCACATCATTGAACACAAATTCATTATTCATTCAAAAATTCTCTTATCAAACTTCTACTAGGAATTAAATTTGAGGGTATATGTATGCCTCCAACTGATTTTTCTTGCTTTATGGAGGTGGAATCAGGGTAGCCATGTGACCACATTGAATTTTAACTCTATCATAGGGTATTTTAAGTACAATACCACATAATGATAGGCATTGGATAAGATCGAGGAAATGATTATGAATCTAACACAACAAACAATGTAAAAAATGGAGTTCACTCACCCCCATTAATATGTTGAGTTGAATAAAATTTTCTTAAAACATGATTTGTATAAAAGGGTTTAGTATATATGAATGAATATGACACTTTTAACTATCATTTTGACATTTACCATTTCGCAATTGACCTTGGTGTAGAGTGATTTAGGATGTCGAGAAGATGAGCATACAAGCCTCCTAGACTAGATGGTTAGTGGTTGTAGTAGGGATCCACACTCATGAGTGTGGGGAGGCCAGTGATAGTAGGCCATCTACTCTTCCTACATAGGAGAGGTTTGTTGTTACATGGCTATACCTTGACTAGTATGTTGGAGATCCAAGTGATGATGTGTTATTTATTCTTTCATTACACTTTTATCTTTGTGTATGATTATATATATATCATGATGTGTACCAATATATTTTATGATTTTCATCTTCTAAGGTCCATGTGAGAGTGGTGTGATCTCTATCAACACATGACCATGGAGATGATGCCTCCTTTGCCTTCACATGATGATGCACCATCAGAGTACATGACCCCACCTTCTATGGGATGACATGCAGATCTCTTCAAGACATTTGCAAGATTGAGGATAGTGTATTAGAGCGCATCTAGACATGCTGACCTAGCTATAGGAAAAAATTCAACACTATAGGTGGTGTATGATGAGCTCTAAGCATCTCGAGTTTTGACAGATAGTGGGATAGAGGTCATGCTATGATCAAAAGTCTCGAGGCTAGAGAGGGAGGTAACTAGGTTGTAGGCCAAGAGAGATCACATAAATCAGGAGCACATTGAGGCACTCATACGAGAGGCGAGAAAAGTTGGAGAGGTGTAGGGCTTATGGGAATCCATGCACAGATTATGATCAAATTCTACTATATCTCGATGGGTGCCACCACCAGGCCTCAAGGGGTGTAGCAGTTGTAGGCCATACTAGCATTGTATTATTGATGACATGTACTTGAACTCTTGATATATGATATATGACCATTCATGTTTTGTTTATATGAGTTTATGTTGACTTAGATGTCAATGTAGTTTATTAAATATCCTTAGTAAGAATGTTTAATAAATGTCTCCATGATCTAATTTATGTGATCTAATTAAAACATTTTAGTTTACACTAGATACTAGATTGTGATTGAGTATGTTATGTGAAATTATATTCACCTATGATCTAATTTTAGAACATTAAATGCATATAAGGATTTAATCTAACACCAAAGACAAGATGAATTTGAATAGTATGCATTTAGTAAAGCAAAAATATACACTTATTGAATAATTACTCCATAATCTAAGACATAAATATCTTTTTGTCAAAGAAAGAAGCAATGCGAGATAAAATAGAATACCATCTACTTAATCTAATAGCATTACTTAGAAATACATACTATCTGAAGAAGATGTTATGGGGTGATACTGATGCAAATGAGCAACATTTATAGGTTCTTTGATAGCTGTACCATCTATTTTCATTAATGTATATGCTCCAAACCCATAAATTTCATCAATTATGTAAGGTCCTAACCAATTAGTGCTGAAATTTCCTTTTTCATTTGGGGTGACATTGACATTACGTTGATTCTCATATAACACCAAGTCACCTTTATTAAATGCATGAGGAATGACATTATCATTATAACTACATTGCAAGCATTCATAATAAGCTTAGAGATTCTCGAGAGCATTAATTCGTTGTTCATCAAGCATTTCAAGTTGATGCAATTGTTTCTCTTTATAGGTATTATCATCAATAAGCCCCTTGAGAGCAATTATCAATGAGGAATTTCTAATTCTAAGGGCATTATAACCTCGACACTATAAACAAGGTTGTAGAGAGTGTTTCTTGTAGATGTTCTAATACTTGTATGATTAGCCCACAATGCATAAGTTAACTAAGTGTGCCAATATTTATTATGTTTGCTTACTGTTTTCCTTAAGATTTGTTCAAGAGTTTTATTAGATTATTTCTCTTGACAATTTGATTAAGGATAATAGGGTGTTAAAAGTCGATGTTGAATACGAAAAGTTTCCAAAAATTTCTTCAAGTCATTGTTCTTAAATGGGGTTCCATTTTTTGAAACTAATATAGAAGGGAGACCGAAGCAAGCAATAATGTGTTCCAATATGAAATGGCATACTACATCAATTGTCATGGAATGAAGAGGGGTAACTTCTACCCACTTCGTAAAATAATCTGTTGCAGTAATTATAAATGTATGTCTAGCAAAAGAGGGTGGCAATATCTTTCGAATAAGATCCAAACCCCAATCCAAGAATGGAAAAATGGGAACTTGGGAATGGAGCTCAAAGGTAGGAGCATGAATTAAATTGTTGTTTTCTTGACATTTATGACATTTCTTAATGTGAGAAAAACAATCTTATTCCACGTGTCTCCAATAATATCCTACACTAATTAAATTTTTCACTAATCATGTTCCTCCAAAATGTCTCCCACAAGCACCCACATGAGCTTCTTCAAGTGCTATAGGGATTTCAGATTGTTTAAGAAATCTAAGTAAAAGACCATCAAAAAATCGTCTATATAACGCATACATAAGGATTTTGTATTTAGATGTGAGTTTTCAAAGAAAATCTCTAGTGTTTTTAGTTGTAGGCTCAGGAAAGGTACCTTCTTTTAATTAATTAAATATCGTTGTGTACCACTCATTAGAGTTTTCACTATCAATTATTAACATTTCTTTGGTTTTGTAATCATATGGACTATAAATGTGAAATCAAGAGAAGGATTTTCAGGAGATACAAGGGAAGCAACACTTGTAGCCATTGCATCTGCATGCTAGTTATCCTTTCATGGTATGTTGTCAATGGAATATGATTCAAATTTGTCTAATAATGTCATCATGAGCTCCTTATATCGATTGATTTTATCATCCTTTTCTTGATATGAACCATTTATTTGTTTATTGACTAATTGAGAATCACGAAAGATGGAAAAGTGTTGACTACCTAAGGCTAACATTGCACATATACCAACAATTAAAGCTTCATAATCTATAGTACTATTTGTACATAGGAATTTGAGACAGTAAGATAAGGGAATAGGATTTCCTAAAGGAGGAATTATTATAACCCCTACTTTGGAGCTAGTTCGACACTTGGAACCATCACAATACAATTCCCATGTTTCTTTTTCTTTTTTTATAGTCAACATACTTTCATCAGGGAATGCATCTATATTAAGTAATGAGGAGCATTAGATAAATGGTCAATTATGGCTTGTCCTTTAATTTCCTTCTGAGAGACAAATTTAAGATTGAACTTAGTTAACAACATAACCTATTTAGCTAAGTTTTCTGATAAATCAGTTTTAGCGAAGAGATGTTTTAAGGGATCAATCTTTTTCATGACATGAATTTCTACATTTAGCAACTAATGTCTCAATTTACTAGTAGCAAATAAAAGAGCTAATTTTTTTTTTCTATCATTGTATAATGGGTTTCGTAGTCAATCAAGGTTTGGCTAATGTAATAAATAGGATTTTCTTTACCATTATCATCTTGTTGAGCCAACAATGCTGCTAGAGCATGGGATGATGCTACTATATAAAGGATAAATGGTTTTTCTTACATAGCAGGTTGTAAAAGAAAAGTAGTGAGGTAATGTTTCAAACTTTCAAAGGCTTATTTACAATCCTCATTCCAATTAAATTGTGTTTCTTTCTTAAGAAGTTGTGTAAAGGGTAATGTTCAGCTCACCAAAGATGCCATAAAATGACAGATAGCTTGCCCTTGTAAAGTATGCAACTAAGAAATATTTTTAGGAGGTGGCATGTTAATTATAGCATCAATTTTCTTTGTTTCCACCTCAATTCCTCTAGGGGATACTATAAAACCTAATAATTTTCCACTATCCACACCAAAGACACATTTTTTTGGATTTAGTCTCATGTTATACTTTCACATTCTCTTAAAGATTTTTCAAAGGATGTTAACTTTGTCTTGACGGGTTAAAGATTTAGCAAGAGTTTCATCAACAAAATCTTCCAAAATCTTATGTATGTAATCATGGAATATCAATTTCATAGCTCCCTGATATGTTGCACCTGCATACTTTAATACACAAGGAATAACTACCCAACAAAATGTTCCCCAAGCTATAGTAAATGTTGTCTTGTATTGATCTTGAGGATTGATAAATATTTGATTATATCCAGAAAAGCCATCCATGAATGACAAAAAAACATGTCAAGCAGTTGAATCTACTATCATGTCAATATTAGGAAGGGGAAAGTCATCTTTTAAAGATGATTTATTAAGGTCATGAAAATTCGTACACATCCTAATATGATTATCAGGTTTTGCGATTGCGACAATGTTTGAGATCCATGGATAATAGTCAATAGGGTGAATAAAACCAGATTCAAGGAGTTTTTCAATCTCAAGTTTAACCAATAGAGCTATCTTAGTATTCATCTTATGTATCTTTTGTCTTACTAGTTTAGCATCTTGTTCAAGGACTATGTTGTGTGTCATTATATTAACATCAATACCCGACATGTTCAAATAAGTCTAAGGAAAGAGCTCATGAAATTCGTGTAATAATGTTGCATGATCTTCTTGTTCATCTTCATCAAGGAACTTTCCTATTTGAATCACTTTTTCTTCATTAGATGTGTCCATCGGTATGTTGATTGTATCTCCTATAGGTAGCACATTTTTTTTTTTAACTTTAGGGATATGTTCTTCTTTATTATCGTCAACATCATTGATTTCCTTTTCTTCATCCACTTGTTTAGTACTAACCATAGGACAAGTGACTCCTTGCTTCTTAGGGGGAGTAAATTAATTTTCATAAAATCCTAACATTTCTTTCAAGGTGTCTAAATAATGATTTAAAAAACTACTAAGGAGGGGGTTTGCTTCATCATCACCTTTTTTTCACATGAGCCTGTTCACATGGTAGGTTACTTCTCGGTGTGATTTCGACTTGGATTTGGCCTTGTATTTTGTTGATTTGGCTATCTTTTGTAAGGGACAACCTTCAAGATTAATTATTACCTCTTGCCACCTTACCTCTTCCACATAGATTGTGGGTTGCTCTAAGGATTTATTCTCAAGGCTTCTTCTCATTCTCTATAATTTTCTCAAGCTTTTGGGGTTTGTGGTGACTATGATCATGGGTGGTTACCATAATAGAGCTGAACCTTTCTCCTATAGCACTTCAAAGACCAATGTGAAAGTTTGGGAATGACTGCAGTTGGGAGGGGTTATACCATATATTGAGAGAATCCATGGGCATGATCCTAAGGTGATTGAAACTTTTGTTCAGAACTGAATTTGACATAACTGAAGACCTAATTGCTAGAATTACATGTGTTTCTACTGAGAGTAGGAAAGTTTACAAAGAAAAGGAGTCAAATGTTGTGTTGGAAATTTTCTTCAAGGAAGATGAAAGGAAAAGATTGGAGAAGGCTAAATGTGGAGGTTACTATCGTAGCTCAATTAAGGTGATTTGGGGAGATGTTGCTAAAGAAATCATGATGTACATAAAACTTGATGGGCGTTTCTTTGTTTTATCTGGTTATCATTTTTTTCTTCTCAACCATTGTAGGCATAAGAAAAAGGTCTACTTTCCTCTTTATATGATGGCTTCCATGGAAAGTGGTATTAGAGATCATAGGCGCAATCCTAAAAACCCTGTTCTTCATGTGGGCCTTATCCTCCTTATTTCTGAGTATGCTAAGTCATATATTGTTCCTAATCAACCTAAGAAGGTTACTAAGGATATGCAAAAGAAGCTTGAATTGGAGTATGAGATTGAATTTGATGCTAATGAAGATTATGAGCCTATCTCAGAAGCCTCAATAGAAGTGTACTTAGAACCTCCTACTCCTTTAAAGAGTGGTAAGAAAGGAAAAGGGCGTACAATCTCTGTGGATTATGATACAGGTAGTGAAGAGGTGGCTATTGGTAAGTCCTTGGGAGGAAAAATTGAGAAGGGTGATTCCTCTACCTTGAAGAAAGGGAAGAAAATTATTATTGGGGATAAGACTAGGAAGCCCCCTTTTTCTAGTTTAAAGAGGAAGATGGGTTTGAAGGGTGGGAGCACCTAGAAGAAGGCCAAGTGAAACATCAGCCCCGACCATGAGGATTCTACGAGTATTGGTGCCAATTCACCTCTAAATGATGCTAGTGGTCAATAAAATATGGTTTTGGAAGAACAGAGTTTGAAGGCGAATGATAAAGGGAGGAGTGTTGCTTAAGAAATTGAAGGATTTTATTGAAAGATCCCTTTACAAGATTAAGACATTGGTTTCTTATCTGAAAGGGAGGGATTTTATTGAAAGTGAAAATCTAAGCAGGGATTCCCAGGAGGATGGGGTGGATGTTAGGGATGTATTCAACTACAACAAGGAGGAATCACCTATCATGTTGGGTTTGGCAAAAGAGGGCTCTATTACTTTGTTCATGCTATTTAAGTGGGATTTCAATGAATTGAATCTCACTAATGTGAAGGTTTGTGGGGTGGTTAGTAAAGTTGGGGAGTCTTGTAATCCTTTGAATCCTTCTTTGCGGGTTCAAATCAATCAACTTTTTGATGCATTGAAAATTGCTACTGATGAGATGTTGAAGTTGAAACAATTTTTTGAAATGAGGATTGTGGCTCTCTAAGAGAAACTAGAATGGGCTTATCGGAAATTGGACAAGGTTTTGGATGTTAGCAAGTCTATCATGAAAAATTAAGCTAAGGGTTTGACCATCCTCAATGAGAAGGTAAGGAAATGGATGGAGGAAGTGTCAGGTTGGAGGGATGCTGCTAGTAATGTAGCTGGCCTTCTTAGTGTTTTGATTAAAGAGGTAAGTGATAAGGGCCCTTGTACTAGGACTCATAATAAAACTAAGCTGAATGCTAGGATTCCTACCAAGGAGATCACTAAGGTGATGGAAATGCATCAAAATATTATCAACAATGATATGGAGGTGACTGATATTTTAAAGAATCTATAGTTGTTGTTTCTGCTCCTCTTTTCTAGCACCTATTTTGCTTTTGGTTTTCTACTTGTTGGCTATTTGCTGATTTTCATGATTTTCTTTTGAAGCAACATTATTTTTTGTAAAGGGTTTCAGGGTCCCTTTAAAACTTATTTTACCTCTAATAAAAACATTTATTTCAAGGCTTCATCATCTTCAAAGCATTCCAATGATTCATTGCATGTTGTATCAATCAATTTAGGATGTTTTAAAGTAAGAGTTATCATAGAGGAACTACACATGATGGTGTTGATGTTGAGTGAAGGTATTTTCATTGCTTTTGATATCTTAGAAGGGCAATATCCAAGACCACTTTTTGTTTCTTGTGTGTTAGGATCTATAGGAACACAAATGCCTTGTTCTTTTCTACCACATCATTTTCCACTATAACCAAGTTGTTTCAAGAGCTAATAACCTCTTCCATAAATCTTTTCCATTTCTTTTGGATTTTATGGTTGTTCATAATAAACATTGTCAAAGTTTTTTGTATAACTTGTGTCTTCTTCTAAAGTGGATGAAGCAGATTCTTGTGAGGGTTCTTCTAAGTTTTGTGTTGACATTACCATTGGTTCTTTTCCTTTTTCAAGTTCCTTTTTTGTGATCTTGTATTCTCCCATGAATTTTGGTGTAAAATTTAAGGAACCCCAATCATATTCAAATAATTTTTTGACTTGTTCAATATTATTTTCTTTTTATTCTTCTTGTATGATTTCCACTTTGGAATTTGGTATCAATCTTTTCAAAGGAATATCCTTAATTTTCTCAGTGTATTAAGAAATTTTTGGTTTAGGGTTAGCTTTCACTATGTACACTTTGTTTTTGTAGACATACTTCATTAAATGATGAAGGGTTGAAGGTACTGCATTCATTTCATGAATCCGTGGTCTACCCAAGAGGAGATTATATGAAATATCTTGAGGTGTAACATGGACATGAGTTTGTAATGTTTCCTTTCCAACTGTAATAGGTAATGTGATCACACCAAGTGGTTGTTTTCCTATGTTATCAAACCCATGAATGGACAAAGAATCAGGTTCAATTTTACTCTTATCTATTCCAATCTTATCCAAGAGGTTTACACTACACACATTAAGGGTTGAGCCATTGTCAAAAAGGGTTCTTTTTACTTCAACCTGATTAATAATGGCTACTATCATGAAGGCTTCATGTTGTTTTTGAACTTCCACGGAGGGTATCTCACTTTGTTGAAAAATAATGTCTATATTAACCGCATTCATTTCTTGAACTAGGGTTGCCACCTCATTGGATTTATATTAGGAGGAACCAAAACTTGTTGTAATTTGGTTTGAAGAATACTATGGTAGTCAGGCGAGGCTTGAATAAGATCCCATAAGGATATCTTAGCAGGAGAATTCTTAAGTTGTTCAACAAGATCATACTCCTTTCCATTATGTAAAGGCAAACAAGGAGCACTAGGAAAGGTAGGTTGAGGTAATGGTAATAAGTTACCTGAGTGGTTTGTGGTTGCCTATTATTCCTTGTATTTTATTTGTGATCAACGATATTGTTACTCAGTTGCCGTGAAACATTTTTACTATTATTTTTCCTTGTAAAGTTCAAGATATCTATTGGAGCTAATGGTTTCTTTTTAGATGATTCTAAGATAAGCACAAGTTTTTTTTGAACTTGAGGTTGGTGTGGGGGTGGATAAAGGATTAGTTGAGGTGTGATTACGTTAACATCTCTTTGTTTAGGGCTATTATGACAAGCCTTAGTGGATGAACCTTGTGAGATGAAATCCTCAAGGGTTTCATGTAACATGTCAAATTCATCACTACTAAAGGGCTTGATTGATATGTTAACTTGGAAAAGGAGATTTGACATGGTCAAATAATTATGCTTTCTCCAAGTGTTTCATCAATTTTTTCTTGTTCTTTTTTTGTTTCTTTTGATGTTTTTTGTTTTTGTTTTTGCTTTCTAATGATTTTAAAATGTAAACTAATCTATCTAATGTTTCAACAATGCTGAAAATCAAAGAGAAGTACATAAATCTAATAATAAAAAAAGAAAAAAATGTTTTCTACAATTTTTCCAAATCTAACCAAATGAGCAATACTTTGAATGCACAATCAAACTGTTTCAAAAAACCAATTCTCAGAACATAAAATAGTAATAGAAATGCAGAACAAAGACTAAAAATAACTCAATTTTTTTTCAAAAATGTCTGTACAGGGACTCATTCGCCCATGGGTGAACGGGTCCAGGTCATGTTTTTTTAAAATTGAATTTTCTGAAGCTAATTTTATCTTATGTGATTTTTGTTTCTGATGTGTAACAAGGGTTTCCGTGACAAATTTTTCTAGATTAATGTATCTAGATGCAAGATTAACTAAGGTCAAATGATGAAATATGCGACTATTTTTAGTATGCAATATGAACCTAAATTCAGATTTATATGATTGAATGATGATCTTAATGTGAGTACAATGCAAAGTAAATTCATATCTAGTGCATTTTTTTCTTCTGATTTTTGATGATTTTAAGTGATGCAAACATGAAAATTTAACTCTAAATACAATGTTGACTAATGGAAAATAAAAAAACCCTAAATGCAATGCAACTAATGCAAACCTAATGCAAACTAGTGCAAAACTCAGATCTAGGGTTAAAAGGACTCCAATTTTTAGAATTTTGTTGTATAATGTCAGGTTCACCGAAATGAAACATAGAAAAATAGGTTAGGGTTTTCGAAAATGGATCCTACTTATCTAATTTCATTAGGAAATGAGTTCCACACAATGAATTGACTTACAACCCTTAGGTGAGTCAACTCAATGAGCGAATCTTAAGAGTTCCTTATGATTGAAGGATGGGGGGTCAAGGTCAAGCAACACTTTGGGGAGAAAACTAAAAAAATTAAATCAACCCAAAAATGCAATCTATCACTTGGATCTAATCGATTAAGCATGAAACTAAGTGAAACAACAAACTTTCTAGAAAATTTAGGAAAGGTAAATGTTGTGCACCTGCCACAAAATGGTGTTTTTGCAAGTTTGACAGGGACTCATTCACCCATGGGTGAATGTGTCCACATTTAATTTTTTGGAAAATTTTGGATTTGAGATTTGAGTCTAAAAATTTCACTTCTTCTTTGTAACTATGAATCTTCACTCTTAGATCCAGATATGTGAAAAATTTGTAAAAAAAATTATTATTTGATGGTGGATAGGGGTTTACCTCAATCAAACCCCAAGTTTGGTAATTAAACCTTGATGAAAAATATAGATCTAAAACATAAATTGTGTGTCCAATCTCTAACCTTAAGTGTTTCTAAGATTAAGAGAACTTAAAATGCAAAGAAACCCTATTCAAGTATGTTAGAATAAGATCCCTAAATGAACATTAGCAATGATGAAGACCTACTTTGGGAGATCTCAAATCACCCTAATAAGTCACAAAAATAAATATACCTTCCTTTAGGAAGAAAGTATAATGATAATAGAAGATGAAATCACTTAGGGAACAAGTCATTAGGCTTGGTTGAATGCTTGGTGCATCTCCCAAAACCTAGAGTCCATCATGATCCTCCATAGGCATCTATCACCAATCCTTGATAATGCTTGATATTTGTGACAAAATAATCTTGAAGACCTGCAAAAATGACTAAAATGTTGCTCCAAGACTTCAATTTTGAATACTTTATTAACTTATCCTTGCTCTTGAATGTGAATACTTGTGATCTCATGTGAATTGCTCTTCCTTGCTAGTGTAAAATGAATATGAAACTTAGTTTTATAGGATTCCTTTCTAATTTTCCATTTATTAAATTGTGAGAGCCTACACTTTAAATTTGAATTTAAGACTATGAATTGCCACCTAAAACATGTCTTAAGTTGAGTTTTAGGCACCTAAAGAGTCCACCCATTCACCCATGAGCGAATGGGTCTTCACCTAAAACTTCAGGACCTAATAAATGTCGAGGCATTAAATTAAATAATGACATTTATTCAATGTAGGTTATATTGTCAAGAAATAAATAAAATGGGCCTTGGGATACATAATAAAGGGTATTAGGGGCCCATTAATGAAGTTTTGAAATGCATAAATGCAAGGTCACTAAAATAGGTTCAAATTAAGTGTGAAATTGTACTTTCTCTTAGAAAGTAGTACAATTTTCTACACTATAGGAGTAATAAATGTGGCTTTGGATTTCTCTGTAGAAACCTTGGGTGGGTTCACCATCTCCTCCAACTTATATTTCATCTTCTAAACATTATTTGTAATCAACCTTCTTCTGTGAGACAGAGGGTTTCACATTCTTGCTTCTGCAAAACTTAGCTATGTTTCCTAGTGTATTGCATATGTGACATATGACACCTTTTTGTTGAAAAAACTTACACCTTGCCATTTTATATTTGCATTCAAAAGCCTTATGCCCAAATCCATTTCAAGTACAATAGTAACCATTGAATGATTGAAACACCATACCATTATTATAACCATTCATCATATGACTTTTGCATTCACTAGCTTTATGACCAAATCTATTACATGTATAACATTGACCAAAAAAATGACTGAACATTCTGATTCATTCTACTTCTACACTCTACTACTCTATGTCTAAATTTATTGCAAGAATAATAGTAACCATTAAAAGATGAATACCTTTGTGTATTTAGCTATCTGATAAGAGGCCTTTTAAAATATTTCTTCTGTCTAATATGCTCTTCTTATCTGTAGTATTCCTTTGTTTATCATTCTTCATTTTATATTTTCTTGGAGTCTAATTTTCATTTGAGCTTTATCTATTTTCAAACCCTAATCCTTCTTTTTCCTTTGAAGCTTTTTGACTTGCAATAATATCATCAAGGTGGAATGCTTCTTGAATTTGTCTTCTTGAATATTTACTTTCTCCAAATCTATCCTCAAAGTCATAATCTCTTGTTCAATATTTGAACATTCTATAGGTTTGTCTTTCAGTTTTGCTTTCAAGTAGTCTTCAACTATTTTTACTTATTCAACTTGCACTTTCATATTAGTGATTGTATCATTTGATTGTTTGAACTACTCATTTGTTTCCTTGAATATTTCTTTAGGTTTCTTGATTTTATCCCTCAACTTCTTGATGCACTCATATGCTTTATTAATATTTCCTTTCATATCTCTATTCTCACATTCTGCTTTATCTCGATCATCAAGGGTTGATTTGAGTTCTCTATCCATATCAACTTCACAGTATTCTTTAGTAAACCCTTTAGGGATGATATCTTTCAAAGGGATAGCATACCTCCTAGTTTCCATGTGTTCAACCTCCAATATCTATTGAATTTGATGATTGAACTCCACAACACCTAGAAATCACCTGCAAGCAATTATCCTATCACAAAAGAAAGATCAAAATAATTGATTTTCTATCCAACCTAGAGAGAAAAGATTGAATCCAGAAGAGCACTGATATGTGCAATGTATTAACTTGAATGGTTCTAGATTAATGATTATAATGAATTTGCATGCTTATAAAAGCATGAAAAAGTAAACCCTAGATTGGGATTGCATTAGATTATGACAAGTGTCTTAATATCATGCAATGAAATAGCTAGACCTATAATTAGCCCAATCTAATAATAAAAAAGCATTCCCCTTAGTTTAGCTTAAATGAACTAAATTAATAAGGGATTTAATAATTAATTAATGATCTATTAATTATCAAGTGATTATCCTGATTACTCTAACAAGATCTACCTCAACAATTAATCCAATAGAAGGAACCAAGCTCTAATAATAATTTTTAAACACCCAAAATACTAAGAGGGCAGGGGGTGAATCAATATTCCCTAAAATTCATTAACTTTATTAACTTAAACATCTATTCAAGGCATCTCATCAAGCTTGCAAAAATGGAAAGGAAGATTTAAATCATGCATCACATCAGTAAACACAAGAACATCATATTTATGTGGAAAATCATTGAAAGGGAAAAACCACAGGGAGGATTAGCTCACAATATATTATAACCGATACAATGGATTTATAGAATGGCAGACTCACTGTCCAGAGACTCACTGCCTATTAAGAATAACTCACTAGTAGAGGCTCACTACCAAGGGCTCATTTCCTAGAATATAAAGAGATAGAAGAAAGGGTGGCTCACTGCAAAATATGAACTATTAAAAATGCATCTGCAACATGCTAAAGATACATTTCTAATTAAGAACAAAAAAATGACTTTACATACTTCATTCTTCACCACTATCACTTTTTGCACTTCACATTACATCTGATCTCACACACACTATTAATTACATCCAAAAATACACATTCACATCACCCATACACATCTCATCCATATCACACAATGAATTAACATTATATATATTGAAACTAGCCAAAACATTAATTAGGTCAGACTAATTGCATGAATTATATAACACCATGACCTTTCGGCCCAAAACTCCATCACACATGCCTTGCAAAAGGAACCAAAAATGTTTCCTTCATTAAAATAGGTTGGCATGACCTATAATCACTCCCATGATTCCAATCTATACACAAATCAACTCCACACAACCCCAAAACCTTTAGATCGGTACTGCTGGTGAAGCAACAATTGAATGAACCAATTATTCATTCAATTTGGTACCACATGAACCACCAAATTACTTGTCACTTGGAGTACTGAAACATATGAAAAAGGGGGACGATGGATATGAGACCTAAAAGTGAGGGATCTATTTCAAAAATAAAAAAAGGTTGTCCACCTAATCACAAATCCAACTTTTCCATGTTCATTAGGAAGAGAAATAGTGCCACATGATTAGAATTGACTTGCAACCCTCAAGGTGAGTCAACCCTAGGTTTGGACACTATGTTGCCCTAACTTCATTATGACAAAAATGATTGAAAATAAGTTTTGGGAGAAGAATAAAAGTGTATTAACAATCAAACTTATGAGATCTATCACTTGAAACATGAAGTATTATGATAACACTGACAAAAATTACCATTAACTAGCAAATATGAGAAGGCTAGGATGGCATTTACTTGGCTTGAAAAGGGAGTTTTAGGCTCTGTTGAAGGACATATTCACCCAAGGGTGAATGGGTCCTTGTACAGGGGTCTAAAAATTCTTTTTGCAATCCTCAGATCTCAAATCTAAGCTTCTAATTCCCCCAGGTTTGACTATTAGAAAGTCAAAATAAAAACTGTAGGCGAGTTTTCGTGTCTTGACAACTTTGATGATAACTTTGGCAACTTTACGAAATTGCACTTTTGATCCAATTTGAATCCTTCTTCACTTACAAATATGTAAACACACAAAGAGGATATTTGTTTTTGTTTTTGGTGGATAAGGGTTTGTATTGGTAAAACCCTAGTTTGGTAATTAAACCTTGATAATGAAACAACAAATAGAAGGAAATGATGAATGAACTTGAATCTTGTTGTACCTCACCAAACCCTTTAATGGACTCCCTTTTAGGATTGAAGTCTAACACATCACTCCAAGGATTGGATCTTGCATGAAATGGCTTAATTTCTTGATAGATCTTGATGCTTGAATGCTTTCTTGTAACTTGAAACCTATATCACAATGTTAGCTCAAAATAATGCATGAACATACATAAATATTTACATATGATAGGATCTTGAATGCTACAAAAATGAATAATAAATCCGCTCTCCAATGCTCTTGATAATAATATTTTCTCTTGTAAAAGTTTCCTTTATCTTGTTAGGTTTGAATTGATAAAAGACATTGTATTTATAGGTGTTTCCTTAATTACTCGACAATTAAACAGGGTGATCCCACAATAGTGGTTTACAATTTTTGGCCAAACTGGACACTGAAATTATTATTTTTAACTAAATCTTCACATTTAGGCACCTATAGCGGCTAAACCGTGAGGAATTTGAAGATGATGCAAACTAGGTTCTCACGATATTTTGTCTGTAGATTCTAAAAATATTTTTTTCAAAATTTTTGGAATTAGATTGCACTTCTTTTTCCATCTCCCATGAAAACTAGTTTTTTTCATAAAATAACATTTTTAAAAAGTGACACACACCGTATAACGCATAAATTTTTTTCCATGAAGGATAAAATTATAATTCTTTCTTATTTAGATTTGTAACTCCGATATCTAGTGCTTCAACTTGGTTAGATAGTTTTTTATTGAATATTTTTTCTTTAATCAAGTTTCAAAGTCAAACCAATTACAATTTAGACATAGCGCAACCGTATAACGCGCAACTTTTTTTGTATATATCAAAATTCAATTTTTATTTTTATTTTTGAATCAAGGACTTCAATATCTAGTGCACTCATATTTTTCAATTTTTTTTGATAATCTTCTATTTTTCCACATGTGCAGAACATAGACCTTCATTTTCAGTGAAAAACCTATGTTTGATAAAACAAAAAAAATACATAATAAAACCAAAAAATATCAAAACTATATTCGTTAGATAGCTTGTTTTGAGAACTACTTGATTCCAGTAGGGTTTGTGAAGATTCTACCATTTTTCGTGTTCAAACCGAGCTTCAAAGTGAAAAAATATAGAGTCTTTTTGTGTCAGAGCGTGGGATGGTGGGAAAAGGGGGGTTCGAGCGAACCCCCTTTCCACAATGTGGAAACATGGATTCCACATGTAAAGGGGTTCACTCGAACCCTAGTTCGAGTGAAACCCTTTAGGGTTCGTTCGAACCTTGAGTTCGCTTGAACCCCTCAAAATGAATGTTTTATGCATGGGTGAGTTTTTTGGAAGTTTTCCTTCCTCACTCGAATTGTAAACCACTATTGTGGCTTCACCCAACATCACAAGCTGACCTTTGTAATTTGAATTTAGATCATTAAAAATCTACAAAAAACATATTAAAAAATGGGTCTCAAGACTTAAGGAGGACCCATTCTGCCTTGGGTGAATGGGTCCTAGGCCCTAAACCTAGGACAAACATTTTCCAATATGTGTAATTAAGTGTAGGCATTAATTAAATATGGGTTTCCCTTTCAGAAAGAAAAATTAATTAGGCTTGTGAATGCATAATTGGGCCAATTAAAGGCTTAACTAAGTCCAATTAATTAAGGGGATGTAAATATAGTGTAAAAATGTAAAGGTGTACATTTTTCTACACTACATTTAGCCCCCACTTTAGTGAGAGTATGAAATTACTCTCAAAATAAGACTAAAGTAAAAAAATAAGTCAAGAGAGTTGTAAATGTGCAAGTGTTGGAAAGATAATATGAAAAAGGTCAAGGAGGGTGATCAAGACCCCAAGATCTAAGATCTCATGGAAAACCAACAAAGGCACAAAGAGACACATACCTGCATTAGCAACACAAGATGCACAGTCATGCAATGTCAAAATTAATGCAAAAAGAAAGTAAAGGAAGGATGGACTAGCCACGATTGTAATGTTTTCCATAAAGTACATTCACAAGTGAAATCCCATTGTTCACTATGAACAAAATATACTCACGAGGGCTAGTGAAATCTAGTATCCACTAGGTGAGCCCTAGAAAAGTGAGAAACACACACTAGGTCGGTATGTACCCACAAAAAGGTGGTTGATGGGAAAGTCATGCCAGGTCTATAGGCTCACATACGTCAACCATACCAAAATTTATACTCCCTGATAAATTTGATAAGGTGCCACAAAAATGGTCAAAAGATCCACAAGGCTAGCAAGCTACATTATGCTAGACACTCCTGAAAAACAAAAAAGCACCACTGGAAAGCAAGTTGTGTTATTCTTGGTAGCCATGAAAAAGTTGTAAATGTAATAGGATAGGATAGTCAAAGGGGTTTTTCTTAGTGCATGAAAGGTCACACCTTAGGGAACATCATGCTTAATGTCACAAGAGAGGACTAGTCGAGGATAAAACAATTCACACTTTAGGGAATGCAAGCCAAAGCATTAACACTAAGACGAATGCCATATTCTAAGAAAGGTCACACTCTTGAAGGATATCAAACCAAATATCACCACTAAGAAGACACATCACATTAAATAATAAGACCGCATTTTGAAGGGAATACATAAAAAATGAGTGGGGACGTGTATGCCCCCACTTTAAAGAAATTTATAAACACCATGTTGTGAGAAATTAGTTTAGAGTATAACATGATAAATGCATTGATACATGAGAATTTTATTCAGAAAGTCCTATGTAAAATATATGTTTCCAAGTAAATATATGCCATGGAAAGGAGGTTTCCCCCCATATACGATCCCAAGATAACACATAAAGGATCCATGGGTTTGGGATCAACATATGTCTTTTCTATAGTGATATAATTGAGCTCAAATTTTTCATCATTCCCCAAATAACTCATGGAACAATGAGTACAAAGGAAGAATGACACATAGAGAGATAAAACAAAGGAGAATTTTTTGGGTCATCATGGAAGAGACCTAAATGTATTGATTCCTTGTGTCATCCCCAAAAGGAAAACACAAGACAAGAAAAAATAAAGGTTAATATAGATAGAAGAATGTAGATAAAAAATAGAAGAATTTCATGATAGATTCACTTCTTTTGTATCCTTGCACCAGTAGAGTGACAAGGGTCATCTAAATTAGGCTCAAAAACATATAAAAGACTCCAAGAAGCATGATATGGGGGATCACATTACACACATGAAATCACATAGAACATGAAAAGAAAACAAAGAAAAATAATAGAATGGCACATGCGAGTCAACTTATAGCAAGTCATCCACATCCCAATCTTGTTCATTATAGGTGAAAGGTGGAAAAATGGCCAAAGGGACAATGAAAAGTGTTGTACTAGGAACATCACTAGGTTCAACACATGGCGGGTCATTATTTATAGGAGGATCATCATGGTTGTTGTCATCTAGGCACATGGAAGAGGAAAACAATAAATTCATCTTATTATGTACTTCCTCATCAGACTTATCATCCAAGTTAATCATAATAGGAGGCATGATGATGATATCCATTGAAGTTTCATGTTGTCGTGGTGAAGGTATAGTATCATCATGTATTACTTGAGTTGGTGTTTGATCTTGGTTTTCTCTATTGTTATTTTCTTCTAACTAATGAGCAATAACACGTTGTCTATGCATATTCTCTTTAGCATTTTGGTTTCTTCTTGTATGATTTTCAAGTTGTGATTATGTAGGAATGGGTTTGTCAACCATTGGTTTCTTTTCTTCCCATAAGGGAGGAATGGAAGGAACCATGGAAGGTTTTTCAACCACTTTCTCTTTAGGTTTATAAACTTTTTTGATCCTAGGAGGCACAATAGGAAGTGTATAGTTATCTCTTGGACTCTTATAGGAAATAGGTGGATGATTTGTCATGGATTTGTCTTGGTTACTTAGGAGGGATTTTGGTTCAATCATGGATTCATCAATGATAGGGGACTAAACCATGGGTTGAAGAATGTTGATAAGGAATAATTCTGCTATGTGATTTTCCTTGAAATTTTGGTAAGATTTGAAAAAGAATTCCTCATGAGGCTTAATAGGTTCCATGGGTTATGGCCAAAAGAAATCCAATGAGAAATTCCCATGGGAAGACACAGGAATAAAGCCACTATGATGAATGTAATTGCCAAATGTAAATTTTAAGCATTTGTGTACTATTGATGGGACAACATCCATGGAGTGTAGCCATGGATAACCAAGCTTCACATAGAATTGGTCCGACGATAGGATGATGGAGAATGAGACATTCAAATGTTTTGGTCCAATTTTTAAAGGAAGAGTGATCGAACATATTGTAGGGAAAGAAAAACCATTATGTATTATGATCCATGCTTTTGGTTTTTCATAAGAATCTTGATAAAGTTCATGCAAAAAAAAAATTCCTTAGTGATCACATTCTCTACATAAATAGGATCAATTAATATCCCATTAGTAGGATTTTCATTGATTCTTCTGATTATGTAAAGAGGACCATTGGGTGCATGTTTTATTATGTTATTTTGTGAGAAATTAATGTTCATAGAAAGGTTTATTTGGCCCTTATGAGGTTGAACATCAATAAGGATAACCATAGTATCTATAGAATCATCCTAATTATCACTCATGTTATCATCAACCATGTCAACAATCATCACATCATTCTTGGTATCACTAGTTTTCACAAAAGATACATTATGATTTAGCATGGGATTAGAAAAAATTTACAAATTTTGGTTGGGTGGGACAACAAACTTATTTCCTTGATAATTAACACCACCAATTTGGATACAATTAGAATCAATGACATCTTGCATAATGTGTTTAGGACACTTACAATGTTTTGTATCATATCAATTTTGTTAGTGATAATTTAGAAAAAGGCATTAGCATTATACTTCGAAGATAAGGGCTTTGTAGGATCAAGGGTTCTAATAGGAGGTAAGTTAATTAGGTTCTTAACCAAAAGTTTCAACAAGATAGAATGGATGGTATCGGGTAACAAGGTAAATTGTCTATTGTTCTCTCTAAACTTATATGAATTTGTTGTTTTATGGAAAATACTTGAGACTCAACATGTTGACTTGTTTGAGGTGGGTTTATTTGTAAAAATATCTTATTTTGTTTCTTGAATGGTTGGAAATTTCTATGTGGTTTGGACTCAAATTTCTCATGATAGTTAGAGGGAGTTTTCATTTTATAATGGCTAACCGAATTTTGATAATCACAAAGAGTTGTGCGCAAATATGTAAAGGAGGGAAATTTCACCATCCCAAGCTTGTCTTGGATTTTGTTTTATAAATTTTCAATGAATATTATTTGAAGATCGACATTAAGAATTTTAATATTGATTTGTGAGTAAATAAATTGGTATCATGCTATAGAATCAGTGATATTTTCATCATCCTTTTGTTTACACTTTATTAAAGCAACTAGGGTCATCTTGGGACCAATGTACACTTGGAAATGGTTAAAATGGCACCAAAAATCTCATTGCATGAACTAATTGAATTATTCGATAAAGAGAAAAGCCATTCCAAGGTTGTATCTTTTAAAGACCTAGGGAAAAGTTTAGCCAAGATATTATCTTCAAAGATGAAGTCACTACATAAGGTTGTGTATGCTGAGACATGGTTACTAGAACCTCCTTTACCACCATAATTCTCAAATCTAGGAAGCTCTATACCTTGTGGCATTTGTGCTCTCAATATTTCCAAGGATAATGGGTTTTTTTGGACATATTATGAAGGTTGGAAATTGTGATTTTGGTTCAATGTGGAAATTTTTTGTTGGAGGGATGAAACATTTTACAAAATTTGGTCAAGGATGAGATCATTGGCTATGTTTTGAGATGGAGGTGAATAAGGCAGAGGTGCATATGTATTTGGAGGAAAAGTGAATTAAAATTTTGTGAGAGGTGATGGATTAGGAGATATGATATTTGAATTCACAAAGCTAAAAGGATTCCTAGTGGAAATACCTAAAGTTGTATTGATATTTCTAGTGGGTTGCCTTGTTGTAGTAACAATTGAATGAGTGTACATGTAGGAATAGAGGTCATAGTTGTAGAAGGAAGAATTTGATTTCCACCTTGACATTGAGTGTATCCTAAAGTTTGAGAACAATTAGCCATTGTAGGTACATGATTGTCAATTATATGAGCTAGGCTATGGACAATTTCTATTCCTTGTTCATTATTAAGCATCTTCCTTATGTTGTCTATGATAGGAATTGTTGTACCAATAATGCATTCAACACTCATAAAGTTTTGAAATTTTTCTAAGGCATCATCCATTTGTTTTAGCTTCTCTTAAGGGAAATTAGCAATCATTTTTTTAACTTAGTCACATTGGTTGTGGGTAGAGTGGTCATGGGAAATTTTGTATCAAGCCTATGCTTCATGATGGGCTACATAGTGTCAACACTATGAGTAAAAGAGCTAGAAAACTCAAGATCCATGGTGGATGTACTAGCATGGGATGGAATAAGTCTCAAACTATGTAAAGTATTGGGAATATAATACCATATTGTGAAGCTCATACAAGTTTCACCAACCAAAGTGCACCCAAAATGGAGAAAAGGTATTATGCAAATGTAATGAACACCCAAAAATTTGAATCACAATGCAAGTATGTAAAAAGATTTGTAATTTTAGATTTGAAACATAATAATTTATTTATTATGCTATGAAAAAACCTAAATATGATGTCTTTTTAATGCCAATTTTTATTTCAAACAATGCACTTAATTTGAGCAATTGAAATTAATGTAAGAAAGTACAATTTTATTTATTTTTTGAAACGGAAACACATATATGAAAATAGAATAAAAGTAAGAAAATAAAGACAAAATGATGCCTAGAAATTTGTAAAAGCACCTATACAAGGACAAGTTTTCCCAAGGGTGAATGGGTCTTTATACAAAGGTTGGAAAAATTAACTTTTGTGTTTCTAGTTTGATGTTTGAGTTCTATGTTTTAGGTTGCAGACTCTGAATTTTGTGATAATTTTTTCAAGTTTTAGGTGTCTTAATGCACGTGAAAATAGTGACAAATAGTGAGAAAAGTGACAACTTTTAGAATGCAATTTTAAATTGAATTTTGAATCTAAATGACTAAAAGACACTCTTGATGCAACTACAATGCAAGATGTATGCAAAATTAATGCAAAATTTCTTTTTTTTTTTATGAATTTAAATGATGCAAACATACAAAATTAAACCCTAAATGAAATGAAAAATACACTAATGCAAAACACACTAATTTAAACCTATATCTATGATTTTGAATGTATCCAAATAAGAATTTAAGATGTACAATGTCAGGTTCACCAAAATGAGACATAGGAAAATGGGGGAGGATGGATAGGAGACCTAAAAATGAGGGATCTATGCCATAAAGAAAAATAGGGTGTCCACCTAATCATAAATCCACCTTTTGAATGTTAATGAGGAAGAGGGATAGTGCCAAAAATGATTAGAATTGACTTGCAACCCTCAAGGTGAGTCAACCATAGGTTTGGACATTATGTTACCTTAGCTTCCTTATGACAAAAATGACTGAAAATAAGTTTTGGGAGAAGAATAAAAGTTCATTATGTTGAAAAAGACAACTGAGAGGGGGGTTAATTTATTTGTAGAAAATTTTAATCCTTAAAACATTTGTTGAAACTTGGATCAATCACAAATCCTTTACTTTGCTAAAATGATTAGACATTAAGTGTAAGTGCAGAAATTAAAAAAAATCACACAAACACAATAACACTAGATTTATGTGGAAAAAAAACAAGGGAAAAACCATGGCAAGGATTAGCTCGCAAGATAGAGAATATCAAAATTGATTACAAAGTCTCACTACCAGAAAGAAGGCTCATTGCCAGAGAAAAATACCCACTACCAAAACAAGACTAAGCATCTAGATCATGATTCACTATTCAATGAGGGTTAACCTCTTGGAGGGATCACTTCCATAGAGATAAAAAGAAGATAGAAGATATATGTTATAGAGAGAATAAAATCTCAATGCAATAGAAATTTCCACAACAATTCAGTCAACCACTTGTAGACATGCATGAATGATAGAGTACACCTTCATCTCACTACATCCAAAAACTCAACATTTAGAATTCACACTGATCTGCCACATGCACATCACATACACACTATTTTGCATCTGTTTCACATCTATCTGCTCTATTTCTTTGCACTTATCTCTTGCTCATTCTCATCACTAACTCATCCTATATCTATACCATCTTAAACTTTGAAAGGTATCCAAAGTAGGCCATCCATCATTAAATTAAAATTAGGTCAATGCTAAAACATACTAGGGTGGAATTAGAATGAGGGTGACCCAAACACACACTTGATGAGGATCCAAATAGATCTCAACATGCTTAATCAACTTAAAAATCAGTGTTTGACACTGGGTCAACCAAACCAATGTAAAACAAATAGAACAATTAAGCACACATAACCCTTAGCACAATCCAATCCTTCCAAATACCAAAATTATCTTCAACATGATCATAACAACTTAAATATAGAACCAAAATTCATAAGACTCAACCAAAAATAAATCTAGACCAACAACATTTCTCCCAAACCTTGACCAGATACACAAAAAACCACAGTTCACAACTACTGAACATAACTTACACTATTCGATGAATCAAAAGCCCAAAATCTGGATATAGCAGCTTCCAACAACCATGATCAACATATCTGAACCACACAAACATGGGAGAAAATCCTAGAGAAAAACCTAGAGCAACCACTAAACGCCCACAACCTTTTTTCATGATAACTTTGTCAATATCCTCAACATATACAACCAATAACCTGCATCCATGACATCAATGATGAAAACAACCATTTGATAACCAATTGCCCAGTTGAAATCAATGAAAAAACCTTCATTCTTGTAACAATCTCCCCCTTTGTCATTGATGGCAACACATGATGTAAAAAACCATCAAAGACAACACTCTAGCTCTGAGCACACTTTTCATGATTTTTCTTTATGTTTCTCCCCTAGTAGATAATCTTGTTTTTTCACATCTTTATTCATCACCTCTCATCTCCCCCTTTGACATAAATCACAAAGGAAAAAGATGTTTTACATTGATTTTCCCTTCGAAATTAAGAACAAAATTATATTTCAATGACAACACATGACACTACCTACTCCCCCTGAGAGGTAGCCACCAAAAAAATAATCCAAAAGAAAGATAGATCCATAGACCCATCAGATTGATGCATCTAGTTCAAGAAAGGAGGGGAAATCACCCCTAACTTCTCTTGAAGATACTCAAAATTATCTTTAGGAAGATCCTTTGTAAATATATTATAAATTTGATCCTTTGTAGGTACATACTCAAGGTTTACATCATTCTCCACAACCTTCTCTCTCAAGAAGTGATACCTGATAGATATATGCTTTGTCCTTGAGTGCATCACTTGATTCTTTGAAATGTTAATACAACTTGTATTATCACATAAGATAGAAATATGATCATCATACACTAATTTTATATATTTCAATGTCTATTTCATCCATAAAACTTGTGTACAACAAGATGCAACAACAATATACTCAGCTTTAGGAGTAGATAAGGAAATCGAATCTTGATTTTTACTCAAAAAAGCCACCAATCTACAACCAAGAAAGAATGCACCACCACTTGTACTTTTTTTGTCATCTACACATCCAACCCAATTTGCATTTGTATAAGCACTTACTGTAAATTTAGTATCCCTAGGATACCATAAGCCATAATCCAGAGTGCCATTCAAATATTTGAATATTCTTTTAACAACATCAACATGCATTTCCTTAGGATCTTGAAATCTAGCCACAAGATAGACAACATGCATAATATCTGGTTTAGTAGCAATCAAGTACAATAGTCCACCAATCATATAATTATATTTGCTTTGGTTAGCCTTAGGTGAATCATCATATTTACCTAATTTGCAACTAGTCACCATATGAGTTCATATTGGTTTGGAACCATCCATCCCAAACTTCTTCAACATCTCTTTCACATACTTAGATTGTAAAATAAAAATCCATTTCTCTATTTGATTAATTTGTATCCCAAGAAAGAAATTCATCTCTCCAAACATAGACATCTCAAATTATTTTTGCATTTTTTCCGCAAACATATTACACATAGTTTCATTTCCTCCAAAACTAATGTCATCAAAATATACAACCACAATCAAGATTTTCTCATTTTCAATTTTAAAATATAGATTACTATATGCTGTACTTTTGTTGAAACCTTGCTAAATCAAAAACCTATCTAACCTTGCATACCAAGCTCTAGGAGCATGATTCAATCCATAGAAATCTTTCTTCAATCTATAGACCATATCCAATTTTATCTGACAACTAAAATACTTCTGGTTGTTCCATGTAAACCTCCTCTTCTAGTTCACCATTCAAATTATTTCTAGATACCCACTTTGATCCACTAATGATTTTATGTGCCAGTCTAGGGACCAATTCCCAAGTTTGATTCTTCTCAATTTGCATAAGTTATTATTTCATATCTTCCATCCAATGATCATATTTACATGCTTCTCTTACACTCTTTGGTTTAGTCTCAGAAAGTAAACACAAATTTATCTCACCAACAACAATTATGCTTCTTGTCAGTACTCCTTTTGTCTTGTCTCCAATGATATTATTTTATTAATGTTCTTTTTGCACATACTTAGGTGTCTTAAGGGACACCACCCGAGCTTCTTCTTCTTCTTCTTCATTTATTATTCTCTTGTTCACCCTTCTCATGTTCTTCCACAAGTTATTCAATCCTTACACAATCATGTTCATTAGATACATATCATCAACATCAATTGAATTCTTCATTGCTTCATCAACCTTGACATTTGAGATTTCTACAATCTTTCTCAATCTTTTATTGAGACATCTGTAAGCTTTTGCTTTAGTAGAATATCCAAGAAAAATACCTTCACCACTTCTTGCATCTAACTTTCCTAAATTTTATTTATCCTTTCTGATATAACATTTTCTTCCAAATACCTTGAAATACTTAATAGTAGGAATTCTTCCACACCATAGCTCATAAGGGGTCTTCATACTATTTTCTCTTGCTTAAAATCAATTGAATACATAAACATTAGTGTGAATAGCTTCTCTCTAGTAAAATTCCAATAAACCAGCCTTAGTAATCGTTGATCTAGCAACTTCTTGAATTGTTTGGTTCTTCCTTTCAACAACTCAATTCTGCTAAGGGGTTCTCAGAGTAGATAACTATCTTTTTATTCCATGAACTTCACGAAACATATTAAAATTATGGGAAGTGAATTCACCACCTATGTCAGGCCTTAAGAATTTTATCCTCAAATTTAATTCATTCTCAACCATAGCTTTGAATGTCTTGAATCTATCTAATGCATCAAACTTTTCTCGAAGAAATGTTACCCATGTATACCTAAAGTAGAGTAGTCATCAACCAAAAGCATAAAGTACCTTTCACCTTGTAGGACCACAAATATTTGTATGAATTAAATAAAGTAGTCTAGTAGTAGATTGCTCTTTTGATCTGAAATGATTTCTTGCTTTATTTATGATGCAAGAGCATCCTTGGTTATGGGAAATCTTGCATCAATGAAAAAAAAATATCCTTTTAGTTTTGTTCTTATTTTGTTCATATTCCTATTTGAGTTGGGAGATTTGGTGTTTCTTCATGTTTTCTCACTAGATCTTGCATACCTAGGATTTCATTATGGACATGCTCAATTGGCTTATTCCAATTTTTCAACTCATTTGGATCTTTTTCTGATAAGTTATCGCTTTCGGATTAAGTGACAATTTTTGGTTCTGGCCCCAGAATAATTTCAAACCCTGATGGCTAATTGGATCGATCGCAGATCTCTCCCATCGCTCACAGATCCTCACAGTGTGTTTAGATTTGTTCTATGGGGTTTCTTTGACCTTGTAAATAGGTCCACACTTCATCATGTGCATCTACCATGGAAGAATTTCAGATTTGAGGCCGACTTGTTCTTGCACACGTTACATTTCCTTCATTGGAGATTGTAATAATCTTTAGCCGATGCAGATGTTTCTTGACCCATAGATATGGTATATAACTTGTATTAGATCATTAGAATGAAGGGTGAGTCATGAGGAAGTAGATTAAGAAAATTTTAAGGGTCGATCTATAGTAATTTCGCTCGCATGTATGAGAACTATGTTTTGAGCATGTTGTAAGTAGGCCTGTGAGCCGAGTCAGTATGCTTGGATGTGGCTGAATGTATGTAATCAAATTTTGAGATAATAAGAATGTTGGAATGTGTATTTGCCTCTAGTTTCTATATTATTATGTGTTATTCTAACTACATTGTTTTTGCTGCATGGCTGGATTGTTTTCTTTGAGAACCCTCCCGCCATGACTGCATCAATTAGTATCAGAGCAGGTTGCGAATCTAGTTGTGAATCCTGAGTAGGTTGTGATCCTTGTGGCAGTCCTGGGGTGAATAGATCGCTGATTGGAGGTAGGCTATATGGGTGTTCAATAGATCACCAAGAGAGAGGTAATTGAAACCTTGCACTCAGATCGCTGTGCTGAGGAAGTTGCACCTGAGCAGAGGAAGAGATTTCACCGAGAAGGATGAACCCTAGAAGGATGGAGAAGATGATGGAGGACTTTAAGAATGAAATGAAGAATGAGATCCAAAATATCTTGGGTGGTTTGAGGAGAAACCCTAAATCAAAAGATGAATATGAAGAGGCTACATAAGAGCTTGAGGTTGAAGAGGCTAAAGAACAAATAAATGAGGGAGAAGAGAGACTATTGAGAATAGTAGAACAAGCAAGTAAGAGTCATAGAGTGGAGGTTTCTAACTTCTCTTGTACATTGAATCTAGAAGATTTGATAGAATGGATAGGAGAGTTGGAAGACTATTTTGAGCTTGAGGATATTAGAGACCCCTTGAGGGTTAGGTTGGCACAAAATAAGTTGAAAGGCCATGCTTCCTTATGGTGGAAAGATTTGCAGAAAGGCAGAGTAGAAAATGGTGAAATGAAGATCACTCGATGGAGGCTGATGGTTGCAATGATAAAGGCTAAGTTCATTCTGAGAGACTATAAGATGGAATTGTTAAAGAAGTTGCAGAACCTAAAGTAGGACACGAGTGTAAAAGAGTATATTGAGGAATTTTACATTATAAAAATCATATATGGGCACCGAGAGATGACCAGGAAAAAAGTGGCAAGGTATGTAAATGGCCTTAGATTTAACATTCAGGATGAAATAAGTATGTTGAGGATTTCCATGGTTGAGGATGCCTTCAAATATGCTCTTAAGGAAAAAGATAAAGTGAAGAAAAGACATCAGAATAAACTTAGAGGGATAGAGAAGTAGATAAGCAACAACATGGGGAAGCCAACTAGTGAACAAGAATCCATACCTAATTGGAATAGAGAATCAGATCAGAGGGTACAAAGGAGAGGAAATAGTAGCAGAGAATTCCTTGGAAAATGTTTCAAGTGTGGAGAGTGTTAGAAACAAAGATTAGACATGCAATCCAAAAAAAATCCTTCCACAAGAGAAAAACAATAAAAAGCAGAGCTTTGCATGCAGATGTGCAAATTGATATTATTTAGGAATTGAGAAATTACAATGAGATCAATCCTTATGAAGGAGATCAAGAAACCCTAAAGTGTAACCTAAAAGGGAAAACCCTAGCATGCACACTTAATAATTAATTATTAATTATTAATGTGCCTAAGTTTAGCTTAAGTAACTAAAGTGATAAGTGACTTAATTAATTTACCAATATGATTAAATTAATTAAGTGAAATAACTTATTACTCTAACAAAGAGATTGGACATCGATATTTTGAGTGTCTTGAGGGATCAAGTAAAAGGACGGGTAAAAATAATTGCATGATGCAAGAAGAGCATATAGATGAGATGGAACTTGAGTAGGGAGAATCTATGATGCTTAGGAAAGTCTTGATGAAGAAGAGTAGGGAAGAGATTGGGAATTCACAAAGGAAGAGTCTTTTCTAATTGTGTGCAAATCAGGAGGTAACTATTATTAGGTTATTGTGGATAGTGGAAGTACTAATAACTTGCTAGCTGAGGAGATGGTAGAGAAACTTGGATTGGAGAGGATTCCACATACTTGTCCCTATAGGATAAGTTGGTTACAAGATGATCATATTATGGAAGTGAAAGAGCAGTGCTGGATGAACTTTAACATTGGCCTTTTCAGAGATAAATTTTTGTGTGATATTTTGTGTATGAGTGCATGCCATGTTCTGTTGGGTAGACCTTGGTAGTTTGACAAGGGAACTATGTACGATTGCAAAAGAAACTTGGTTATTATAAAGAAGGATGGGAATTTTTTTACCTTGGCTTCTTTGAAAGATACGGAGGAAGTGAGGAATTTGAGTCTAATGAAAAGATGCATTGTAGATACTATGTTAGAAGATGGTAGGAATTTGAAAAGAGATTTCATGGTTAAGCCTGAAAGCAAGGTGGTGCCAATAGAATGTAAGAATGGGGCTATGCAACAGAAGATTGTGGTTGCAGGAAAGATGGAGTCTTGCAGAAGAAAAAAATCAGAGAAGTAGAAGAAAGTAATTGGTGGTAAATTTCCCTTACTACCGTATATAGATATGAAACAAGAAAAATAAGGTGAAGGGAAGCATAGATTAATGAATCAAACAAAAGAAAGTAAAGAGGTTAGGAAGAAGAAAGGTACATAAAAAGAATACAATTGGATTAGAAATGAACATGGGATCTATATCCCAAACTTTGTTAGATGTTCATGAGCTCCTCTCATGGAACATATTTTTCTCACTTGGGGTGTCTGATGCAGGAGCACCTTGGTTCTGGGAAATCTTGCATCAACCAAAAAAATAAAAATATCCTTCCAGTTTTGTTCTTATTTTGTTCCTTTCATGTTCAAGTTGTGAGATCTGGTGTTTCTTCATGTTTTCTCACCAGATCTCGCATACCTAGGATTTCATTGTGGATGTGCTCATTGGCTTATTCCAAGTTTTCAGCTCATTTGGATCTTTTTCTAACAAGTTATCACTTTTAGATTAAGTGACAGTTTTTGGTTCTGGCCCTAGAATAATTTCAAACCCTAATGGCTAGTTAGATAGATCTCGGATCTCGCTCATCGCTTGCAGATCCTCATGGCATGTTTATATTTTTTCTATGGGGTGTCTTCAACCTTGAAAATAGGTCCACACTTCATCATGTGCATCTACCATGGAAGAATTTTAGATTTGAGGCCGACTTGTTCTTGCACACATTACATTTCCTTCATTGGAGATTATAATAATCTTTGGCTGATGCGAATGTTTCTTGACTCACAGATGTGGTATATAACCTATATTAGATAATTAGAATGAAGGGGGAGTCATGAGAAAGTAGATTAAGAATATTTTAAGGGTTAATTTGTAGGATTTTCACTCGCATGTATGAGCACTATGTTTTGAGCATGTTGTAAGCAGGCCTGTGAGCTAAATCAGTATACCCGGATGTGGCCGAATGTATGTAATCAAATTTTGAGATAATAAGAATGTTGGCATGTGTATTTTCCTCTAGTTTCTACATTATTATGTTTTATTCTCACTGCATTGTTTTCACTGCATGTTGGACTATTTTCTTTGAAAACCCTCCCGCCATGACTACATCACTTTCCAAACTAACAATTCCTTCAAATAGCATTAATAGGCTTTGTAATCCTTGGAAAATGTTAGGAAAATGTGTCTAAACCTTGAAATTATATACAATTTATTGTTCATAGGATATATATATTTATATATATGTTTCCTAGTTACACCGATATGTGTATACAATGGAAGTATGGAGGGAGAGTGGGATGCATGTAAACAATTTTTTAACTTCTTAGAAAACTTCTAAAATGGACAACATAGATTAGATAAATGATACATTGTAAATCTCGATCGTTAATTATTAGGTTTTAGATCTAATGGTGGATATTTTGTTGGCCTATCTTACCCTAGAATGTAATCCTATTTTATGAGGGCGCTGCATTATGGCTGTGATAGAGAGAGATGGTGATGTATTCTGAGAGTCTGATAACAGTTGTGTTGTCTCTTGATCTCTGAGTGGTGATACTCCTATGAGAAGCTTGCTCTATAAGTATATTGTAATCTTTGTGATTTACAAAATAATATATTGGGCATATTTTGGAGTGGGGTTTTTCTCTCGAAAGGGTTTTCCCCACATAAATCACTATGTTGTGGTGTGCATGATATTTATGTTTATTTATGTTTAAGTTTCTATAAATTTTTGAGGTCTATAATTTTTTTTCATTATTCTCCTCTCAAGATTAGTGTAGGAAGTTGTCTACTACCTTAATTTCCTGACATGTGGTATCAAAGCATTATCACCTTTGGTTTCAGTTTTGGGTTGTTGGCTTTTTTGGACTAATCTAGGTTTGAGTGGGAGCTTGTGTAGAAGATACTTTGTGATCTTGTTGTAGGAATTTTTAAATGGAAAGTTCATCAGGGAGAATAGAGGTGGATAAATTTTCTAGAAATAATTTTGAAATGTGGAAGCTAAAGATGGAGGATCTCTTGATAGATCAAGATATATGGGATGTTGTTGATGAGAATATTTCAAGGCCTACATATCCTACTCAGGTTGTTTAATACGATGTTATGGACCATAAAGCCAAGGCTCTAATCATATTATGTTTTTTAAAATCTATTTTAATTAATTTCCATGAGGAGACCTCTACACATAAACTATGGAAGAAGCTTGGTGAGATGTATCAGGCCAAATCTTTAGTGAACAAGATTTTCTTGAGGAAGAAATTATATTCCTTGAGAATGGAAGAGGGTGGATGAATCACATACCACTTGGAAGCATTCAATACATTGGTGGCTCAATTGGCATCCGTTGGTGTCAAAATGGATGAGGAGGAGAAATGATAGATCTTGTTTTGTTCTTTGCCTGATTCATGGGATTCTCTTGTTATGGCTATTGGGAGTACTTCTATAATTTTGAAGATTGAAGATATGGTGGGTTCTTTTCTTTCTGAAGAGATGAGAAGGAAGGTATCCATCACTGTAAAAGAGGCCCTAAATGTTTGTGGAAGACCTAAGGAAAAAGGTAAGAAGAATGAGAAGCATGAAAAATCCAAGCCCAAGGGGAGATCTAAATCTCTTGGAAAGTCCAAAGTTATTTGTTGGAACTGCGGTAAGCTTGGACATGTTCGTAAGGAATGTAAAGAAGAAAAGAAGAATAAAAAGAAGAAATTTTATTCTAATTCTGAGTATGAGAAGAAAGATGGTGATGCATTCATTGCAACTTTGGTAACTCGTGCAAGTAATGATGCATGGTTAACTGACTCAGGTGCATCTTTCATATGACATTTTATAGAGATTGGTTTTTTTGAATATGAGGAATTTGATGGAGGTAAGGTGTACTTGGGTGATGATTCTCATTTAGAAATTGTTGGTCATGATAAAGTTAAAATCAGGTTTCCTAATGGTAGAATAAAAAGGATTTATGGTGTGTTGCATATCCCTAGATTAGCATGATTTTTTTTATATATAAGCAAACTAATAGATGTGGGTGTGCAAGTAGTATTTTTTGATGCAGGATGCAAGATGGTTAGAGGTGATATGGTGATTGCTATAGGTGTTAGATATGACACATTGTATAAGCTTGATGCATGCACTGTTGAGTGAAATAGTACTTTTATGAAAAGCAAGTCTGTGGAAGAAGTGAGGGTTTCACCTTTAGTAGATGGTCATAGATTTTGGGTACCCAAGGGTGCTCTGTCTTCTGATACAAAGTTACCTACAAAGAAAAATATGTTATGACACCAAATATTTGGCCACATTGGAGAAAAGGGTCTAAGGACATTGAAAAATAAAAAACCTTGTTGAAGTTTTTTCTAATTGTAATCTTGAATTTTATTTCAATGAGCATTGTATTTATGGAAAATAAAAATGTGTTCAATTTTACTCGAATCCTCATAAATCTTATGGTGTATTGGATCTTATTCATTATGAAGTGTTTGGTCTTGTAGATGTTCCTTCGATTGGTAAATCCACATATTATGTTTCATTTATTGATGATTATAGTAGAAGGACATGGGTATATTTTATAAAGAGTAAATTTGAAGTTTTCCATCGATTTAAAGAATTTAAAGCAATGGTTGAGTTGAAAAGTGGAAAGAAAATAAAATGTTTGAGGACTGATAATGGTGGTGAATTTTTCTCTAATGATTTTGATAGATTCTGTAAAGATTGTTGTATTCATAGATAGAAGAAAACTATGTATTCTCCACAACAAAATGGAGTTGTAGAAAGAAAGAACAGGACACTGATGGAGAAGGCTAGGAGTATGTTTAGTTGTGCTAGCCTAGAACAAAGGTTTTGGGTAGAAGCTATTGCCACTACCTATTACTTGATTAAAAGGTCTCCTACATAATCTCTTGTTGATAAGATTCCTATAGAGGCATGGTCAAGTCGCAAGCCTTCATTAAGAAATCTTAGAGTTTTTGGTTGCAAGGCATATGCACATGTGCGAAAGGAGAAAAAGGCTATGAAATGTATCTTCACCAGATATAGTTATGGTGTGAAAGGCTACAATCTTTGGGAACTCATTGCACAAAATTTAATACATAGTAGAAGTGTTATTTTTAGATAAACTAAGCCTTCTTCTATTACATTGCAGCCAAAACAAAGTAAATAGGAAGATGTGATTCAATTTCCTTCTACACTTGAGAAAATTGAATTGAGGCTCAAGGATAGAAAAGAAGTTGAGGAGAGCTCATCTAGCTTTGGATATTCTAAAGAGGAGGAAGAACCTCCCACTCAAATTGTTCATAGATTTACAAGGAATAGACAACCACATGAAAGGTATACACCTGATGATTGGAGATGTATTTTTTCTTTGAATACTAACATGGATGAACCCAAATCTATAGAAGAGGCACTAGCTATGAATGATGGAAAATCTTGGAAGATTTCTATGGATGAAGAAATGGCATCTTTGAAAAAGAATGATACATGGGATCTTGTACCATTTCCTAAAGGACGAAAACCTATTCGTTTCAAATGGGTGTTCAAGAAAAAGATTGGTCCAAATGGAGATATTGAGAATTACAAGGCAAGGTTGGTTGCAAAAGGTTACTCTCAAGTTGAGGGTGTTGATTATGGTGAGATATTCTCTACTATTGCAAAAATGACATCTATTAGATTTTTGCTTGCTATTGTTGCTGCTTATGATTTGGAGGTTGAGAAAATGGATGTGAAAATTTCTTTCCTTCAATGTGATTTGGAGGAGGATATTTATATGACACAACCAGAGCACTATGTGGTGAAAGGAAAAAGTAAGATGGTTTACAAATTGAAGAAATCTTTGTATGGCTTAAAATAAAGTCCTAGGACATAAAAATTTGATATGGTGTTGAGTTTGGGATTTGAGTGTTCTAAATTAGATCATTTTGTTTATTATAAAATTGATGGTGATCATTTCCTATTTATTGCATTATATGTTGATGATATGTTATTTATTGGAAAAGGGAAAGGTATGATTTCAGAACTGAAATCTCAGCATGCTATTAAATTTGAAATGAAAGACCTTGATGCAGCTAGGCACATTCTTGGGATGGAAATTAAAAGAGATAGAGTGAACAGAAAGCTATGGCCTAGCCAAAGTAAGTATGTCAATTCAACTTTACAAAGATTTAACATGCAGGATTGCTGACCATTGTGTGTTCCCCTTTCTGTTGGAACAAATTTATCTATTTCAAATTGTCCAACATCTCCATCAGAGATGGAAGACATGAGAAGAGTGCCTTACCAAAGTGAAGTTGAAAATTTGATGTATTTTATAGATTATATTAGACCAAACATTTCCCAAATAATGGGAGTTCTTTCCAAATATGTGTCTAATCCTAGTAGAGTTCATTGGGATGTAGTTAAAAGAGTCTTCAAATATTTGCATGGTACCTCAAATTATTCCTTATGTTATCATAGTAATGTGACTAAAGATGATATTTCCCTTGATATTCATGGTTATGTGGATTCAGACTGGGTAGGTGATGTTGATAGTAGATGATCCACTAGTGCTTATGTTTTTACTTTATTTGATGGTGCAATTAGTTGGATGGGTAAGTGACAGGCTACAGTTTCTTTTTCCACTACTGAAGCAGAGTATATGGAAACTAATCATGCTTGTAAAGAAGCAATTTGGCTTAAGATATTGTGTTTAGATATTGGAATAAAATAAGGTGCAGTGACAATTTATTGCAACAATCAGAGTGTGATATGTCTAGCCAAGAACCCAACATTTCATGCCAGGACCAAGCACATTGATGTACAATATCATTTTGTTAGAGATATGGTTGAAGATGGTAGGGTGAAGTTGGTTAAGGTAGAGACTTTGATGAATGTTGTTAATTATTTAACTAAGCTTGTGAGCACAGAGAATTTCATATGGTGTTCAAAGACTATAGGCCTTTCAGCCCCTAGCAATTAGGAGACAATTTTTACTCCCTCTCATTGCTCTTGCAAGGTGTTTGACAAGTGGGAGATTTGTTGGGAAAATATGTCTCAACATTGAAATTATATATGATTTATAGTTGATAGGATGTATATATATTTATATATATATTTCCTAGTTAAATCAATATTTGTATACAATGGTAGCAAGGGGGGACAGTGGGATGTGTGTAAACAATTTTTTGTTAACTTTTTTAGGAAACTTCTAAAATGGTCGACATAGATTAGATAAATGACATATTATAAATCTAGACTATTAATTATTAGGTTTTAAATCTAATGGTGGATATTTTGTTGGCCTGTCTTTCCCTAGAATATAATCCTATTTTATGAGGGTGCTACATTACGGCTGTGGTAGAGAGACAGTGATGTATTCTGAGAGTTTGATAGTAGTCATGTTGTCTCTTGATCTTTGAGTGGTTATACTCCTGTGAGAAGCTTGATCTGCAAGTATATTGCAATATTTGTGATTTACAAAATAATATATTGGGAAACTTTTAAAGTGTGGGGTTTTTCTTCCAAAAGTGTTTTCCCCATTTCAATCACTGTGTCATGGTATGCATGATATTTATGTTTAAGTTTCTATAATTTTTTAATATCTATAATTTTTTTGTCTTATTCTCCTCTCAAGATTAGTGTAGGAAGTTGTTCTGCTACCTTACCTTCCTTATAGTAATATCTCATAGCCTGAACTACACTAATCCTCACCAAGTTATCAAAATTCATATTACACATTCTCTGATGCCATAGCCAATTATCATTAATCTGAGTTATAAAGCATCATCCATCAACACCCCTTAAGTTGATATATATTTCCTTTAGATTTATTTCCTACTACAATCACTATTCCAGAGTCTTTCCTAATTTCACATTTTTCATCCTCAAATACAAGATTATATCCTTTACTATACATTTTTCCAACACTCAAAATATTATTCCTTAAGCCCTTTAACATAGTAGACATCACTAATATTATTCTTTCCATCAAAACTTACTGAACTTATCCCACAAATCTTAGCACCAGTATCATCTCCAAACATAACTAAGCCTCCATCATATTTTTCAAGTTTAACAAACTTATTGTTATCACCAGTCATGTAATGTGAACAACCACTATCAACAACCCAATAGTTCTTTTCTTGTTTATCATTTATGATAGAGATTACAATACCTTCACTTTTCTCCTTCTCCAAAGGGCATTCCTTCGCCTATTTTTCAAAATTAGCAGAAGTGTTGGAAAAATTTGCCTCAACTTGCTAGCTTGGACCTCTGATTAAGACTTGGTGAATTCAACTTCAATTCATGACCTTTACCACTAGGAGGTTTCTATGGAGGCACAATTGCATGGTTTATCGCCTTACTACGAGCCTCTTGTTGCACTCTGGTGGTTGGGTGGTGTTACCGCCATACTACAGAGTCTCTCTTCTTCCTTGGTGATTTGCATGGACACTTACCTCCTTATCACAGGGGTCGTTTGATTAAGGTTTGATGGCATGGTGGACTGTGGCAATCGGTGTGGACATTCACCACCATACTGTGATGGTCTTTTGGCCATGGCATGATGGAACAGTAAACTGTGGTGGTTAGTAAGTGATTACCTCCTTACCACGATGAACTTCTGATGGCTTGGCGGTTGGGCGGTGTTACTGCCATACTGCAGAAGGCTCCTCATTGCTCTTTGGTAGTATAGTGAAGGGCGACAGTTAGGCAGATGAGTAGTTACCTCTGTACTATGAGGCTGTTTTGAATGAGTAGTGGTTATGTAGTGACACTACCATACTGTGGAGTTTTTTCAACCTTGAAGTGGTGCTGCGGTGACACCACTATACTGTGGTGATCTCTTTGGCTTGGTGCAGTGGCGCGGTAAAGAGCTCGCGGGTATAGTTTGACCGATCTAACTCGACATTCAAAGTGATGGACAAATGGTGTTATGACACGTGGCACGATTACATTCGTTGATTTTACATTGTTTTTGTAAATCAACAAGTATTGGCCAAAAGATCTATTCATTGAAAAGTGATAGACATGAATTAATTGTAAGATCTGATATGGGGTTGACAGAGCCCATATTTAGGTAATTCTTTGTGATGGGATTAAATGTAGGGGTGGCCCGATGCGTGATTACAAGGCAATCTAATCTAAGAACGATGATTTCTTGTCGAAGAAGAGTGTAATTAAATACACCCCATTGGTTGTTGATTGAGAACAGACAAAAAACATGGGTATAGAGACTTAGGTGACATGAATTCATTTGTATGTTGTAATAGCATTGTAATAGTGAGTGTATTCAAACTAAAGTATGTTTTTGTGAGCTAACGATCAGAGAGTAACGTTTGTAAATTTGTATGTAATATGTTTACTGTAATACAAAGTGACTTGACTTGGTGTGGTGGCTTTTTCTCCCATAAGGGTTTTCCCACGTATATCTAGTGTTATCTCTATGAATGTGTTTTTTTGTCTTTCTTGTTATACCGTGTTTGTTCATCTCAGATGCTTAAAATTTGTAAAACTGGTCTTTACATTTCTCCTCTATGGATTTAGCATTAGGAAAGCATATTCCACACCTTTGCTTTTCCTTTCAAGTGGTATCAGAGCCTGGCTAGTTGTGTTATCCTTGTTAGTAGGATTGGTTTTTGTGCTAATCCTGTTTCAGTGGGAGTCTTGCAAAGTGAGAACCATTTTCTATTTGAGGTGGTGAGTACTTCAAGGAGAGTAGAAATTGAAAAATTCAATGGTAGAAATTTTGATTTGTTATGGAACAAGAAGATTGGGATCTTATAGATAGAAAATCTAGAGGCTTGATAAGACTTTGTCTAGCCGATTCTTTACTCTTGAATGTTCATGAGGAGAAGAATGCAACTTCATTATGGAAGAGGCTTGGTGATATTTATCAGGGAAAGTCTTTGGTAAATAAATTATTCCTTAGGAAGAAGTTGTACTCCTTGAAGATGGAAGAAGGAGCATCCGTTGTAGACCATCTGAACTCATTTAATATGAGTGTTGCTCAGTTGGCATCTATGGGTGTGAAGATAGAGGAGGAGGATCACTACATTCTTTTGTTATGTTTGTTACCTGACACTTAGGATCATCTGGTAATGGCTATTGGAAGTATGACAACTACTTTCAAGACGGAAGACATGGTTGCCTCACTATTGTTAGAATAAATGTGGAGGAAGTCTTTAGAGATGGCCAAAGAGGCTCTTTCTGTTTGGGGTAGATCAAAGGAGAGAGGCAAGAAGAAGGAAAAGAAGTCTAAACCCAAATTTGAAGGGAGATCAAAGTCTCCTAGTAAAAAGTCCAAGGTGAAATGTTGGAACTGTGGGAAGCCTGGTCATATCTGAAAGGATTGAAAGGAGAAGAAGAAGAATAATAACTCTTCAGACAATGACTCTTCGTAGAGTGATGCAGATGCCTTCATTGCAACCTTGGCAACTCAGGCATCAAATAGTGTCTAGCTGATTGAATCAGGTGCATCTTTCCACATGACATCTCACAAATAACGGTTCACTAAGTATGAAGAGTATGATGATGGAAAGGTGTACCTAGCGAGTGACTCAAATCTGAAGATCGTTGGTCGTGGAAGATTCAAAATACAATTCCTTGATGGAAGAATCAAAGGGATTGGTGATATAATACACATACTAGGTTTGGCTCGTAACTTATTTTTTGTCAGTAAGCTTAATGATGCTGGTTTGGAAGTTTCTTTCTCAAGTAAAGGATGCAATATGGCTAGAGGCGCAATGGTGCTAGCTAAGGTTGTATGAATTGGCACTTTGTACAAGCTAGATGTATGTCCTATTCAATGTAATGTCTCTATAAAGTCAAGAAATGTTGCTCATGTAAAGAAGAAGAATGACACTCCTCTGGATGCAAATTCCTTGGAGGTGAAACTCCCAGTAGAGAAGACCATGTTGTGGCATCATAGACTCGGTAACATAGGTGAGAAAGGTTTAAAAACCTTGAAAAATAAAAATATTTTTGAAGGGCTTGTTGATTGTAATCTTGAGTTTGATTTCTGTGAACACTGCATTTATGGAAAGTAACATCATGTTTCATTTTATTCGAGTCCTCATAAATCTTTTGGTGTATTGGATTATGTTCATTCTGATGTGTTTGGTCCAGTGAATGTTCCTTCGTTATCGAATTCTAAATATTATGTTTCTTTTCTTGATGATTATTCGAGAAGGGTATTTGTATACTTTCTTAAAAGTAAATCAGAAGTGTTCTTTCTTTTTAAAGAGTTTAAAAACTTGGTAGAGAATCAGACTAGAAGGAAAATTAAATGTTTGAGGATGGATAATGGCAGTGAGTTTTGTTTTGCAGATTTCAAAAGTTACCGCAAAGACCATGGGATTGAAAGGCATAAAACTACACTTTATACTCCACAACAGAATGGAGTTGCCGAAAGGTTGAACAGGATACTAACGGAAAGAGAAAGGATTATGTTGAGTAGTGCTGGTCTAGAGCAGAAGTTCTAGGCTGAGGTTGTAGCTACGACATGTTACTTGGTAAATCATTCTCCCTGTTCTGCTCTTGTTGATAAAACACCTTTGGAAGTGTGGTCTGGTAAGAAGCCCTCTATGAGACATATTTTTGTCTTTGGCTATGAGGCATATGCATATGTGCCGAATGAGAAAAGATCTAAATTAGAGAACAAGGCTGTTAAATGTATCTTCATCGGCTATGGCGTTGGTGTGAAAGGATACAAGTTTTGGAATCCTGATACTGAGAAGGTTTTGTATAGAAGAAGTGTAATATTTTGTGAGTTGAAACCTTCAATAGTCAATCCACAATTAGAGATAGATCAAAGAGAAAAGAAGAATGATGTATTTGAGATTCTTCAAACTCGAGAGAAAGAGGAACTACATGATGTACCTGAAACAAAGGAGAGCTATGAAGAAGATGAACCACAACCTCAAATAGTGAGAAGATCTACACTTGAAAGACATTAACCTGATAGGTATGGTTTCTCTATGTTGGATTCAAACTGTGCCTATGCTTTGATTACTAGCACTGATGAGCCTAGGACTGTGAAAGAAGTAATTAACATGTCTGATTCAAATTCCTAGTTGGAAGCCATGAATGAAGAAATGGAATCATTGAAAAATAATGAAACCTAGGATTTAGTACCTTTGCCTGAAGGGAGAAAGCTTGTTGGTTATAAATGGGTATTTAAGAAGAAGACTAGTCTAGATGGCAGTCCTGAAAAGTATAAAGCCAGGTTGGTTGCAAAGGGGTATTCCTAGGTAGAGGGAATTGATTATGGATGCAAATTTTCCCCTGTCGCTAAGCTAACATCTATCAAATTTTTTTTGTCACTTGTAGCTGCGTATGACTTATAGATTGAATAGATGGATGTGAAAACAACATTTCTCCATGGAGAGCTAGAAGAGGAAATTTATATGTCCTAGCCTGATCACTTCGTTGAGAAAGGTAAAGAAAGTCTGGTCTGCAAGTTAAAGAAATATATGTATGGTCTAAAGCAATCGCCTAGAATGTGGTACCAAAAGTTTGATACTTTTGTATTGTCTATGGGATTTGTGAGATCAAAATCTGATCATTGTGTGTATTACAAATCTGAAAATGATCGTGTGCTTATTATTACCTTGTACGTGGATGATATGTTGTTCATAGGAAATAGTAAGACTATGATTTCTAATCTTAAGTCTCAGTTGTCTGAAAAGTTTGAAATGAAAGATCTAAGTGTAGCAAGGTATATTATAGGGATGGAAATAACCAGGGACAAAAAAAATAGAAAGCTTTGGGTCAGCCAGTGTAAGTACATTAACACTATTTTGGAGAGATTTGGTATGAATTATTGTGAGTAGTTAGTTGTTCCATTTTTGTAGGGAACGAAACTATCTATTGAAGATTGTCCAAAATCTTCTACTGAGATGGAGGACATGACCAAGGTGCCTTATGTAAGTGTAGTTGGAAATTTAATGTCTGCAATGGTATGTACAAGGCCAGACATTACCCAAGTAGTGGGAGTACTTACCCGATTTATGGAAAATACAGGAAGGACACATTGGGATGTTGTGAAAAGAGTATTTAGATATTTAAAGGGAACTTCAGAATGTGCTTTGTGTTACCATGGTAATTTCGTTGGATCACAGAGAACTCTCAGCATTCATGGATATGTGGATTTTGATTGGGCAGGGGAAATTGATAGTAGAAGATCCACCAAGGGATATAATTTCATGTTAAATGGTGGTGCAATCACTTGGATGAGAAAGCAATAGGTTGTAGTCACTTTGTCCACTACGAAGGTAGAATACATGACATCAACACACGCCTATAGAGAAGTTGTCTGGTTGATTCATTTGTGTTTTAATATTGGTTTTGATGCAGGGAAGATTACCATTTGTTGTGACAGTCAGAGTGCCATTTTCTTGGCAAAAAATCCAACTTTCCATGCTAGGACAAAACATATTGATGTGCAGTATCACTTTGTAAGAGATATGGTGGAGGATGTAAAGGTCTGTTTAGAAAAGGTGGATACTTTGAAGAATACTGCTAATGCATGCATTGATAAAGACAGTGAGCACAAACAAGTTCAGATGGTGTGCAAGTTTGATGGGCCTTGGGGCCTATGATCGTTAGTAGATTTGAAGTCTAGAGGAAGCCAGTAAGTCTTCATCAAGTGGGAGCTTGTTGGAAAAAATGTCCTCAACTTGCTAGCTTGGACCTCTAATTAAGACTTGGCGAATTCAACTTCAGTTCATGACCTTTACCACTTTACTGCTAGGATCTTTCTATGGAGGCATGGTTGCACGGTTTACCACCTTACCATGAGCCTCTTCGTGCACTCCAGTGGTTGGGCGGTGTTACCGCCATACTACGGAGTCTCTCTTCTTCCTTGGTGGTGGCATGATGAACTTGGAAATTGGCATTGACACTTACCTCCTTATCACAAGGGTCATTCGGTTAAGGCACAGTGGCATGGTGGACTATGGCATTCAACGTGGATGTTCACCGCCATACCACGATGGTCTTTCAGCCATGGTGAGGTGGCATAGTAAACCATGGTGGTCAGCGTAGGTGGTTACCTCCTTACCACGGTGGACTTCTGATGGCCTGGCGGTTTGGAAGTGTTATCACCATACCACAAAAGGCTCCTCGTTGCTCTATGACAGTACAGTGAAGGGCAATAGTCAGGTAGACGAGCAGTTAACTCTGTACCACGAGGCTGTTTGGAATGACTAGAAGTTATGCAGTGGCACTACCATACTGCAAAGGTTTGTCAACCTTGAAGCGGTGATCTCTTTGGCTTAGCGTGGTGGTGTGGTAAAGAGCTCATGAGTATATTTTGACTGATCTAACTCTATAGTCAAAGCAATGGATGAATGGAATTATGACATGTGGTGCGATTACATTTATTGATTTTACATCATTGTTGTAAATCAACAATTATTGGCCAAAATCTATATTCGTTGAAAAGCGATATACATGCATTAATTGTAAGATCTGACATGGGGGTTGACAAAGCCCAAATTTAGGTAATTCTTTGTGATGGGATTAAATGTTGGGGCAGCCCGATGTATGATTGCAGGGCGATCTGATCCGAGAATGGTGATTGCTTGTTGGAGAAGAGTGTAATTAAATACAACCCATAGGTTGTTGATTGAGAATAGATGGAAAACATGGGTATAGAGACTTAGGTGATGTGAATTCATTTGTATGCTGTAATAGCATTGTAATAGTGAGTTTCATTGAACATAAGTCTACTACTGTGAGCTAATGATTAGAGAGTGAGGTCTGTAACTTTGTATGTAATCTGTTTATTGTAATACAAAGTGACTTGACTTGGTGTGGTGGGTTTTTCTCTCGTAAGGGTTTTCCCAAGTATATCTGGTGTTATCTTTGTGAATGTCTTTTATTGTCTTTCCTTTATATTGTGTTTGTTCATCTCAGATGCTTAAAAGTTTTAAAACTGGTCTTTGCATTTCTCCTCTATGGTTTTAGCATTAGGAAAGTGTATTCTGCACCTCTACTTTTCCTTTCAAGAAGTAGGTTCATCTTTTATAGCCAAGAACAAGCATTCATTGTCATCAGAATCTCCATAATTAGATTCCTCATCAAATATACTAGCATCCTCATTTGCATAATATTCTATGTTGATCTTCCTACCTTTATTTTCTTTCTCATATCTTTTTTTATTCCTCTTAGCTCTTTTCAAACAACTCAAAGCATAATGAGCTATCTTACACAATGAAAGCATTTAAAGGGTAACTTACCTTCATAATTACTAGAGAATTTCTTCATCCTTCTCACAAATTTGGCTCCCACTTCATCAAGATTTTATTCATTTGAATCTTCAGCTTTTGTAGCGTTAAAGGTAGTTTTTGATTTGGATCCATTTCTCAAGTTTGACTTTCTCATCTCATAATATATCAGATTTCCCAATAACTGATCTTTAGTGTAAGTCTTGTAGTCCATAGTTTCTTCAATAACACATACCTTTTCACTATATTCATTAGGGAGAGTCCTAACAATCTTCTTTACAATCTCAGATTCATCTACTGTACCACCAATTCCTCGCATTCTAGCTACTACCTCATCCAATCTCTGTACATAGGATTTAACATTCTCATCTTTAGTCATATACAAGAGATCAAACTATGTCTCCAAAATTTTCAACTTTTCCTCTTTGATCCTTTCATCTCCTTCATGTGCTTTTTCTAAACTATCGTTGACCTCTTTAGTAGTCTTTAATTTTTGAACTTTAATCAACTCAGAATGTACAAGACTATTCTTCAAAATGAACTTCGACTTATTTTTTGCTTCATGTACCTTGATCTCATTAGTTGTACTCAAACCATTAGTAAGAGGAGTGTAAGGAGTCTTGTAAGCTTTATCTAAATAATATACATAATAATCCATATATTCTTGCATCAATATTTTCTAGATAGCATAATTTGTTCCATCAAACTTCAGACACTCATAAGTAACTTTACCAGCCATCTCGAACCTTCATTAAGGGGTTAAGCTCTTATCCAAGGAACCAAGCTCTGATACCAACTGTTGAACAAGACAACTAAGAGGGGGGTGAATTATTTGTATCAAATTTTAATCCTTACAACATTCGTCAAAACTTATATCAATCATAAATCCTTTACTCTACTAAAATGATTAGACATTAAGTGTAAGTGCATAAATTGAAAAACATCACACAAACACAGTAGCACTAGATTTACTTGGAAAAAAAATAAGGGAAAAACCATGGTGAGGATTAGTTCACACTATAAATAATATCAAAACTGATTACAAAGGATCATTTCTAGAAAGAAGGCTCACTACTAGAGAAAAAGGCTCACTTCCAAAATAGGACTAACCATCTGGACCACTTCTAAACATCATCATCAAAATAGGACTAACCATCTGCTCAATGCAACAAATATATCCACCAAAATTCATTGAACCACTTCTAAACATGCATGAATGATAGAGTACACCTTCAACTCACTGCATCTAGAAACTTAGCATTTAGAATTCGCATTGATCTACCACACTCACATCACATACATAGTATTTTGCATCTATCTACTCTATTTATTTGCAATTATCTCTTGATCTTTCTCAACATTAACTCATCCTGTATTTATACCATCTTCAACTTTGAAACATATCCAAAGTCGGCCATCCATTAGTAAATTCAAATCAAGTCAGCACCAAAACATTATAGGGTGGAATTAGAATGAGGGCGACCCAAACACATGCTTGACGAGGACCTGAATAGATCCCAACATGCTTCATCAAATTTGAAAGTAGTGTTTGACACAAGGTTGACCAAACCAGTGTAAAACACATAGAACAACTAAGCACACACAACCCTTAGCACGATCCAATCCTTCCAAATACCAAAATTATCTTGAACACGATCATAACATCTTAACTCTAGAACCACAAGTCATAAGACTCAACCAAAAAGAAATCTAGACCAACAACATTTCTCCTAGACTTTAGCCAGATACGTAGAAAACCATAGTTCACAACTGGTGAACATAACTCACACTGTTTAATGAATCAAAAGCCTAAAATCTGGATATTGTAGCTTCCAACAACCACACAAACATAGGAGAAAATTCCAGAGGAAAACCAAGAGCAACCATTGAGCACATGCAAAATTTCTTCATGATAATTTTCTCAATATCCTCGACATATACAACCAATAACCTACACCCATGACATCAGTTACAACAACCAGTTGATAACCAATTGACTAGTTGACATAAATGACAACATCTTCATTCTTGCAACACATTAACAATCAAACGTATGAGATATATCACTTGAAACACAAAGTATTATGATACCATTGATAGAAATAACCATTAACTAGTAGATCTGAGAAGGTTAGGATTGTGTTTACTTGGATCCAAAAGTGGGATTCAAGCTTTGTTGAAGGACATATTTTCCTAAGGGTGAATGGGTCTTTACACAGGGGTTTGAAAATTATTTTTGTAGTCCTTGTATCTTGGATCTAAGCTTTTGATTCCCACAGGTTTGTTTGTCAGAAATCTGGAAATAAAACCTATAGGCGAATTTTCGTGTCTTGACAACTTTGACAAATTTACAAAATTGAACTTTTGATCCAATTTCAATCCTTCTTTAATTGAAAATCTATAAACACACAAAGAGAAGAAAAATGGTTTTTTTGGTGGATAAAGGTTTTCTTTGGTCAAACCCTAGTTTGGTAATTAAACCTTGATAATGAAACAATGACAAATAGAAGGAAATGATGAATGAAAAAAGCTTGTTGCACCTCACCAAACCTTTTAATGGCTATCCTTAGAGGATTGAAGTCTAACACATCACTCCAAGGATCAGATCTTGAATGAAATGGATTGATTGCTTGATATATCTTGATGCTTGAATGCTTTATCAAAACTTAAAACCTACATCACAATGTTAGCTGAAAAACATCATGATAGGATCTTAAATGCTACAATAAATGATTGATAAATTTGCTCTCTAATGCTCTTGAATATAATATTTTATCTTATAAAATTTTCCTTTATCTTGTTAGATTTGAATTTATAAAAATACCTTGTATTTATAGGTGTTTCCTTAAATACTCAACAATTAAACATCACAAGCCAACCTTTGCAATTTGAATTTAGATATTAAAATGCCACCAAAAACATATTGAAAAATGGGCCTCAAGACTTTAGGAGGACCCATTCGCCCTTGGGAGAATGGGTCCTAGGCCCTAAACATAGGACACACATTTTCCAAGATGTGTAATTAAGTGTAGCAATTAATTAAATGTGGGTTTCCCTTTCAGAAAATAAAATTAATTAAGATTTTGAATGCATAATTGGGCCAATTAAAGGCTTAATTAAGTCCAATTAATTAAGGGGATACAAGATTAGTGTGAAAATGTAAAGGGGTATATTTTTCTACACTACAAGTACACACTTATCTAACACCTTCCAACACTTCCTCAAAATTGCACAACATAATATTCATCTGTGGTGGAATGTAGAGCATTCCAACATGCACTTTGCGCTTGTAACACTATCATTACTACACCCAACACACTATCAACAATATCTTCAATTGTGGAAGACATCAAACCTAGAAAATTTAGACACATCCAATACATACCATGAACACCTCAAATCCACAAGACAAGATTCTACATAGCATAGCAATGTGGACCACAAAACTATTCCTCTAATTAATGAATATGTAGATTGGGACTTAGTCAATTATCTCCAAAACACTTGGTCTTCTTCAGACTAACACTTTTTTATTTATGCAATGGGTCCATCAATGACAACACCATGATATAACAACATGCAATATGCCTTGTGGAAAGATTTCAAGAAGATTCCAGAGAGTCACATATGTGGTAGTAGTCAAAAGGATATTAAGATATTTGAAGGGCACTTTGGATTGTGATCTATGGTATTCTACGGATAAGCTAGGGGTTATTTCCCCTCCTTTTTTTAAATAGATGAACAAGATTTTGTATCTATCTAGGGGAGAAAATCAAGATGTATTCTTTATCCTGGATTGATGGTGGCTACCTCTTAGGGGGAGCATGTAGTGGTGTATTTAGCTAGTGTAGTTAGGAGGAGAAAATTTTATGCTTGAAGTGAAGTGTGTAGGTGTTTCCCTTTGTCATTGATGTAAAAGGAGGAGAGATAAGTGGAGGGAGAAGTCTGAAAAAGTCTAAGAATTCAAGTAAAGGGAGAGCTAAATTAAGGGGGAGAGATGCTTGAGTATTGGATATACAAAGTTTCTTTTGTTTTTATGGTTTTTCAGTAGATGTTTTGATCAATGATAAAGGGGGACATTGTTGCACTATGTTTTCATTAGTATTGTCATTGATCTCAACCTCTGGTATGGATATATTGAGAAGGTGTGTATGGTGTTGAGCATGTGTTGTAGATGCAATGGGGTTACTTGGTTTCCAAGTGCTTTTGAGAAAATTTGCATAAAGATTGTATAAGGTGACAGGGAAGTGTTCTATATTTTTCTCAACACTTATTCATTCTTTAGGATATGCTTTTGTGGTTTGAAAGTGATGATAAAAGGTCTTTGAAGGTGTTATATCTAGAGTTTTAGGTTCTAGATTGTGCAACAATAGAAGATATATTTGATAGTATGCCAAATTGTCTCTAGCTTGTGAAGAGGGTCATCTGGGAGAAATATAATTTCTCTGCATTTCTCTGCACTAAAGTTTATTGCCTTGTAGATTTTGGAATGTTCTAATACTACCCGTACCTACCTTCCCTTGGTTTTTTTAGTGTTCAGTTATTTTGTAAGCTTAGATCTTGAGTTGTATCTCAATGGTAGTTTGATTGGTTGCATAGGATGATATTATTCTTAGTTTCATGTGTTTGCACTAGTGTTTTAAAATATTTTATTGATGTTGGAATATTTTAAGTTTTTTTTAATGTTTTGACATAGTCCACAACATGGTTTTATCCTTGGTGAAGTGTGAATTTGGTTTCTTGATAGAGTTAATGCTAGTTTTCCCAACCTAGTGTGTTAGCATTGTTTGTGGATGATATTCATAGTTTTTCAAAGCTTGTTGTATCATTTCAGTGTAGATTTTGGTTCTAGTTAACCCTTTGTGTGGCCTATCCTCACTTCTTTCCATTGTGGAAGTGTTTGGTGCCAACCTATTTGGTGGTTGCACGCTTGAGGTGCATACATTTCATTGGAGCCAACCTAGAGAAGGTTATTCAAGGTTGCAAAAGACATATATGCAAGATCAAATCTTTGGATACATGTGTGGTATGGAATGGTGCATGTGTGATAGTGTGTTGAGATTTGAGTGTGAGAAAGAATGCCTAAGAATATCAAAAGCAATGAGTAGAAGTGAAAGGAAAAGAAACAGTTGCAAAATACACTTTCCTAATGCAAGATCCTTAGAAGAGAAGTGCAAAAAACCTTCATTTGACAATTTTCTTGCATTTGAGATGCACATTCACAGTATAATAGGAAAGATAGAAATAAAACATACACACAAAGATAACACCAGATATATGTGGGAAAACCCTTACGGGGGAAAAACCCACCACACCAGTTAAAGTCACTTTGTATTACAATAAAAAATTACATATAGAGTTACAAACTTCACTCTTAGATGTTAGCTCACAACAACGTCCCCTTAGTCGACCTCCTCATAGACTTCAGTTTGATACATTCACTGTTACAATCCTTCTTCAACATACAATGAATTCACTCACACCGTCACCTTAGTCTCTATGCCTTATTTTTCACCTCTCCTCAACCAACAACCATTAGGGTGTATTTAATTACATGCTTCACTAACAAGCTTTCCCCATCTCTAATCCAACCACCCTACAACATGCATCAGACCGCCCCAACATTAAATCTAATTATAGAGAATTACCAAATCTGGACTCTTTCAACCCCAAATCAAATCATACATTTAATGCAAATATATCATTGTCAAAGAATTAAACTTTCATCTAATAATCATTGATTTACAACAATGATGTAAAATCAATGAATTAGATTGTGCCACGTGTCATCACACCATTTGTCCACCTCTTTGACTATTGAAATAGATCAATCAACTATGCCCCTGAGCTCCTTCTACCATGCTACTGCTAGCCATCCATCATACCCTTGAGGTAAGGCGGTATACCACGCTATCATGCCAAGGTTCATAGGCACTCGCAGTATGGTGGTGCCACTGCACTACTGTTCTAGGGTTGTAGGACCCCGTGGTATGGCAGTGCCACCGCACTACCATGCCATAGCCAGTATACCTCCGCAGTATGGAAGTAACACCACACAACTGCCAATCAACCATAGGAGCCTCACGGTAAGGAGTTAAACTCCCATTCACCAGACAGCCACAGTTCACCACGCTACTGCCAAGGAAGATGAAGGAATATGTGGTATAGTGGTAACACCACACAACTGATCTTGTACTAGAAGGGACCCGCGGTAAGGTGGTAACACCACAAAACCGTGCCACTTCCAAATTTTTCTCCAATGGTAACGAGGTAAAGGCATGAATGCAAGAGAAATTCATCAAGTCTTTAACAAAGGTTCAAGCTAGCAAGTTGAGACACATTTTCCAACAAGAAGGTGTCTATAGTTTAGAGTGATAGAAGTCACTGGATGTAGTGAGTTGAAGGTTGTGAATGGTAAAGAGACATTGTGATAGCTTCTCCAATTTCTTTGAGGTAGTGAACCTCCTTGTAACTAATTATTTGTAATCTAAAAGAATTGATCTTCTTGGGCAATGAGCCTTTTTCTCTAGATAGTGAGTCCTCTGGGTAGTGATCCCTTTAGCAAGTGAGCCTTTTGTAATCAGTTTTGGTTTTCATATAGTGAGTTAATCCTCACCATGTTTTTATCCCTTATAGGTTTTTCCATGTAAAAATCTAGTGTTCTATTGTTAATGTTTGTGGATGTGTTGTTTCATTTTTCTACATTCTTAATAAGGTTTTAAAGATTTTAACGCATGATTGATTCACCCCCCTCTCAATTGTCCTATGTTTCTAACAAATATATCATTTTTCCTTCAAATTTAATTTGAAATAATTATATATATCAAACTTTGAAAAAAATACATAAAACACTAACTCTAAAAATGAAAATAAAATATACTATTTTAAACTATGGCATGTAGAAATGTTCACACTCCAACTAAAAAAGGGGTGATTCAAAGACACCTCATCAATCAAATATTACACCTAAAGGAGGTGACTTCTAGTAGCCATAGGCATGACTATAGATGCCATTAAAAAAATGTCAACTCCACCATTAGCACCCAAAAACCTAATTACATTCTCTCTACTATTAAACATAAAAATACTAATGATTTATGCACATCTTACTACTCTTATTGTCCACTCATCCTATAAATTTGGTATTGTGTATCCACTGGCAACCTATAAAATAAATTTATGATGAGAATCCACCAAGTGTTTCATTATCAAACATAGATCTTTATTGTATCCATCCAATGCCTTAACACACTCCATTAATACTTTGAATTTTTAATTCATACCCCTATTGTTTATACCATATCTTGAATGACCTTAACTTTGTTCCTCCATGAATTAATCTCTGAGTGATCCATCACCATATCCTAGTGATCTTCTACCTGCTTGATAGACAAGTAGATAAGTAGGTTGAGAAGAATCACCCTAACTAGTAAATCCCACACTACCATTTTTAGATTATTCTAAAATATTTTTTCCAAAAATAAAATCTCCCAACCTTATACACTCATATGTTTTAAACCATCTTGATATAAAATTACCTTTATCAACTTGATATTCTCAAGGTCTAAAGAATTAAATATTTTTCCAATATAGTGGTCAAAATTCCCTCCATGGAAAAGAGGATACCTAGAAATTCCTCTACCCACCAAAAAACCACAAACACATTACACGACATTCAATTTCAATATTTATTAGTTAAATTGAAATTCTAATTTCATGATAATGAGTTACATATTATTTTTCTTCAAGGACTACTTATGGATAAAAAAAATAAAATTTGTGTTTAAACAAATTCCCTCTTTAGATATATACATACACATTTGAATAATATTAAGGCCAATATTTTAGAAATAAATACATTTAAATAATTGTTCATCATATCAATCATATTAAATTCCAAGTTTTGAAATCCAAATAATTTCTTGAAGGGTAATCATACAAAGGAAAATGTTAATCAAGTTGGTGCTAATTCTAATTTTCCTCTATTTTAAAACTAATTCTCTAAGAAGTTAACCAAGATTGATAAATATTTGGAGGATTTACTTCAAATCTTATTGATTACTAATTTAATTACTCTCCCTCCAGTATATCCATTCGATCCTTGAATAAATAATTTCTTAAAATATATAATGAGAAGCCATTATAAAAATTCCACAAAGTCAAAGTTCATTTAATACGTAAACATGCATTTAGTCCTCAAGTGTAAAGTATAGTTTTTTATAGATAAAAATATGATGAAAATGTTGAAGATATCAATGACAATAGAAATCCTTCATTTGTACCAACAAATTAAAGATTAAATTTTTTAACATATCATTTTTCATATGATATAATGTTGAGGTGTTTAATAATTAAAATCTAAAAAAGGTCTAATAATATTGAAAATGAAGAAATATAACATACACATACTTTTGTGAGGGAAATTCAAACACTTAATGCTATGAGATTTCCACAATCCATAATGATTACAATTTTTTCTGTTTCTCAATTTGATTGTGTTTAAAATTTCTGCATCAACGTTTCGGATCACACTCTGTGATCCATCATCAGGGTGTAAAGAGAGCATAAGGAGATGCATAATGGTTTAGTTGCAAACCCAAATTTTCTTAAAAGGAGGAAAGAAAGGAGGAAATGACACAAAAACATGAGGAGAGAGAAAGAGACAAGTTGAAAGGATAATGTGACAAGATAATTTTTAAATAGAAGCAATTGCAAGACAAAGAGAAAATAAATATATCTATATATATAACATACAAATAATACATATATATTTATAAATCCTTTGACAAATCCAAATCCCTGGCTGGGAAAAACACCAAATGGGAGCCCCTGGACAAAGGTTGGTTTAAACTTAATTTTGATGGGGCTGCAAAGGGCAACCCAGGCAAAGCTAGTATAGGAGGGGTGATCAGAGGCTCCAGGGGGAACTTGTTGCTAGTTTTGTGGGTGGAATTGGCTTCCAATATTATATGGTCATGGAGGCTCGTGCACTACTCAAGGGCCTCCAGATTCTTGTTTCTCTGGGGATTGAGAACCTCCACATTGAAGGAGATTCTAAGTCCATTATCGATGTTGTGAACTTTGACAGACTGATTGGATGGAGTACAAAGGATATTCTATTGGATATAACACTCTTTTTATCCAAGCTAAGGTTAAAAAAGGTGACACACATCTTTAGGGAGGGTAACCAAGTGGTAGATGCCTTGGCTAACTATGACACCTTTTGGATTTTCTCTAAATGTTGGAGAAATATGGTGAATTTATCACTGAGGATTCAAGACCTTATCTTGAAGGAATAAAACACTCATTTAATATGATGTCTTCAAATCTTTGATTTATGGGAGTGGTTTGGGGGGTCCACATGGTTGTTCTTTGGGCTTGGTGGACAGATACTAATGCTGAGGTGGCCAACAAGTGGCATAATTCAAAATTTAGGGATATTCAAGTGGTAAATGGAGGCGGTTCTACTGAGGAATATGACATGTACTCTGTAATTATAAATCTGAAGGGTCATATATTATGATATCTCCTCATTGGGATTGTGTTAATTCTTTATGTCATCCTTAAGCCCATGGATTTAAATTTTGATGTGATAGCTCATCATGAGGGAAAGCTCCCTTTTAGCTTTTTCACTCCTACTAATTTTACTCTACATTCTAAACTTGCTTACCTTGACATTACTAAATTTGGTCAAGTGGCCATCCTACCTAGTTTTTTGTGCAAAGGAAATGTGGCCAATGAGCCTTGCTCGCCCATCATATCTTGCTTAGCTAACCACAATCACATTAAGATCCACATTAATGACATTTCTAAACTTATGATAGCCGATTTTCCTTTTCATGTGTGTCATCTACACACTGTCGTGATCAATCAATGATGCCTTATTCACCTAAATATCTATCATGTGAAGAAAGCCTATTACTTATTTGGTTTTTCTAACATTTTACTTTTGCAAGTTCTTTGGTTTCTTGTGCAGGTTAATATCATGGGTGGTGATCATGTTTGGACTGAGCCTAATAATTGTGGAGAATTCCACAAAAATCGTTTGGTGTGGCACATCTGTGTCGAGGGTGGCCTAGCTCCCCTCATGGAGAATCTCATGGGTCATGACCCTAACCTGTCTGGCGAATTTGAAAATTCTTGGAAGCATCGAAGCATGACGCTGGGTAGTATATATTTTGAAGTCAGTGAAGAGGTGATTGCACAAGCTATTGGGATGCAGTGCACCAGGAAAAAGTATTTGAAGCATACTCAGACTCAAGACAATGACAATATGAAATATTGTTTTGTGGGGAGTGAGGTTCTGGTCTGCAACTAGTCGGGTTTTGAATGGGAGGCCCTTCTGTAGCCCTAGGACTAGGTGTGTTTGGCCCTCATGAAGTATGTAACACTTGAAGGTAGATTTAAAACCTACTTTTTCTACCACTTCCCTCTACTGAATCATCTTAGGCATAAAATTCTGCTTAGTTTTCCATTTTTTCTGCTTATGGACTTGGAAAATTAGGTGGAAAAGTGTAAAGATATGGCTAGCCTTAACCTGAATTACATTCCTCCTCTTCCTCTCTATCAAGGGCTTATCATGAGGCTCTATCATTTTCATCCGGCTTTATGTCCTCCTAGGGTCATTTCTATTGTCCATGTGGAGGGGGTTTGTTGGCTTTCAGCTGTTTTGTGATTTGTTGTTGATGTCAAAATATTTTTTGATTTGTATCCTTGATGTCAACAATGTCAACATTGACAAAATGCAATGCTTTGGAATTCACATTGTTTTCTCAGTTGATTTGTAGTCACATGTTACAATTACAAGTATATGGCATTATATAGGTTAATGACTCTTTATGACAGAGTTTTATTTTGTGATTTGGAATTCACATTGTTTTCTCAGTTGATTTGTAGTCACATGTTACAATTACATGTATATGGCATTATACAAGTTAATGACACTTTATGACAGATTTTTATTTTCAATATGAGTAGATCAAGGCACACAAGGCACATGTTTTATATCATTACAATAATGAATTAGTTGACTTAACATGGTTTGGTGTATAAGTTGGAATACTTTGATACAAGGATCTTTGTATTTGATCACATTCTCTCCAAGGCCTTGATGGTTCAGGTTCAGGTATATTCAATAGATAAATTATTTTAGTTTGATCTTGGTTTCATTAATTGTTATCAGGATGATCTTGGCATAAGATGTCTTTATTTAGTTTCATATTTCCATGTATGACTTTGGCTTACATTTGATGGTAATCATGTTACTCACATTACACATGGATTTGACTTAGTGTTGTTAGTAATCAGGTTCTTCATATTTCAAATGAGATATGGTTTGCATTATATATCACATAGTGTATTTTGGCTTACACTCAAGTCGATCATATTTTATATAGTTCATTTGAACTTTATTGTTATCAGCTTAAGCATTGGGAGACTTGGACAGATGATGACATATTTCACTTTGGCATTATTTATTTGCATTGGTCTATTTCATAACACTTGGGCAATCGACAGGTTATTGCAATTTGTTATCTTTGCAATTGATGAATCAATTCAATGAGTCATGTGGATAGTGACATATTCACATGGATAGTATAATACATGTGGGAAAGATGAGTGGAAACTAAGTGGGCCATTATTATTTTGGTGGTGAAACCCTAGCTGCCATCCAAAAATTGTAGAACCAGTATTGAGATTCTGATGGTCTCTTGTTCGAGTTAGCTGGAATGAAGGAAGGAATTGCAAGGTAGTTGTTTGTCTCGCAACTACAAATGAAGGTATTCTTGGTGAATTGTATGAGATTTTTGTTTGACATCTGGCCGACATAAAATGAGGTAAAATCTTGACAATATCTTTGTCATTTTGAAATGAAGATTATAAAATGGTTCTGTATACACCTAAAAATGGTCTGGAGCATCCAATTAATTAAATACAAATTATTTGATTAATTATTCTATTTCCTCTACTGTTTAAATAAATAGAAATATTTATTTAATATAGTTCACTTTCAAATTCATCTTAATTAAATAAACAAAATTAAATACTTTGTTTGATTTAATTATCAAATCCCTATTTCAATCTATCACATCATTCTCGAATTAATTAAATAAAGACAAAACACTTTATTTATAAATTACCATATTCCTCTTATTAATTTAATAAACGACTATCCTATAGTTTGTTTTATTGAATTATTTATCTCCCTTTTCTAATTTAAATAAATCAAAATATTTGAATTAAGCATAAAGGAATATTCCAATCTACATTTCCTCAAAAATGAATTAGATTTCCTATGTCTAATCTATGTCTAAATTTGTCACAATTAATGCTTTGAAACTTCACGGGAAGTTTTCGAGACAAATTGGAGACAAATTTGGAATTTGATCTCTCAATCCTCTTCCATCAATCCTTCCTCTTCTCTTGCTTGGTGTTTTCATGGGTAGAGACAATCTCCATCTTTCTCTCAATCTCTTCCATCTCTCACCATTCAATCCTCTAGATTGAATCCAAGCCTCTCAAAGCTTTCCCTATGCATTTCTACAGCCAAAAAATCTATAAATACAAGCCTCATTGAACCAGAAAAGGATCCAGATAATCAAGTTTTTACACCCTTACTCTATAGGAATCCAAGCATCAAGTATCAAGTATCAAGTATCCAGCAATTCAACAATCAAGCTTCACAACAATGGTTGCCTCTTGGAACTGCAATTATCTATTTCACCTTAATATCATGGTAGTTTAATTGATTTATCATTTAGCATTATATTATCATCATCTCGTTCTTCAGATAGTCATTTTAACAGTCTTATATGCTTACACAATCTGAGAGCAATTTAGATTTAATAAATCTTTGGAGATAGAGAGCAATAGGACGCTTTCATTTTATCACTTGTTTTGATTTAGTTCAATTGAGTCATCTTTGATATAATGTCATATTAAGAAGTGTATTTATGTTATTTACCTCATTCCACACGTACAATTTGGCGCCCACCATGGGGCATTAACCCCATTTTATCAAAATTACAATTTTTTTGGAAAGTGTTATGCAAATTTACAGTGTGATTTGTTTTAGCGCTTTCATTAAAATTTTCGGCACTTCCTGTCCTTGTTCTAGCGCTTTCAGAGTTTCGGCATTTTCGGTTACTGTTCTAGCGCATCAGGTGTTTTAGCACTTCTATGACAAACTTCAGCGCTTCGGTACACTGTTTCGGCGCTTCGGTGATTTAGCGCTTCCAAGACAAATTTCGGTGCTTCAGTACACTGTTTCGACGCTTTCGGGTTTTAGCGCCTCAGATAACTGATCTAGCGCTTTGGTCCCATATTCCAACGCTTTTGTAAAAACAGTCTGGATCCGACGCTTCCGCAGCTAGATCTTATGTTTTTTTTTTACAGTTGGAATAAAATTGATCAATCTAGGATAGTCACTTCAAAGTTTTAAAAAATTGATCAATCTAGGATAGTCACTTCAAAGTTTTTAAAATTGATCAATCCTAGGATAGTCATCACATTCTTATAGTACAAGTTAAAAAGAACATCATGATTTGAGTGAAGCAACACCTTCACTTAGATTAAGAATCTTTATTTTTGGGCTTAAAACATAACAAATCTATATGTTGTGCTTGTAGTGATTAGGCTTATGCTCTCCCCTTAACTGGGTGACCAAAGCGCCAGATTCACTTTTCTTTTATGTCATTTACGCTTTATTAAATCCTTTAGCAGGCCTGTCGTAGTGGGAAAAAGTACTCACCCTACGGGAACGACCTAAGTGGGAACAACCAAAGCCAGGTTATCCGACCCACTTTAATAAAAATGCAATTTGTTGATGAAATTCCAAATTGACGGTAGTAGGCAAGATAACCATCCCCAAAATCTTTGTTCTAAAGATTAGGAGGTCTCCTGAGGGAGTTTATCTATTTGCCACACCGAACGGAACCCTATCTATGAAACATAGAGTAGTTTCTCGCTGAGTCAGTATCCATACATTCTCATACTCACGGTGCAAGGGGAGGGAAGAATCTGCCCCCAAGACACTCACCATATAATTACCAAGGATTTTTTGTTCAAGGGATTCGGTATCTACATCCGTCACTTTGAGTACGCACCTGACAACAACAAAAACACAGGTGCCCTCTAGGGGGTGACACTGCTATGTGATTCAACTTAATTGCAAGATGTGGGCTGTGAGTATAATGATGACATACTTGTCCTTAAGTGTGAGTCTGTTTGATTTGTGTACAAATGTTAAAACAACCTGTCAAAATCAATAAAAATCATTCGTGATTTTTGAACATACACAATCTTTTCAGTTTTAAAACACTTATTCAAAAATTGCTTGCCGTGTTTTCACAAATTCATTTAAATCAGATTTAAAGATCATCCTAAAAACATCAAGTCAAAACAAATCAGAAAATCCATGCTGTGAAAGTGGAAGTCCACCACCTTTGTCAAGAGGAAAATCAAAGTCACAAAACCCCAAAGACCTCTCGGTTATAGAAATAAATTGAGAAAACAACATTTTTTGTATCAAAATCGGAAACTTCTTTTACAACATAGAACTTTTATCCACCGCTATCATGATTTTGCTGGGGGTCACACATTAGATTATGCAGTAGAACCAATCTACTCATGATCCTTCTTCTAGAGGAGAGCTCTCACACAATTCCACAACCGTAGTCAACGGATTCATCCTTCTTATCTTCCACAATCTCTAATACAATATGCCACAAGACTAGATCAAATTTTGTAGTAGAAGGTCTTAAAAAGTCCTATTTTTAGCATTCTGAAAAACCTGTTTCAGCGCTTCAGGTCACTATTCTAGCGCTTTTATGAAACAACGCTTTCGGGCTCTGTTTTAGCACTTCCAGTCATTATTTTAGTGCTTCTGGCAAAATAGCGCTTCTGGTTTCTATTTCGGCGCTTCTGGGAAGTAGTGCTTCTATTATTTTCTCCAACGCTTTCGGGCACTGTTTCGGCGCTTCGTTCAAAATAGAGCTTCAGTCACCTGTTTTAGCACTTCTGGTTTTTGTTCCAGCGCTTCTAGGAAATAGCGCTTCTGGTCTCTGTTTTAGCGCTTCTAAAACAAAGAGTTCAAAATTTTAACCAATCTATCGATCTGTCATTTTATCAACATTTTCATCAGAATCACTGTTAAAGGACCAAAATCAGAAAGGTTTATTCAAATTTCCAAACTTATCAACTAAAACAAGATCTTGCAAATCACAAATGTCAAAATCAATTACACAATCAATTACTACACTGAAGTTTCATTATCAGGATAATACATCCTTCATCATGAAATGAAGTATAGTAATTAACCTTTTGAATATTGTCTCATCAATAAGATCAATCATCTTATTCGACTTTGTTTAAGAAGGTTCAAATTGACACTATCCCGCACAAAAGATCAACATTTCAGAAGAAAGGGCAAAAATTTGTATGCCGATCTTCACTAGATCCTACAAACAGAGACTCTTAGAACAAGAGATTGAATCATCTAAAAATATGGCAGAAGAAAATCCTTGGAACACTTTAAACTGCAACAACAAAAATGAAATAACTCAAGAGGAAATCCAAGCGGCTCAACAAGATCCCAAGTTTCACATGTTTATGGAAAAAGTTTTGGAACAAGACATGGAAAAATATCTTTTAATGTTGGCCGAATCAGGGGCGAAACTTCCAAAATATTTTGATATAAACCGTTTGAAAGATGCAACTGAAACAAATGAAACAGAAATACCACTACCAACGCAAACAATCGATCCAGTTGTTGCTTTAACTTCACAAATGCAATTATTACAGCAACAGATACACGACATGATGAAAGGTACAACCAAAAGGTATGCGATACAAGACATTTGTCCTTATCCTTTTGATGCAATAGTTGGTTTGCTACCTTTTCCAAGACATTGCGAATTCCCAAAGTACGATAAGTACAATGGACGAACAGATCGTATAGATCATATACGAGAATTTAAAATAATGAGTCTTGAGTTTGCTCAAGAAGAGACTTATTTGATGAGGTTATTCCCAAGAAGTTTGGGAGGTGCATGTATAGAATGGTTCTCAAAACTACAACCTGGTATAAAAAAATTTGAGGAACTTGTTAACAAGTTTATCTCTCAATATTCATTCAACATCCAAAATGATGTTACTATCAAGGATCTCTACAACTTAAAGCAAAACAAAGGAGAAACATTCTTGTCTTTTCTCCAAAGGTGGCAATGACTGTTCACTAGGTATCCTCGATCTATTCCAGAGGAAGAAAAGATGGAATTATTCATTGAGAACTTGACAGAAGAAATGAGCTATCGGCTAGAATTACAATGCCCACCCACTTTCGAAAAAGTCATAGAAAATGGTCTTAAAATTGAGGAAGCATTAGTGAAATGGGGAGTTATCAAACATTACAATGACAAATCAAATAACTACTCCAATCAACACTCAAGTAATGATAAACCAAAAATTTGGCAAAAGAATCGCAACACAAATGAAACAACAAGTGATTCACAAAATGTCAAACCAGTTTTCAACTTGACTGCATCTTCTTCAAACAATCAAAACAGTGACCAAAAAGTCCATTCAAATACCATGCAGAACAATGAACGCGCAAGAACACTACCATATCAAAAACCATCAAATCGACGAAAGTTCACACCTTTAGGTCAATCAATGGAATCAACGATGAAGGAACTAGTTACCAGAGGCCTTCTCACTGCACAGGAAGCTAGGTTCTGGGATCCAAAAGTCAAACCATCATGGTGGAATGACGCTGATTATTGCAACTATCATAATAACAAGGGTCATAAAACAAATGACTATATGGAATTGAAACATGCAGTACAAGATTTGGTGGACAACAACAAAGTGTGTGTGGAAGGACCTCAAAATAACAACGATCATTTGGCCTTCAAAGATCCACTGCCAAATTATGACAAAGGTGCATCATCATCAAACAACAAAGGGAATAATGCCAATCATGTCTATAACACAACAATTCTGTGTCTATCTAAAGTCAAATATGATCATATAGTTAGTGATAACATTGAGGAAAATGATACCAACAATGTTACCTCTTTGGATTTACTCCCAAGCATGCAACACTCTAATAATCAAATCAATGTTTTAAAAATCAGAGATAATCAAGAACGTCAACCAGCAAACGCCATGACTCGGGGGTAATCAAAAGTTATCTTAAGGGGAATTGGATCCACACATGCAGTTCCACCTCCATCAAATTATGATATTATCAATCACATGCAAAACACCCCCCAAGAGAATCAAGAACGTCAACCAACAAACGTCATAACTAGGGGGCAAGCCAAGGTAGTATTAAAAGGAGTAGGATCTCAACGTGCATTTATGCCTCAATCTCATTATAGTATTGTTGATCAATTACAAAATATCCCCACCCAAATCTCAATATTGGAACTCCTAAAGTTGTCACCATCACATAAAGAAGTTCTCGAGCAAGCATTAGTTGCCACAACCGTACCAAATAATTTGGATGTATGTCAATTCCAAGCTATGGTGGGACATCTGACTACCCCTCATTATCTGTCATTCTCTCAACAGGATGATGTCTCATTAAACCATCCGCATAACACAACATTGCATATCGAAGTCTGTATCCATAATCATCCTATTAAGAGAGTTCTAATAGATGGGGGAATTGGTTTGAACATTTGCACCCTCAAATTAGTCTGTGCACTAGGATATTTCGAAGATGCTATTGATGCTCGACGGAAAATAACCATCAAAGCCTATGATGAGGAGGAAAGATTGTCCAAAGGTTTGATTGTATTACCCATTCAAGTGGGGCCTTTGATGAAGCATATAGCATGTCAAGTATTAGACAGAGAATTGACATACAACATACTCTTAGGACGACCCTGGATTCATGAAATGCAGGCCGTACCTTCTACATACCATCAATGCCTGAAGTTCCCAGTAAATGGACAAGAGGTAACTATAGCTGCTGATTATAATCACCCACAACATTGTGACACATTAAGAATATCTCAAGACACCTTTGTCCCTCACAACAGGGAAGCTTCAAGTTCATCATCATCCAAGAATGAACAAAGTCCAAGCATCACTACCAAGTGGGTACAAAAGAAAGGTAAAGAAAAGGAAACAAGTCATGATGAAACAAACAAACCGGATACACAAACTTCTCTATCACACAAATTTCAACAGCAATTTCAGTTGACAGATAAAGGAATGGGACAATACTCAATGGAGCAATCGCTTAACTTATCACAGTTAATGCCATCTCCTAGGAAATATGGTCAACCATCACTAATCAAACCTCCAACATTTGTACCTACCACAGTTCTTCACGAAACATTTGTAAAATCTGGAACCATAGCAGAAGAAACGGACAACAAAGCAATCCCAGATTGGCTATACAAGGATGAAGAAACATCAACATCAGAGACCGATATCAAAAATGTTAGCATCAACACAGACAAGTATGAAAAAGGAAAGGCTATTCTTGAAAAGATGGGTTATGAAGGACACAGACCATTGGGGTTAAGAAAGGAGGGAATCTCAGAACCTATCACACCTCTCACTCTCCATACAAAAGAAAAACCAGGACTAGGATACTCTGAAGAAGAGAAGCAAGAGCTAAAAAAGATAGCTATGGAAAATATCCTTCACTTTAGAGAGGGTTCTGAAACAGACTCAAATGAATATGAGTTGGGATTACCTTGTGATCTACTTGACATTGATATTCCAGTCGATGTGATTCAAAAATATGCACCTACACGTGAGGAGGTCCAAGGCTTGGGGTCTATACCATTCGTCGAGGAATCACTAAATATCGATGACTCTAGTGAGGACAGACAAAATTTGAGTGAACTGGATGATTTCAAAGAGGGTGCCATCATGGATCTCGATATCCCAAATGATAATTATGATGATCTTTTTGTCCTCACCCTTACCTCCATTGACCTAAATCAATCTGATGATACCATGCCATTAATCCATCCAGAACTTGTTGATTGGGAACCCATTGAACCATTGACTATACCAAAATTTGCAAATGATGATGCCATCGTGCATTACCTATGTCATACCGATCCTGATACAAATTCTATCTAGATCTAATGGTGAAAACCATTCTATGGCAGCATTAGATCTGGAAAACGTAAAAATAAAGAATGCATCCAATGGTGAAAACCTTTTTGAGGCACTAAAGGATGGAAGATTTGACACTCTCCCAGAACACTATCATGAGCGATCATCAGTTATGGTTGAACCTACACAATCAGTGGACATTGGCATAGAAGAGAAGGAAAAAGTACTATATCTAGCAGAATCAATGACTGATCAAGAGAGGCCAAAATTTATCAACTTCTTCAAAGCAAGAAGCATCAACTTCGCTTGGTCATATTCTGATATGCCAGGCTTAGATCCAAATCTAATTATGCATCATTTGTCTTTGCCAAAAGGAATCAAGCCTGTTAAACAAAAATTAAGAAAAATGCACCCCCACATTGCATTAATGGTCAAAACAGAGCTAAAGAAATTACTGGATGCTAGATTCATACGATCTATAGATTATATTGAATGGATATCAAATCTTGTGCTTGTTTCCAAGCCAGACAATAGCATTAGAATCTGCATAGATTTCAAGGACCTCAATAAAGCATGCCCGAAGGATGATTTTCCACTTCCAAATATAGACATCATTGTGGACTTGACGGCAAGGCATGCCATGTTATCAATCATGGATAGTTTCTCTGGGTACAATCAAAGAAGAATAGCTCCAGAGGATCAAGAAAAGATGGATTTTACATGTCCATGGGGAACTTTCTGCTGGAACGTCATGCCATTTGGTTTAAAGAATGCAGGAGCAACTTATCAAAGGGAAATGACTACGATCTTCCATGATATGATGCACACTTTCATGGAGGATTATGTGGATGACATCTTGGCGAAATCTACTACTAGGGAAGAACATTTGCATATCCTAGATAAAATCTTCACACGGATGGAGAAATTTAATGTCAGGTTAAACCCTAAGAAATGTGTCTTCGGGGTTACATCAGCAAAGCTACTAGGATACATTGTGTCAGCAAAGGGCATTGAGGTGGATCTAGTGAAATTCAAAGCTATAATGGAGATGCCACCTCCTAGAAACATCAGCCAGCTCAGATCACTACAAGGACGGCTTCAATCAATCCAGAGATTCATCTCCCAGTTTGTAGATAGGAGTCATCCTTTCAATCATCTATTGCATAAACACATAGTTTTCAGGTGGGATGAGAAGTGTGAAGCGACATTCAATCAGATCAAACAATATCTAATGTCACCACCTATTCTCATACCACCAACATAGGGAAGGCCTCTCATTTTGTACATTGCCATGACAGATATATCTTTGGGGGCACTCTTAGCATAGGAGGATCATGAAGGAAAAGAGCACGCCATCTACTAGATCAGTAGAACTTTAAATGGCTATGAAATAAACTATACATTCATAGAAAAGTCTTGCTTAGCAGTGGTGTTTGCTACTCAAAAGTTGAGACACTACATGATGGCTCATACAATCAAGTTAATTGCAAAGATCGACCCTTTGAAGTATCTACTAAGTAAAGCTGCCTTAACAGGTAGACTGGAAAAATGGGTTATGCTCCTCAGTGAATTCGACATTCAATATGTCGAGAGAAAGGCAATCAAGGGACTAGCAATTGTTGAACAGCTAGCTGAAGCTCCTCTATCAGATAATCACCCAATGACAATGGAATTTCCAGATGTAGACATTATGACAGCTATGCCTCAACAATGGATTCTCTATTTTGATGGGTCATGTACACAACAAGGATCAGGAGCAGGGATCTCATTCATATCTCCCCAAGGACACACAATTTCGAAGTCATATAGACTCATGTTTCAATGTACAAACAATGTGGCGGAATACGAAGCATTGATTATTGGGGTCAAGATTGCAATTCAATGGAAAATCACAGATTTACAGGTCTATGGAGACTCTCAACTGGTTATTTATCAAGTCAATGATGAATATCAAACCAAAGATGACAAATTGATGCCTTGCAAGCAGGAAATAGATCATCTGAAACAATCATTTGCTAATATCAAGTTTGATCAGATTCCAAGGGTGGAGAACAAAGCTGCTAATGCTATGGCTATGATCACTTCATTACTACAATTGCCTGAGAAGCATATTTGTTATGAGCTTATGGTAGAACAAGTATCATGTCCTTCCTATTATCAATCAGAATCCGCTACCATATGCCATCTAGAAGCCAATGAACCCTCCATATACGAAACAACCTATGCTTATCTGAAAGATGATATCCTACCTCCTGACCTTTCTAGGAATCAAATGCAACTTTATCCATCAATCCACCCGACACACTTTAATCACAGATGTCCTTTATTGTCGAGGTCTTGATGGTACACTACTTCGATGTCTAGAATGCAATGAATCTGAAATGGCCTTACGAGAAGTTCACGAGGGTATTTGTGGTACTCACTCGAGTGGAATAACCCTAGCCAAGAAACTCCTCTGTTTGGGTTATTATTAGCCTTGCATGGAAAAATAATCATATCATTTTTTCAAGAAATGTCAAAAATGTCAGGTTCACAGCAATCTGATTCACGCACCAGCACAAGAACTACATCCTTTTACATCAACATGGCCTTTCTTCCAATGGGGCTTAGATCTGGTAGGCAAAATACATCCATCTTCATCTAATGGACACAAGTTCATTATCACGGCTACAGAATACTTCATGAACTGGATAGAGGCAGTACCTCTTACTACCATCACTGGGATACAGATCTCCTCATTCATCTTGAACTACATCATTTGTCGATATGGAATCCCTCAATCTATAATCACGGATAATGGATGACCATTCAAGAATCAAGATGTTCAAGAGTTATGTGAAAATTTCCACATCCAACATCATTTTTCAACACCGTACTATCCTCAAGGGAACGGCCAAGCAGAGGCCTCAAACAAAACCATACTCAAAATTCTCAAAAAGATGATTAATGATGTTGGATGTGATTGGCATGTTCAACTCAATCCTGCATTATGGGCCTACAAAACAAGCATTAGAACACCAACGGGAGCTACACCATTTGCTTTGGTATATGGATCAGAGGCCATATTACCTATTGAAGTTGAAATTCCATCTCTTCGTGTATCACTCAGAGGTATCATTTCAGATGAAGATTATAGGGTATCTAGATTGCAGGAACTGGAATTGCTGGATGAGCGTCGTCAACAAGCTATAAATCATCTAACAAATTATCAAAAAAGGATGTCAAGGAGTTACAATCACAGGGTGAAACCAAGGGTCTTTCAGGTTGGTGACTTGGTACTAAAAGAAAACCCTAGGAATCAGCAGGACAGGGAGAAGAAAGGAAAATTTGAGCCTAACTAGCTTGGTCCGTTTGTCATCATATCAGTGTATGGATCAGGAGCATATGAGCTATCAACATCAGAAGGGGATCTATTTGATGAACCTATCAACAGTATTCATCTCAGGAAATTCTATGCTTAAAACTCCTAGTGCACGGGGCAAAAATCTGAAAAATTATTTCCTTGGTGAAAACCTGGCAAACAGGCATCTTAGCAAACGCAAAAATAAAAATAAAATAAAATAATAGAAAATACAAAAAGAAAGAAAAAGGGAAAAATGAGAAAAATACAAAAACACAAAGGGTGTAATCAAAGCATATGGTGAAAACCTGGAAACAAGCGTCGTATGTGATTCTATGATAAGCTTTCCCATCTATTATGAACATATCAGGATCATTAGTTTGGAAAGCCAGTACTATTCCATATCATGTCAGTCATCTTGCCATCATTGCATTCATTATCAAAATCATGTCACATAGTCAACATATCACTCCATAGCTTGGGGGCAACATCTAGATATCATTAGGGGCAATTAAGATGTATCAATCTCACTAGTCTAGGAACACGACAGTATGGCAGAAAACCAAAAACAAAGATCAAGCGCAATGTCAATCATCATCAGAAAAGCATCAAACATCTGTATCATATCAAAAATCCAAAAACATGTCAAAAAAGTAAGTCTGAAAAAGAAACTTTCAAAAAACATAGGTCTATGTCAATCTAACTACGTGGTCTCTGCATGTGTAACGTAGGCAAGGCTAGTCTTTGATTAGCCCCCGAGACCCCTAGGATTAGTTAGTAGGTTAGGTCTTTTCGTCAATAGTCTCAGAAAATCCAAAAACATGTCAAAAAGTCAGGATGGATGATCTTAAATTTTAAAAATGATTGAAACACACTAAGTGAAAATGGATAAATTATATTTTGATTATCATTTCTTTGGAGTAACTCAATGATGTATTGAACTAGAGGAACAAGGAAAAAGAATGATGTTTTATTATTTGCTGTTTGTACGTTAATCATTTACATGTATGAATTGTCGGGGGATGTGCTATGCAAATGTATCACCAATGACATTCAGAATTCACACATTCAAATGATTAATCACTGCTTGTTTACGCAATGAATGCTCAGGTCATCTCGGTTCAATTATACCTCGATGCTTGTGTTCGATTGCAATATCAAAAATCATGAAAGTAATACTCAGGTCGTCATTGGATTAACACAACCATTGACACTTGTATTCACTTTCAACATCCAATAAAGCTCTATGATGATACCAAGCACAAAAAGACTGTAAAATGACATCTATTTTGCATATCATTGCATAATTAAATTAGATTGCATTCATCATTATTCATTATCTGCAGAGTATTTGTTGCATAAAGGATTCCAATCAATGATTATCTAATCTACAAAAGATACTGAGTATACTTGACATAAAATCATCAAAAAGATATAACATCATCATTGCATTATCAATTCATCATTCATATATTTCATCATACATCATAAATTCTACCATCAGTGCATCAGGTTTATCCATACATCACATCATATATCCACATATCATTTAGAATCCATACATCACATCATCATTATTATATCATGTATCCATACATTTAAAAATATCAAAATCACATCATTACATCCATCCACGATCATTTATCATAAAATCATCCCATAATTAAAAAGCATTTATTCAACTATCCATACATGTTATCAAAATCACATCATTTATCCACATATCATATTCCATCCATACATACATCATTACATCATTACATTAACATAAATCATCATTTATTATCATCACATTTAGAATAAACTCATCACATAAAGCATATAAACAACATCCATCACATAGAAATCATGATGCCATCATCATAATCATATCAAATGCATCTCATATATATATCATCAAGAGTCAAGTATACAGTGAACTCATAAAAATACATCATCATACAAGAAGGTACATCATAAAATACATCAATGAGGATAACATGGCCTCTATGACCTACTACTGCTAGAATGCACAGGCCCAATAAGACCTGTACCGCCACCACCCCCAGACAGACCCGGATCTATGGGATCTCTACGTGGAGGCTGTGTCACCCCCTCACTAACTGTCTGCGTGTGTGTCCACCCAGATCTTGATGGGGCATAACTGACTCGGTGCTCGATAGGCACTGCATCATGATATCAACCTCTGTAAAACTCTACCTCTCGGGCAGCCCGCAGAACCTCTCTCATATAATCACTGATAGAGGTGCCATCAACCACTCTCTGTAGGGTCTTGGCTCTCTCCTGTGCCCTCTCGGCAATCTGTCGAGCACTGTCTCGCTCGGCTGTCAGGGTATCAACCTATGTCTGCATACCGGCTAACTGTCCCTATACCTATGCTAAGGCCTGTGCGTGATTCTGTGCCTGGGTCTGCATCTGTGTTTGTGTCTACACAACCATGCCCTGAGCCTATACTAACTGCCCCTGCAGTGTCTGAACCTGTTCCTGGAACCCAACTACCTGTCTTTGCTACCCTACTGCTGGCACTATCACTGCCTACCTCTTACGAGGCCTACTGGACGAGGGTGCACTGTGAATGTCTGGACCTGGTCCTCTATATCCTCCACTCCCATCATCACTGTCACTGCTGTTGCTATCCTCACTATCTGAACTACTGCTCTTTGAGCTCTCATCTACTGGGATATCACCCTCCCCACCAACGACATCCTCTACCACATCCTCCTCTACTAGTAAAGGTGCTGGCTCATTGGGGATAGTAATACGAGGATGAGGGACCAAGGCCAAGAATGCTGCATAATCCTCTGTAACGACTGCCTCTAATATGTCTCTCCAAATGTCCCACGGAGATGGCTGTAATGCTCTATATCCCTCCACCAGAACATCATAGGACAATGTGGGACCCCAATCTAGAATATCCATGCATCGCCTGGTCTAGTAAGCTACCCCCTATAGCATACATTGAACTATGCCATACTGTCTGTAAACCCGATGGAGAAAAAATCTCTCAAGTACAAAAGGAGTTCGGCCAATGAGATACATAGAATCACACAAAAAACCCAATACTGCACCATCCTTCTCCCACTCCTCATAGTCAAGGTAGGGGCGCCATATCACTGTCTCTGTGTCATCAAACACTCATCTCCAATGCTCTAATTTTCCATTCGGGCCTGCGTGAATCGACCACTGTATCTAAAAACATATGGCCTGTCAGCTGGTCTGTCTGCAATGGGAAACGATTGACAAATAACAAAGTGCTCCCAAACCCATATCTGTAATAGGGTCGCCCCTGCAGATATACTGCGTGCACCTAAGTACACAATGGAATGAAGATCATGATAGAGATGTGCTAACATGCACATCCCCCACGCATATCTGGTACCATGTACCAACATACTCTCCAATGTCCTACCCCAGCCAACGAGGAATCCCTTTGACCTACGATCAGGGCAAAGGAATCCTCCAATAAATCCAGCTAGCACTGTTGGTAGTGTCGCATAAGAGTCTGCGATCCTCCGCCATCAAACACTAGGACCCTCAATATCCTGATCCTGAAATACTCGACGAAGAGAATCTCTACTACTAGTCCCATGAGAGTCATATGTAACTATCTCCCCCATGAATGGAATGTGTAAGATACACCACACATCCTCCGGTGCGACTGTCATCTCACCGGTAGGTAAATGAAAGGTGTTGTGGTCGCTATGCCACCTCTTAGCCAGTACGGTCAACAAACCTAGATTAATCCTAATTTGGGGCATGTCAAGTAAACTCGTGAGGCCACATTGGCCTATCACCTGGAGCTCATCCGGTGTTAAATGTGGTATCAAATCTGTAGTCTGTGGAAATCTCTCACGCATCTGGAGAGTACCCAGATCCTCCTATCATCATAACAAAACAATCTACAATCAGTAAACTATGTCAAGGAATCAAACGTCATTCTACTATCAAGTCTATTCCAAAAGCTTTGGTATGAATTTTCGATCAAAATTCATAGGCGAACATCCAACCTCACCTATCATGAGGGTCATCAAAACATTATCTAGATCTCGCCTATCATGAGATTTATCAGATATTGACTCAAACCTCACCTATCATGAGGTTCATCAAAACATTATCTAGATCTCGCCTATCATGAGATTTATCAGATATTGAATCATGTCCTCGCCTATCATGAGGATCATCAATAAATGGGGTTTCTTCTCGCTTATCATGAGAGTTAGTCTTGTTTAAATCATCGAATCCAACATCAAGACTGTGGATTGTCAATCATACCAATCAGAAGAATGGACATGATCGGAATTGACATAATCAAAGTTTACTAAGTTAAAATCTTCAATTCTATCATGGAAGCGCTAAAACAGTCATCAAAAGTGCTAAATCCCAAAAGCGCTACTTTATCACCTAAAAGCGCTCAAATAGGGACCCAAAGCGCTGAAACCATGAAAGCGCTATTTCAGCACTCCGAAGTGCTAAAATAGGCTTTCGAAGCGCTAAAAAACTCAAAGCGCTACTTTTCCGCATCAAAGCGCTAAAATAGGTCGTCTAAGCGCCACTTTACCAAAAGCACTAGATCAAACCTTAAAAGCGCTAATCCACTGACTCAAAGCACCGAAAATCTCAAAGCGCTAAAATCCGGCTTCATAGCGCTAACATTTGGCTCCTAAATGCTAAATCATTGAAAGCGCTACTTTTTCGACTGGAAGCGCTAGAGTTTTAAACGCAAGTGCTAAAAATCAAAGCGCTAGACAATTTACCAGAAGCACTACATTAGGATGTAAGCACTACAATGCGGCTTCAAAGCGTTGAAACTATCCTAGACACGCCTAGGACCTAAAATGCATAAAAAATAGAAGTTCACGAATTACGAGGAGGTCAAGGGGTACATATCGGAGGTCCATACGCAAGTGGCTATCTGTGGCATCGAACGCGCTTGAATTGGTGAGTGTGGTAAGGAATCGGCATCTCGCTCCAGCTGGCAGAAATGTCTCTATCACTAGGAAATTTGAACTCAAAAAGCAAATAATGAATTGAAAATAACCTTTTAGCACTATTTGTAATTTTTGAAAGGTATTTTTGGGGGATTTTTATAACATTTTGATTAATTTTATCCATGCAATTAATTAAAATTCATCAGAGGACTCATTTCTTCATCATTTTGTCGGGAGATAAATTATTTCATCATCGAAACACATCAAATCATCAAAAAATCATAAATTTTTGAAAAAAATTCTAAAAATCATCAAATCATTTATTTATCTCCCGAGGGGGCATATCATTATCAAATCATCTGAAAATCATGTCTGGGGCACAAGAAATTATTATCATCTGAAAATCATGTCTGGGGCATATGAAACTATTTTTTCATATCATTGATCCTGGCAGTAGCAGCAAAAATATTCTTCGAACCAATGCGTAAACACATCACTTCGAACAGGGGCAAAATGTATACACCTAAAAATGGTCTAGAGCATCCGATTAATTAAATACGAATTATTTGATTAATTATTCTATTTCCTCTATTGTTTAAATAAATAGAAATATTTATTTAATATAGTTCACTTTCAAATTCATCTTAATTAAATAAACAAAATTAAATACTTTGTTCGATTTAATTATCAAATCCCTATTTCAATCTATCACATCATTCTCGAATTAATTAAATAAAGACAAAACACTTTATTTATTAATTACCATATTCCTCTGATTAATTTAATAAACGACTATCCTATAGTTTGTTTTATTGAATTATTTATCTCCCTTTTCTAATTTAAATAAATCAAAATATTTGAATTAAGCATAAAGGAATATTCCAATCTACATTTCCTCAAAAATGAATTAGATTTCCTATGTCTAATCTATGTCTAAATTTGTCACAATTAATGCTTTGAAACTTCACGGGAAGTTTTCGAGACAAATTGGAGACAAATTTGGAATTTGATCTCTCAATCCTCTTCCATCAATCCTTCCTCTTCTCTTGCCTGGTGTTTTCATGGGTAGAGACAATCTCCATCTTTCTCTCAATCTCCTCCATCTCTCACCATTCAATCCTCTAGATTGAATCCAAGCCTCTCAAAGCTTTCCCTGTGCATTTCTACAGCCAATAAATCTATAAATACAAGCCTCATTGAACCAAAAAAGGATCCAAATAATCAAGCTTTTACACCCTTACTCTGCAGGAATCCAGGCATCAAGTATCAAGTATCAAGTATCTAGCAATTCAACAATCAAGCTTCACAACAATGGTTGCCTCTTGGAGCGGCAATTATTTGTTTCACCTTAATATCATGGTAGTTTAATTGATTTATCATTTAGCATTATATTATCATCATCTCGTTCTTCAGATAGTCATTTTAACAGTCTTATATGCTTACACAATCTGAGAGCAATTTAGATTTAATAAATCTTTGGAGATAGAGAGCAATAGGACACTTTCATTTGATCACTTGTTTTGATTTAGTTCAATTGAGTCATCTTTGATATAATGTCGTATTAAGAAGTGTATTTATGTTATTTACCTCATTCCACACTTACAAGTTCTTTAGTTTGCAATTAAAAAAAAGCAGTTATAAATAAATATTTTTTTCCATTTTGGTTACTCGAGTTTGAGCTCGAGAGTTTTGGTGTTTTTACACAAATTTCAATGTTTATTTTAAGTATGGCTTTCTACCATTTCTTGGTGAGAGATTTGAAAGGGAATATGTAGTGAGATATTGGTTAAGACAACAGTAACTAGAAGAGAAAATGGGTCTATCTCCAATCTTCTTTTAAAACAAAGATAATGATGATGTTATACACTGTGGCATTTTTTTGAATATCCTTAGTTGCTTTTGAAAGGCTCAATCATTTGAAATCCTTCTTAAGGTTTTATTGAATATCATAGTATTGGTGCACTATTAAGGTTTTATGACTACAAATCAATGCAATTTTAAGGTCTTAATGGTTTATCATTTGTGACATTTGTAAAACTGGGAGTTGGTGCTCCTAACTTGAAGTGGGTGCTTCATTTTGTACTTGGAGTTGGTGCTCCACATTGTTACAAAGTTGGTGCTCTTTGAATGAATAAAAGGAACATTTTACGAGTGGTTTTTTATACCCCATGAGGGTTTTTCTACTTAGGAAAATAATATGTTATGTGGTGAAATCTGTGAATTTGTGTTTCAGCCCATGTGCTTAAGTGTTAATGTTTTAGATTCTGTCATTTTTCAATACAATTCATGCAATTCTCTGATACTTGACTAAACATTTCATTTTTTTATAAAGGTGTTCAAAATATACATGAAGTCTTGTGGAAATAAAGCATTAAAAGGAATTGTTCAATCAAGTTTACATGAACAATCAATATCATGCTTTGACATTGATATGTAAGTATTTTTATCAATCTATCATTCTGCTAAAATTTCTTTGATGTGTTAGAGTTCACTTTGCAAGTTAATAGGTTTCATAAATTTTTCTCAAGGTCATTGTTTAATTTGCTCATAAAGTTAAAATTTTGAAAAATTGTACATTAATCTGATTCAACCCCCCTCTTAGAGTAATTCATCTTCCAACAAAGTTGAACCCCTTTCTATTGCTAACATCTCCCCAGCTGAATCTAAAATCCCTTCTCGAAAACCCCATTTAGGTACTACCAAAAACCCCAAACCTAAACATGTTGCTAAAAAACTTAAAGGTAGTGCGTGTAATGCATAGACAAGCATCACGACTAGTCTATGTGAGCTTAAGGCCACCTCGGCCAAAAATGCTTACAGATCCACTCCAAAGAAAAAATTTAAAGATGACAAAAAAGGTTTATTGGAGCCGATGGCGAAAGAGGGAAGAAGGAGAAATGTTGTGGGGAAGGATTCCAAAGGTGATACGGTTTTGGAGGCAACGGTTATGATAGGTGAGGAGACCACTATTAGAAGCTCTGAGAGGTTGGCAAAGAATAACAAAAAGGCAGATTGTTGTGGACTTGAAGGAGGAGTAGACAAATAGTAAAGAATATAAGGAGGAGGAGATGACTGAGGAGGAAGAGGATGAAAATGTGGAAGGGCCCCATACCAACCCTGACAGTAGTAATGTGCCAAAAGAGAACTCGACTTCTCAGTCTTTGCACTTGTTGGAAGCTAAGCTTGGTGAGGACCTGAAGATCATTGATGAGGGTGAGGGGATCCGTGCACTAAAAGAGAATATGAACAAGCTAGACAAAAAATTTAGAGGTCTGACCCACTTCACTGTGAAGTTGGTTCATTTCGTCACCAACACGCTGTCTGCGGTGATTAAAGATGAGCTAGAGGGAAATAATGCTTAGGAGAATCAAGAGTGGGTTGGGGACGATGTCATGGACCTACTATCTAAAACTTGGGACAATGCCAATTAGTTGTTTCCTGGGTCTGTCTTTGTGTTTCTACTGTTAGTCTATGGTCGAAGTACTATTTTTTTGTTGTTTATGTTCTTTTTGGCTATGTTTTTTTGGTATCACATAAACTTAATCTTTTTTGGCCCTTGAGGCTCGTTGTGTAAAGGGTACAACACCCTATAAATTTTTCTTACTTTATCAAAAACATATAAATACAATATGTTAAGAATGCAAACTAATTAATAAATTATTAGAATACAATGAAAAATTATTACAAACTAAGATAATACATAAAAATGTATATAAAAAAGTGTATGTATATATATAATACAAATATTATATGTTGAGAATGCAAAATAATTAATAAATTAAAAGAATGCTAATGAGAACTAATTTCACACTAAGAGAATATATATATATATATAACACTATTCAAACTTGTTCAAAAGGAAAAAACTATCAATAAATATATACAAAGAATACAAAGAATACAATAAGAATTAATATATGCTAAAACAAATTATGCATAAAAATCCATATGCAACCCGTATGTATATATATTATAAATGAATAAAATTCATATATAACAATGCAAAATTAAACTTGAATAAGAACTTATTAATAAAAGCAAAACTAAAAAGATAATTAAAAACTATTATTTTTTTTTGAAGAAAATAAGAACTACTATATTAATAAAATGAAAAGAAGGAACTATGAAAGAAAAGAAACAAAAGAAAAATTAAGAATACCTAAAATAAATTCTATAAATACAAGGAGATAAAATTGAATCTATAATTGCAAAATATGCACTTATTAATAAAAGCAAAGCTAAAAAGATAATAAAAAACTTGAAAATTATTGAAAAATAAGATACAAGAATTTTGAGAATTAAAAATAATTTTAATTTTTAATTGTGGGATTAATTTTTCAAAATTAATTAATGCTAGAATGCAATATATTTATAAAATAAGTTTATTCTCATATTTTTAATATATATGCTCAAAATTAGATGCATCTTCTAGTAAATTTTAAATTTAATTTTTAAGACACAAGAATAAATCAACAAAGAACTAAGCTACATAAAGGAGATAATTTTTTTATATGAAAATTTTCAAAAATAAATAAAAATTAGAAAACAATAAAATAACAAAATAATAAATTAGAATAGAAGAAAGAAAGTTAATAAAGGAGAAAAATAAAATAACATATACCAAAAATTAATAAGTCCAAAAAGAAAACCACAATCATTTCCAAAAAACCATGACCCAAATCCTCAAAGAAAAATAAAGGGAAACCACCAAAGAAGAAGGGAAGGGGGAAGAAACGAGATGGAGTGAGAGCCACAAAAGAGGAGCGGAAGACAACCTAAGGATAGAGGGGGGAAGGAGATGACGAGGGGGATTATGGATGAAGGTGATGGTGGTTTCTTAGGTTAGAAAGAAGGGGATGCCAGGCTCGACTTAAACTTAGACCTTCATCGCGATTAAGGTTGGTGGGATGATCGATGATTACTATGGCCTCCTTAAGTTTCCTCTTGTAGAAATTATCCTCTTTGAACAAGATTTGAGTTTTTTCTAAGCATATATGATGCTTGGTTGAAGAGGAGTGTTCAGCTAGGGAAGATTTTATAATATGCTCGTGCTTGATGTTAGCCCTATGTTCTTTAATTCTGGTGAAGAACAAGCGACCCATTTCAACTATATATAGAGTGCCACAAGAACATACAGCCTTGTAGACACCTGAGTCTAGAAGGGTGTCTCTTGAGTCTTTAAGCAAGGGGACACAATTTTTTAAGGTGGAAATGGGTTTCAAGGCACAACAGAGGCATCTTTTAAGGAGGATTTTGGAGATTTTGTGGGAGATGCCTTCCACAAAAGGTAAAGAGGCAATCAAGAGAGAAGAGGGTTGGGAAGAATTGGAGTTGGAGTTGGAGAAGAAACTTGATTTGGCTTGCCTAAGGGCTCTGGAAATTTTCATGTTGGTATACCCATTTAACTTAAAGACACCACGAAGGTGGTTCAATTTTTGGTCTATGTGATCTTTATCAAAAATGCAAAGCCCTTGTGGTAAGGGTTTTTAAGATCCCAATTTTTTTTCTAGGGTGGTGATGAGAAGAGGAATGGAGGTATAAATCCATATGGGTAGCTTTACGGAAAACTCAACGGCCAAGGGACCCATCAGATTTCTTGAGGAGCAAAACATCAAGGTTGTTAAGGTGAGCATGAAATTCCTCTAGCTTGTCAAGGCCATGTGGCCAACAAACATTGGTGTCATCCGCATACCTCTTGCACCACCTTGGCTTGAGGGGAGAGGACATGAGGGAAATTTGTTCAAAGTGCTCCATGTATAGGCTGGCAATGATAGGCGAGAGGGGAGATCCCATAGCTACACTATCAACTTGCTCATAGATGACTCCTTGGAAAGAAAAAAATGTGGATCTTAGGCATAGCTCAACCAAGGACGCAATCTCAGAACTCACCTTACACTTAACAATCTCAATGACGTCAGGAATAGGAACGTTGGTGAAGAGGGAGATTATGTCAAAACTTACCAAATTGTCACTATTTTCTAACTTGATGTCTTGGATAAATTGGACAAAATGGGTGGAATCTTTGATGGAGTCAGATTTTCCCACGAGAGGGCAGATTAATTTGGCAAGAAAAGAGGCCATCTTGTAAGTCAGAGAACCTCTAGTATCCACTATAGGCCTCAAGCGGATTCCGTCTTTGTGAATTTTTGGATCACCATAAATACGCGGGGTCAGTTCTTTGCAAGGAATAAGATGCTTCTTGGTATCTTATTTTTGAATAATTTTCAAGTTTTTTATTATCCTTTTAGCTTTTCTTTTATTAATAAATGCATATTGCATTTATAGATTCAATTTTATCTCCTTGTATTTGTAGAAAAAAAATTAGGTATTCTTAATTTTTCTTTTGTTTCTTTTCTTTCACAGTTCCTTCTTTTTGTTTTATTAATATACTAGTTCTTATTTTCTTCAAAAAAATCATAGTTTTTTATTATCTTTTTAGCTTTGCTTTTATTAATAAGTTCTTATTCAAGTTTAATTTTGCATTGTTATATATGAATTTTATTTGTTTATAATTTATATACATATGGGTTGCATATGACATTTTTATGCATAAATATTTTTAGCATATATTAATTCTTATTGTATTCTTTGTATATATATTTATTGATAGTTTTTTCTTTTGAACAAGTTTGAATAGATATATATATATATATTCCCTTAGTGTGTAATTAGTGCTCATTAGTATTCTTTTAATTTATTAATTATTTTTCATTCTCAACATATAATATTTGTATTATATATATATATATATACATTTTTTTTATATACATTTTTATGTATTCTCTTAGTTTGCAATAATTGATCTTTGTATTTTAAGACCGTAAACAATAATTTATGGGAAATAATTATATTATATGAATGGTTAATGATAGCCAACTTAATTCATACTAGCTATACTTAGGCTATCACCAAATTTCGCTCAAAGAATCTTTATTATTCGTAAAACTACCTTCTAGGCTCATGAAAGACATTGTAAATTTTTTGTCATGACCTTTGGATTATCCAATGTCCCCTCTACTTTTTAGAGTCTCATGAACATAGTGTTTTATGGCTACTAATGCAAATTCATATTGGCCTTCCTTGATGAAATTCTCATCAATAGTCAAACATAGACCTTATCATATTTGAATCATGTGGATATTTCCCTCCAAATATTACCAAATCATTTTCTCCTTTCCAAGAACTCTAAATGTGCCTTTGGGTTATAAAAATGGATTATTTGGGACAAACTATTTTACAAGATGGTGTCTATGTGGACACTAAGAATATTTCCATAAGCCAAGAGTGGACATGTCCTAAGTCCCTCAAATTATTTTAATGATTCTTAGTCTTTGTATGGTACCATTACAAGTTTGTGCATAGTTATACTAAAATTATTTGGACCTTAACAACTTTGATAAGGAATGAACCATTCAGTTGACCTATATTAGTGGAGGTGGCCTTTGATGTACTCAATTTTTTTTTGTTTTAGTTTATTTTTGGCCCCATCTAATTTTCACTTTTACTCTTCATTCTAGAATGTGATACCTCTAGAAATGTGCCTTTGGAGTATAAAAATGGATTATTTGGGAAAAATTGTTTCACAAGATGGTGTCTAGGTGGAACCTAATAAGATTGTTATAATCCAAGAGTGGACATTCATTAATTCCCTCAAAGGATTCGGAGGATTCTTAGTCTTGATGTGGTACCATTACAAGTTTGTACAAACTTTTGGTATTTAATTATTGGGACCTTAAAAAAATTGATAAAAAAGGACCCAATCGATTGATTTAAATTAGTGGAGGTGGCATTTGATGTACTTGGAAATTTATATATGTTTTTGTGATCCCTTAAATGTATTCCCTTATTATAATGATGCAAAACAAGCTAATAATGCAATAAAAGGAAGAACACAAAGAGTACACCTCAAGATTAGCCTAAGGAATGATAAGCAAGGAAACAAGATGAAATAAAACAACAATTGATTATACCTTTTGTGCTGCAAATTCCTTGGTTGGCCCTTGATATTATGTGCTTTGTATGCTCCTTGTATGGAAAATGAGGTCAAATATTCAAGATGGTATGCAATATGAATGAGGGTGTAGATTCAAATGCTATGGTGAAGGCAAGAAATGGTCAAATGACAAATTGGCAAGAGTTTGGTAACACAAGCATGATTATTTCTAAATGAGAGAAAAGAGGGGGTATTTATAGAGGGATTTGAATTCTCTAGAGAATTCTATGGTTGAGATTAAACCAAAAAGGCCAAGATGGAGGGCTATGCTGAGTTGAGGACTCACAAGCTCTCACATCTTGACATGTGGAATGTGAGATGGCCAAGGATGAGATGATGTGTAAGTGAGGTGGAAGGAAGGCACATGATGTGGATGAAGGACGAGTACCTTGGGAAAGGGATGATGTGACCTGTCAATGATCACATAGGGAAGAGGAGAATCTTGGGTGAATAAAAGTGAACTAAAAATTCACATGATTGGAAGAATCTAGTGGATAAGACAAGGTTCCCAAAAAGGAGGGAACTTGCCACATATGAGTGATGTGACAAGTCAAAGATTCTAGAAGACTTTGGCACATGTGATGTGACAAGTCAAAGGTTCTAGAATTTTGTATGGGGAAGAAAAGATTCCTTGGAGGAATAAAAGTGAATTAAAAATTCACATGGGGAAGAGAGGAGCCTTGGATGAATAAAAAGGAACTCAAAATTTATTGGGAGATGGGGAGAGTTGACCAAGGTACTGATTAGGCTTAATTGATTAGTGATTAAAATATGATTAGTGGTTAAGGAGGATTAGAAACCAACTTGAAAAAGTTGGAGGATGTGACACATCCTAATCAAGGATTAGGTATGTGAACATCCCTAATGAAGAGATTAAGAGGTTGATTAAGATTAAGTGAAGGATGTGACATGCGAGAAATTAAATAAATTTTATAATTATTTAATTCATTTGGTGAAAAGGAGAATAAAGGGATAAGGTATTTAATTATTAACTAAATACCTTAGGGATTTGGCAAAATTAAGGGTATTAATTAGATAATAGTGATATTACCTAATTAACGCAATCAAAAGGATGTTTAGATGAAAAAGGGGTAAATTTGGAAAAATGAAGTGTCCAAATTTAGGTGTTTACATTTTTCCCCTCTTTGAGATGGTCTTACGAAGTAACATCATTTCAAAGAATATTAAAACATACAACTTGGAAGAAGATGGTTAGCTTGGAAAAGATGCCCCAGTCATTCAAAGGAGTGACTTAGGAAGGAAAAAGAAATGATGAAGATTAGGGATTGAGGATGCCCCCTCGAGAGGACATGCGGGTTCAAGAGAACACAAGTGTGCTCTCAAAAATGGATGAGATGATGAAAGGGGATATGATGATGATGATGTAAAGTGATGGATAAGAAAGGATGATAAGCGATGGGAGATGGGGAAGCACAAATGGATGTAAGGAAAAAGGTGATGTTGCCCCAGCCAAGCTACAAGACACAATGGGTTGATGATGGATGGAGTGTTGTTGATGAGGGAAGGATACATCCCAAAACAACACGAGGAGAGGGAAGGATACATCCTGATGATGATGATGATGAAAGTGTTGTTGATAAAGGAAGGATATCTCCCAAAACAACACGAGGATAGGGAAGAATACATCCTGATGAAAGGGTTGTTGATGAAGGAAGGATACATCCCGAAACAATACCAAAGAATAGGGAAGGAGACATCCCAATGTTGATGACAATGGTGAGGATGAATGGATCAAGGCTTGTAACAAGGCTTGAGAAAATACCAAGGATGTGATTAGATGATTTGTGCTAGCTTGAATGGATGAGGATTGGATTGGGATGTGAGATGGATGGAAACATGCATAGAAGATGATAGAAGAGATGATGATAAGAGATTGGATGGAAAGGGGAGGGAGATTGATGAAGGATTATAGATTGGTGGGGGATTTTGATGGATGAGACTGAGGGATACATGCAAGATGGATTAGTGTCCAATGCATAAAAAAAACACAACAAACAAGAAGGTTAATCTCAATACCCCAAAATCATGAGGACCTTGGTCGAGCCAGGCATTAGGATAACCACAAGCACAAAAGGATGCCCCAGCATAATGCAAGACCGTAGGAGTCTTGGTGGGTATTATGCGGGACAACCGAGAAGATAGAAAACAAAAGAAAAATCAAGATATGCCCCTATGCTAACTAGTCAAAACACACCATAATATGAGAGATCATGGCAGACTTGAAAAGTGATGATAGGTAGCTCAAATGATAAACAAAATGTCAAAAGCATCAAAAGATTACAATCAAATTTCAAACATCCTGTGCCATAGGATGAAGAGGATGGATGGGATTGATGAGGTCTATTAGGAAGGATACATCCTATTGAGACCAAAGATGGAGGATATATTGGTTGATTGACATAACATAGGATATCCGAAACTCATTGGATCTCATGAGACTAATGACCTTTGTTTTGAAAGCACCAGCTAGGATAAGGACATACTTGATGACACGATGACAAGATGAAAAAATGATGAGGTGAAAAAATAGACATGCCCTAAGGACCTAGGGGCTTAGGGGTTGATGAAAAATCATCCTTGCCTATGTGAAAGTGTAGAGCCCTCATAGTTTAGGAAAAGACCATGGTAAAAGCAAAAGGTGGAAGATGAAGATAAAGGATGGAGGACAATGATCAGTTGGACAAACACCTAGGGGGCAGATCAAATGATCGACCTTGCCTATATGAAAGCACAAGGGTCACGTTGTGTGACACAAGGCCAAAGATAGATGATAGAAGAGGAAAAGATAGACAAAAGACAGAACCCCGGGGGCAGATCAAATGATTGACCTTGCCTATGTGAAAGTGTAGGGGAAATGCAGTTCGACAAGAGACCGATGATAGACAATGGATAAGGGATGATGAGATGACCAGGATAAATGGATAAAATGATGGAGCAAATATGATGAGCCAGGATAGGCCGTGCGGATGGGGGTCATGGGGAGCTTAGGGAGGGGATAGTTATCCAAATCATGAAAAGATGAATTGGGAGGATGAAATGATGGATAGATGAGTGAGGAAGAGTAATAGGATAGGAGGAACATGTAGGAAATAGATAGGAGTGATGATAGTGAGATAGTAGGGCATTGGAGTGCATGGGGGTAGCCTATAGCTAGATACCAATGACAAGGGATTATGAGATAGGAGGAAAAATAGAAGTAAATGGATGGATGGATAAAGATGGGGAGATAGAAAGATGCTTGGATAGGTGAATAGAGGAAGAAAGATGTGGAAGGATGGATGGATAAATGGATTAGGAAATAGAAAGATGTTAGGATGGGTGGACAGAGGGATAAGGATATGGAAAGATGGATAGGAAGATAAGGATAGGGAGATGGATTGGATATTTATATAGAGGAATGGGGAGATAAGAATGAAAGGACAAAAAAGGACTAGTTGATGAGAGGATGGAAGATAAGGATTTGTTAGATGGAAGGGAGTAGTGGATGGATGGACGATATCTCCAAGGACTCTATCACAAATAAGGAGATGCCCCCACTCTAGATGTGTCATGCCTGATGGGGTAAGAGGGATAGCAGGATGAGTGGATAAAGGAGTGAGATGGACATGGATAGGAGATGTAGATAAGGAAGGGAGATGGATGATGGCAAGATGGGATGGATGAAGAAGTTAGATGGATGTAGATAATATGCATGGATCAAAAAATTAGATGGGGAGGATAAGAAAAATGATAGTGGATGAGGGGAAAATATGCCAAAAGATGTCCAAAGCATGTATATATATGTGCCCCTGTCTTTATCAAGATCACAAGGAAGAGGGAGGGATTGGGATATAAATGGGAGATGATGGGTAAGATGTGGAAGATAGTCAGATGTAGGAGATGGAGGAAAAGAATGTGTAGGTGAAAGTTGCCCCCAATTGTGGAAGGAGATCAGATGGGGGATTTACGCATGACACCTATTTGCCAGGTTTTCATCATGGTACTTATCCAAGGTGCTTGTCTACCAAGTTTTCACCATTGGACGAATGATTTTATCTTTACTAATTTCTTTTTTCTCTTTTTTTTTTTCTTTTTTTTTTTTTTTTGATTTTTTTTTTTTGATGTTTTTGTATTTTGTATTTTTGATTTTTTTGTATTTTTCTGATTTTTGTGACTTGTCGGACAAAAAGACAGATGGAGATGGAGGAGGATATGGATTCAAAAGACATATGATAAAGTGAATGGATGAAGGACTCAACCATCAAGTTCCATATGAGGTAATAAGAGCCCATGTGTAAAGTGACCATTGGATGTTGGTACAAGCTTATTAGGAAAAATGGATTATGCAAGAGGATGAATGAAAGGGATTGGATGGGGTGTTGGAAAGTATAAGGATGGAATGATGGAGTGGATGTGTGATAGGGGAAGGTGTTCAAAACCAACATTGGCACATGTGGTGGATGTGAAATGAGAGGAGGGTTGATGGATGGAGAATGTGGCGAGACTAGAGGCATTGCGATAGTGAATTTTGGGACATAACAACCCAAAACAGATTTAGGAGATGGAGGATGTGAATTATGAGCTTTGGAAATAACAACTTTGGATGTTGTCATGGATTTTTCATTTGAAGGAATTGTCTCTTTTTTCTTTGGGATCCACATGGTGTTGATTTTATTTTTGGTGGGCCTTTGTGGCCATTTGGATTGATTTGGATTTTGAATTCGATTTTTCTTTTTGTCAACATGTCTTTTGGAGGGGACATGAGGAGCTATAGATTCATGTGGACATTTGGATTTATATATTTTTGCTTTGGCATCCAAAGTGCTTTTACTAGCAAGGGGATGGGTATGGGGAGATGGATGATGTGGAGAGGACATGGATGGAGTTATAGAAGTATGCATTTGATGAGGAAGTGTGGATGGAGGATGCGAGATAACATGTATGGAGGGGTGCCTTTGTTGATCCTAATTAGGAGTTATGAAGGTAGGATTTTTAAGTTGTGTACAAGGGATAGGGGGTGGATGAATGAAAGGATGAACAAGATAAGATGGAGGGGGTGATTTTGGGATATAAGGACCCAAAATAGGTTGTGTATATGGAGGATGTGTGGGGTTTGATGGAGGGATATAAGAATCCATAGTAGATGGAGGATGAGCAATGATGGATGGAGGGACATAAGGACCCAAAATGGATTTAGAGGATGAGGGAGGAAGATGGATAGTTGTTTTGAGGTAATATGATGGAGGAGGGGGGATGGTGGCAAATGACTTGCTAGAACGATGGAAAGTACTTCTTGTGTCTTTAGAAGAGGATCATTTAGGATGTACGAAGGTTGTACCAACATCTTTGGAGGGTGAGTTTTGGGAGATATATCCAAGACCATGTGTGCCTGGATTTTATTTGACTTGGATGGGCTCTAAAGTACCTTGCTCATGAAGTCCTAAACCTTTTCCTTGATAGTTCATGTTCTGTAGCATGTGATTTATGGTAGGATTCTTATTCTTTTGGAAGCATGATGTGAGTCTATTATTAGGTAAAGGAGGATGGGTGGTGCATATACTTTGTTTTTCTTCCACAAGAAGACCACCGTGGACTCATGTAATGTTACTGAGGTGATAAAAAAGTGGTGTTGGGATGGTAGGCAGCGATGGAGGATCGTGCAATGGAGATGAGGGGATAGAAACATCCTGATTGGGAGGAGGAGGTGATAAGGGATCAGGAGAGGAATTAGGCACTATGGTAGGATATGGATTTATGGCATTGGATGATAAGGGCTCATGAGATGGAGTGATTGGATCGTGAATGCAAAGGGGATCATGGGATGGAGTGGATGAGCTAGTGTGATATAGAGATAGGGTGGATGGGAGGATATGATCATGACTTGGTTGAGGATATGGATCATGAGATGAAATCGATGAATGACTATGTTCTTGAGATGGAGTAGATGGGATGGAAGGATCTTGATTTGGAGGGGGGGATATGCTTGTATGCTTTTCATCAAGCTCTTGGCATGGCTCATCTTGTGTGGGATGTATGATGATGGAAGAGTGTTGGAGGAACCCCTCAATTGGGGGAGATAGGAGGATGGAGGATTCACGAAGGTCATGGGATTGAAATTTGTGAATATTAGGACTGGACCTAGGGGATTGGATGTCTTCAATGGATTGGGTGGATCTAGTAGTAGAAGATGGGGATTTAATGGATTCTATGGATTTGACAGGCTCAACCATTTGGACAATGTCAGGAATGGTGATGGAAGGGATAGGTGTAGGATGGAGGAGGGCCTCATCACTGGTGACAGTACATGATAGAGTGGGAGGGCATGGCTTCTCTTCTCTCATGAGTCCTTGGGCGTCATTTGGAAGGGATGTAGGATTAGGGATTGGTGGATTATGATTAGACATGGGGATGGGATTGGATGGAGGACTAGGAGGAGATGGAGGATTAGGATTAGGAATTGGCAGATTAGGGTTAGATGAGGGGATGGGAATGGATGGAGGACTAGGAAAATATGGAGGATTAGGGTTAGGGATTGGAGGATTAGATGAGAGGATGGGTGGATGAGGATTAGATGTAGAACTAGGAGGAGATGGAGGATTATTATTAGATGAGTGGATGGGACTAAATGGAGGACTAGGAGGAGATGGAGGATTAGGGTTAGGGATTGGAGGATTAGATGAGTGGATGGGTGGATGAGGATTAGATGTAGAACTAGGAGGAGATGGAGGATTACGATTAGATGAGTGGATGGGACTAGATGGAGGACTAGGAGTGGTTGGAGGAATAGGTGAGTTATGTTTAGATGGAGGATTAAGATATAAAGTGGTGACAGGGGGGGTGATGTAGGAGGATGTGGATGTTGGATTCGATTTGGGAGATTGGGATGGTGAGTGATAGTAGGAAGATGTGGATGAAGGATTAGAATGGGGAGATGTGGAATTAATGTAAGGGTATTGGGATGGGGGATTGTGATAGGAAGGTGTGGATGTTGGATTAGAGTAGGAATATTGAGGTGGTGGATTAGAATAGGAAGACATGTATGGTGAGTTGGAATAGAAGGATAGGGATGATGGATTAGTATAAGGGGATTGAGATGGTGGATTAAGATAAGAGGAGTATTGGGATGGGAGACTATGATAAGAATGTGTGAGTGTTGGATTAGGATGGGAAGATTGGGATGGGTGATTAAAGTAGAGATATTGGGATTGTTGATGATGATAAGGATAGGATGATATGGATGTTGGGTAGGATAGAGGTTGAGAGGGAGGACATGATGAATATGCCGATGGTGAGGATGTTGGATATCCCTTGTTAAGGGTAGCATAAGGACTGTTAGTAGATGTAGATGAAGGCATGGTGGGATAGTTCAAAGGAGTAGTTGGATTTTGGGAGGCGATTGGAGAGAGCTTTCTAGCAATGATAGCATCAACAAGGTCTATATAACATTCTTCGTGATCAACAAGACTTCCATTATTGTCATCGATGTAATTAGGATTTCCCTTGAATACTATTATTGGTCATGTGAGAGGGGGATAAGGATTCATGATGAATATGGATTGAGAAGATGGAGGGGACTAGATGATGGAATGATAAATAGGATGGATTGAAGGAAGATGCAGGTGGACTAAAGCTCAAGTTGGGATATTGGATTAAAGCTCAGATTCAGATGATGGGATGAGGGAACGACACTTCAAATGGGTAGATAGATACTCAGAATAGGTGAATGGATACTTGAAGCAGGAGAAAGACAATCAAAATAGGAAAATAGGTTGCTAAAACGGGTGAATAGCTAGTCAGAAAGAGGGAACGATTGTTTGGAATGAGAAAATGTATACTCATAATGGATGGATGGATCATTGGGATGAGTAAAAGGCTCTCCCAGACAAAGGAACAACGCTCAGAATGAGAAAACTAGTTGCCAAAATGGGTGACCAGCTGGTCAGAAAGAGGGAACGATTACTCAGAACGAGCAAATGGATACTTGGAATGGATGGACGGATGGTCAGGATTGGGTAAATGGGTACTCCAGACAAGGGAACAACACTCAGAATGGGAAAAATGGTTGTTGAAATGGGTGAACAGCTGGTCGGAAAGAGGGAATGATTGCTCAGAACAAGCAAATGGATACTCAAAATGGATGAATGGATAGTTGGCTTGGGTAAACGGGTACTCCAAACAAGGGAACAACACTCAGAATGAGAAAACAAGTTTTCAGAACGAGTGAATAGCTTCTCGAAGCAGGATTGTGTTAAAGCTCAGATTTGGGTTGCATGAAAGCTCAGATTTGGGTTGCATGAAAGTTCAGATTAGGATAAGATTAAAGCTCAGATTCAGATGATGGGATTAAGGCTTAGATTGGGATTGGATAAGAGGATATGATAGGATTGATTCAAAACCAAGTTCAGGGGTTTTAACTAGAGGACGCAAGGTGTTGACAATTAAATTTTTGTTAGGTTTGGCAGTTTTCAAAAATTATCAGATTTTGCCATTTTAGCAAACGTCATAGGTGTACCCTTGAGAGTCCAGTTTTTTACCAAAAAATACCCAATACTAAGATAGGAAGAATTGCCAACTAACATCCCAAATTTGAGACATGCATTCCAAGTTATTAACAAAAATGATTTTTCAGAAACTGAGAAAAAAAACACTAAATTATGATTTTCAGGGTCAAGATGAAACTTTCAGGCCTAAAAAATGTGCTCTCATAAAATTTCAGCCAAAACCCACATCCGAGTCAAAAGTTATGACCTCTAGAAGTTTCTACATAGAAATCAAAACTCTCAAAAAGAAGTTTAGATGATTGGGATGGATGATTTGATGATAGATATGGACTTAAATTCAATTAATGGGATCAAAGCTCCGATTAGAATATGATGGGATTGATTCTGCTGATCGGATTCGGAGGCTAGATTTGGTGTTTGCCAAATTTTTGGTACAAAGGGGCAAACTTGCCCTTCCGAGGTGGATTTTCCCTCACAGAGGGGCGGATTTTCCCTTCTGCAGGGCAAAGAGGGGCGGATTTTCCCCTCTGGAGGGTAGGTCCACTGCACAAGAGGGCAAGTCCGCCCCTTTAAAGGGAAGGTCTGCCCCACAAGAGGGCAGGTCCACCCCACAAAAGGGCAAGTCTGCTCCTCTAGAGGGCAGGTCCACCCCACAAAAGGGCAGGTCCGCCCCACTAGTTTTGGACTTCTCCAAGCAGGTAAACTGGCTATTAGAATGAAGAGATCAGTGATTGGAATGGGGTGTTAGATAATCGGATTGGGGAAATAGATGACAAGACTGGATGAACAAGCACTTAGAATTGATAAACAATTGATTGGAATGAATAAACGGCTCTTAGGTTGCAGAGATGAAAGTTCAAAATCAGTAAACGATTGATGAGAATGGATGAACAAATTTTGGGATGGGGAGCTTGATTCTTAGAATGTATGATAGTTTACTCGCAATGAGGAAATGATGGCTTGAAACAGAATGTATGCAAGTTTTCCTTTTGGTGAAAAATGGGGAGAAACAGATGTTTGGATTAAGTAAATAGGTGCTCAAAATGAGGGGATGATCACTCAATATGATGAAAAGACATTCAAAATAGGGGGACGATTGCTCGAAATGTGAAAGCAAGCAAACAAGTGCTTGGAATGGTTAAATGGATGTTTGGAATGGTTAAACGGGTGCTTGGAGTAGTTAAATGATTGAACAAAGGCTTAAAATGGTTAAAACAAAGGTTTGAAATGCCCAAAATGATGCTTGGAATAGTTAAACGGATGAATGGAGGCTTGGGGTGGTTAAATGGAGGCTTGAAATGGTCAAACAGGACAAAATTATATGTTTAGGAGGGCATATCCACCCCTCTACATTCAAAACAATGAACCAAGAGGGCAAATCCGCCCCTCTGTAGTCAAAACAGTGAACTAGGAGGGAAAATCCACCCCTCTGCAGTCAAAACAGTGAACCAGGAGGGAAAATCCGCCCCTTTGCAGAAAAGAGGGACTTGGTTTGGAAGAGAATAATTATGGCAAGGACTTGAAATGACAAAAAAGAGGCTGACTTGTCAAAAATTTACTTGTTTTGCACAAAAAGACTTTTTAAACAAGCACAATCCTATGATTAATGTTAAGGTTATGGCCAACAAAGGTCCTAATCTAGGATGCACAAGGTTTCTAGGGAGTCCTCGTTATACTCTCGGTATGTGAAGCCCAGACCGTGAATACCAGCCCATCACAAGTGTGAGTCGGGAACCCCAACAAGATACTGAAGGGCTCAGACCAACTCTTCATGTCTATCTAGGTATCACCCTAGCTTTGACGCTCTGCCAGACATGACATGACTGGATTAGGGTACAACTTTGGCTCTCCTCCTTTCTTATACCCCGTCAGTACGCGTGGTTGGGATCATCCCTTGGGGTGATGAAATCCCCAAGCAGGTCCCTCTAAGAAGAAGGCAATAATCACTTCCAACTAGTCCCGAGGATCACACGAAGTGCAAGGGCAAAGCGAAAAAAAAACTAGTGCCCCCTTGGGTGACACAAAATAGACACACCAAGCAATAGACTTTTACTTCCCACCAATTAAGTTATGTGCCTAGATGAAAACAACAAGAAAAGACTTTAAAATTTGAATAAATGGAATGCCCTGCAAACAAATGTGAGATGTTTTATCCTCTATTCTTTATAAATTACAATAGTATTCTACAAAGTATTAGCAAGAAATCCAACTACACCCACAAACAAGCAAGGTTAGGGGGTTAGAACTTCAAACCAACAAAAAACAAAGCAAAAAACAAAGCTAAAATGCCTATTTTTACCTTCCAGAGCATGTTGTTTAGGGAAAATCTGCCCCTCTATAGTCAAAATAGTTGCAACAATAGGGAAAGTCTGCCCCTCTGCAGTAAAAATGTCAAAAACAGTGAACCAGTAGGGTAGGTTCACCCCTCTGTAGAAAAAATGTCAAAAAATTTGGAAACAGTAGGGCAGGTCTACCCCTCTACAATAAAATTGTCAAAAATTGTGAACCACTAGGGCAGGTCCACCCCTCTGCAATAAAAAATATCAGAAAAAGTTGAAACAGTAGGGTAGATCTGCCCCTTTGTAGTAAAATTGTCAAAAACAGTGAACCACTAGGGAAGGTCCACCCCTCTGCAGTAAAATTGTCAGAAAAAGTGGAACCAGGAGGGAAAATCTGCCCCTTTGTAGTAAACTAGAGGGAAATTCTACCCCTCTACAGCACACAAGTGGGCAAGTCCACCCCTCTATAGGGAAAATATGCCCCTCTATGACCTGGACCTATAAACAACTCAACAATAACAAACGTGAAATAAAGAGACCCGTTTGTGGGTCCCACCGAGCGTGCCAAAAATGTGATCCCTTAAATGTTTTTCCTAATTATAATGATGCAAAACAAGCTAATAATGCAATAAAAGGAAGAACACAAAGAGTACACCTCAAGATTAGCCTAAGGAATGATAAACAAGGAAACAAGATGAAATAAAACAATAACTGATTATACCTTTGTGCTGCAAATTCCTTGGTTGGCCCTTGATATTGTGTGATTTGTATGCTCCTTGGATAGCAAATGAGATCAAATATGCAAGATGAATGAGGGTGTGGATTTAAATGCTATGCTGAGGGAAAGGAATGCTCAAATGACAAATTGGCAAGAGTTTGGTAACATAAGCATGATTTTTTCTAAATGAGAGAAAATAGGGGTATTTATAAAGCAATTTGAATTTTCTAGAGAATTCAATAGTTGAGATTAAACCAACAAGGTCAAGATGGAGGGATATGGTGAGTTGAAGAATCACAAGCCCTCACATCTTGACGTGTGGAATGTGAGATGGCCTAAGATGAGATGATATGGGATTGAGGTGGAAGAAAGGTACATGATGTGGAGGAAGGACAAGTACCTTGGAAAAGGGATGATGTGACCTCTCAATGATCACATAGGAAAGAGGAGAATCTTGGGTGAATAAAAGTGAATTAAAAATTCACATGATTGGGGAATCTTGTGGATAAGACAAAGTTCTAAAAGGAGAGGTGGAAAGTACCTTGGATAAAACAAGGTCCTTAAAAAGGTAGGATTCACCTATATGTGACTTGATGTGACAAGTCAAAGATTTTAGAAGACTTTGGCACATTTGAGTGATATGACAAGTCAAAGGTTCTAGAACTTGCATGGGGAAGAGAAGATTTCTTGGAGGAATAAAAGTGAATTAAAAATTCACATGGAGAAGAGAGGAGTCTTGGATGAATAAAAAGGAATTAAAATTCCTTGGGGGATGGGGAGAGTTGACCAAGGTACTGATTAGGCTTAACTGATAAGTGATTAGAAGATAATTAGTGGTTAAGTAAGATTAGAGGCCAACTTGCAAAATTTGTAGGATGTGACACATCCTAATCAAGGATTAGGCATGTGCGCATCTCTAATGATGAGATTAGAAGATGGATTAAGATTAAGGAAAATGATGTGACAAGTGAAGAATTAAATAAATTTCATATTTATTTAATTCATTTGGTGAAAAGGAGAATAAAGGGTAAGGTATTTAATTATTAATTGAATACCTTAGGGATTTTGAAGAATTAAGGGTATTAATTAAATAATAGCGATATTACTTAATTAATGCAAATAAGCAGATATTTAGACAAAAAAGGGGTAAATTTGGACAAATGATGTGTCCAAATTTAGGTGTCTATAGTTTTAGTTCAGTTTTGGCCCTATCTAATTTTAACATTTACTCTTCATTCTAGAATATGATACTTCTAGAAATTTTCCTTTGGAGTATAACAAATGAACTATTTGGGGCAAATCGTTTCACAATATGGTTTCTAGGTGGACCCTAAGAAGATTTTCATAATCCAAGAGTAGACATTCCCTAAGTCCCTCGCAAGATTGTGAGACTTCTTAGTTTTTATTTGGTACCACTACAAGTTTGTGATTATTTAGGTAAAATTATTGGACCCTTAACAAATTTGATAAAAAAGGACCCATTCGATTAATTTAAATTAATGGAGATGGCCTTTCATGTACTCAAATTTTTTGTTTTAATCTAGTTTTGGCCCTATCTAATTTTCACATATACTCTTCATTATACAATATGATACCTCTAGAAATGTGGCTTTGGAGTATAACAAATGGATTATTTGGGGTAATTTTTTTCACAAGATGGTGTCTAGGTGGACCCTAATAATATTGTCATAATCTAAGAGTGGACATGCCTTAAGTCCCTCAAAGGATTGTAAGGATTCTTAGTCTTGATATGGTACCATTAGAAGTTTGTGCATAGTTAGAATAAAATTATTAGGAACTGAAATGGTGAAAATTGGGGGAGCTCTCTTTCAATTCTAGGGTTTTGGACCTAAAAGGAGATAGGTCAATCTTCACACATTTCAAACAAGAAGAAGCCCTTGAGATTTCAATGCAAAGGAGATTGAAATCTGGAAAAGGGACTATTCTAGGGGATGAATGATGTCAAATGAGGGGTTCGCCACCAAGTGTAAACTTGGAAAAGACAATGAGTTGCAAAACATAATGTGATATGAAAATGACCTAGAAAGATGAACAAAATGTAGTAAAAAGATATGAAACTGGAAGTGTGCACTTGGAAGACTAGAGAAGGCAGAATGGAGGTTTGGATCACTAAAAAATCTACTTTTAAAGTTGATTGGGACTCATTCGCCAGGCTGAGTGAATCAATCCAACTTCTGGGAAAATGCACTGGAACAAGTATCACAAACCATACACCACAATTGTTAGCTCTAAAACACCATGATGCAAATAATATTTGACATGATGATTGATGCTTGAAAAATGCTCTTGAATGCTAGATAATCTTGCTTTGAATGCCTTGAATTCTCTTGTGAATGCTTAATGATCTCTTTTTAATGCTAGGTTATGAATACTTGAATGCTTGGGATGAAAATGAGTGAAAAAACCTTGTATTTATACTCAATTATGCCAGAATTCCCAAAATTACAACACTACAAGATGACATCAGATCTAGGAGAGTAAAATCCTACTATAAATTTGAATTTTGGTCACACGGGACTCATTCACCCAAGGTGGAAAATGAGTCCCATCACACATAATGTATCGGACCAAAAATGAAAATTTCCTAGAAATGTGTGAAACCTGCATCAAGGCCAAAAAGACCTATGGTGCAGGAGCACCCTGACCATTACATCCCTTCATGGAGAAATTCTTGAAGATTTATAAATTTTGGTATCTCCACATTGAAAGAAGGATATATAAGTCATTTTTCATATATTTAGGTCATTTTTTTGGTGTCAAAATTGTCATAAGAAGTGGAAAAAGTGTAAATGTTGTCACAAAAAAGCAAGAAAATGTAAAATTTGCATATGGAATATCAAAGGTCATATTGGTTTTAGGCATTGATATGTAGTTAGGAATTAGTTGGTAGATGAAAGATAATTTGTATGCTCTTAAATAGGCTTTGTATCTCATTTGTACTCGTGGGTGATTGAATGAAAGAACCAGATCAATGAAATCATTGTTTTATGCTTTTATTTTCAAAAAATATTTGTTCTTCTTATGTGTACGGCCCTATACAAGAAATAGATGGTTTCTAATTGATTTTAAAAGTTAGGTTTCTCATTCACCTTCCATTCCTGACTAGTTTCATGCAATTTGGTTTAGTTTTGTGTGAGATATTTGAATTTTTCAATAAACAGTTAAAACCCTTGCTAGGGTAAATAGTGAGAAGATTAAATTATGTTTCTCTTTTATTTGGTGGTGAAAATCCTTGGTTTTTGGTGTGATTGTCCTTATATATAGGTTCTTTCAAATTCCAATGGTTTTGATTCAAAGGAATAAGGTTTAAGGAATTCTAAGATTGAAAATTGTCTGTAATTTTTGTGTATACAGCCTACGACAGAGCAATTAGAGGGAACTAAATCTAGGGTTTGGTAAAATGCATATGGGAATTAAATATTGGTGTTCTAATAAGATTTAGTAGGCCAAATAATGCATGTTTGAAGTAATGGTTAAGATAACTTGAGACTAGAGAGCATAGAATCAATAAACCCTTATGTAGCCCAAGCCTAATTTAGGCTTAATTCTGCCTGAGACAGTACATTTTGAGCACTATGTTACAAAGGACCGATAGAACATATTAGAATATGATTTGAACAACCAGAATGGGTATCTAAATATGTGACTATTTTTTGGTTTTAGTACCTACCTTGAGAGAAAATCTCTGAAGTCGTTGTGGGAGATCTACAAGCATTTAAATCAGGTTATGAAGTATTGATAACCAGAACTAGAAGTTTGCATACCTAGGGTGTAAAATGAGTTCTTACATGTTTCTTTAAGCCTACTAAAGTTTTTACAAGCATTGAATTTGGTGTTTATACCTTGAAAAAAACATTAATCTATGTGGTTATGAAGTGCTATGTTTGCATAAGTGAGGAGAGTCACGATAAAATGAATCATTTGGAAGAGGGAAAGCTTTGTAGAGACTTGAGATTGTTATTTTGACTCATGTGAGGTTATTTCATGCATTCGATTGATTGGTTGTGCTTAGGAAGGTAAAGTTAGTATTTGTAACCATCAGTTTCCATTGTGAACGGTTGGAAGAAGTTGTAAAGGAAGCTAATATTGATGAGTTTGGAACTCTGATTTCAATTGTTTGAGTTGGATAATGTTACAAAGAGACATATAGTTGAATGAGTGTGTCAAGAAAGGTGTTGATTTCTTCCTTTGTATTGCATCAACCTAGGTGGGACTCATTCAATCAAGGTGGAAAATGAGTCCCAGACACTAAATATGGGCCACACAAGCTTGGAACACTTAAATTATGATTGTTATTGATTGGTGTCAGGATTATCCTTGAAAAGATGCAATAAATGAGGCTTATGGATGAAAAATAGGGCCAATTAAAGCATATAAGAAAGCCCAATTATTAATGACAAGACTAGAGGAATGTGAAAGTGTGTTAGAACACGTTACAACACTCCAAATGAGGAAAAATTAATGTTGATTATGATTAGAATTAAGTTCATTATACTTAGTTAATTCATAAAATCCTAGAAAAGTATGAAAGTGTGTTACAACTCTTCACAACACCTTTGCAAGGCACCATTAAAATCCATTAGTTCAAAAGGGTCCAAGACCTAATGTGAATGTGTTATCCACATTACAACATAAAATCAAGGCAACATTAAGCCAAAATCCACAAGAAGGACACAAACGATTGCAAAAATGTCTAAGGACCCATTTTTTCGACACTACATTTAGCCCCCACTTTAGTGAGAGGATGAACCTGCTTCAAACTCACACTAAAGAAAACAATCATGCACCAAGAGGGGTTCCAATGTACCAATGCTATCAAGATGAGATGAAAAAGATCAAGAGGGATGATCAAGCCCCTAGGATCAAGATCCCATGGAAAACCGGCATAAGCACAAAGGAACACACATGAAAATGATATAAAGAACAACAATAAGGCCAATCATACAATACCAAAGATGAAAATGAGTAAAGAAATAAAAGAGAGTTAGATCAAGCTTCAACCATTTATCCAACGTGATGTGGATTAGATCTGGGTTGTTTTTCTGAAAAATGCATAGTCACTTTGAGGTGAAGGAACTCCTGGCTATCTGCCAGGTGAGAAGTCCTAAAAGGTGAGACACATACACTCATGGTTGGTATGTGCTCACACACATGCAAGTGGATATGGGGAAATTCATGTGTCGTATTGGGCTTCCCACTCAACCATACCAAAGTTATACCTCCTGATAAATTTAATAAGGCACCACACAAAAATGATTTTCGAGCTTCATGAGACAAGAAAAACTTTGTATGCTTAGAGCTCATTAAAAAATAGGATGGCTCCACAGGCATGCAAGATGTATTATGCAAGGTGGCCATATAAAAATGTAAAATTCAAAAATAGGAAATGTTCAAAGGAGTCTTGCTTAGTTCATGTGAGGTCTTTAACTTAGGGAAAATTGTGCCTAATGTCTCCCAGAGAGGACCAATCAAAGAATAGAAAATTCACAACTTAGGAGATGGAATGTGTCGAATCAAGCCACTAAGAGGAATGTAATATGCTAAGAGAGATCACACTCATGAAGTAAATTACACCCAATGTCATCCACAAAGTGAAAAATGCATCATATAAAATAAGAAGACTGCACCATGAACCATGAAAAAGGAAAATGCAAAAAAATAATGCCAATGTATGCCCCAACTTTAAAGAAATTGCTAAACACCATGTTGTGAGCAATTAATTTATAGTAGAAAATGATAAATGCAAACAATAAAGAAGACATGACAACCAACTTGGAAAGCCCTATGCCAAGTCATATGTTTCTGATCATGCAAGAGGAAAAATAAAAGAGAGGGGTCACCCCCAAAATTAAAACACCAAACACATAAGGGATCTATGGATTTGGGGTCAATATGTTCTTTGCTACATTTTTTTTAGAGAGCTCAGAACTGTGATCATCCCCTAAATACATATAGAACTAGAAGAATGACACAAAGAGAGCGAAAATGAAGAAAAACCTTTTGGGTCAACATGAAGGAGACATGAATGTCTCAATGCCTTATGTCATCCCCAAAAGGAAAACACAAGAAAAATATAAAGATGAAAGAGATGCATGACATAGAGAAAAATGCAAGTACAAATAGAGGAATTTCACAAAGAGAAAGGGAATGGAATGTCACGGGGAATCACATCACGCACATGCAATTACACAAAAGAAAAGATGAAAATGAAATGATGCAAAATACTAGTAAGGAAAATGAGAGTCAACCTATAAGCAATTCATCCACTTCCCAATCATGTTTTGTGTATACCAAAGGTGGGAAACTATCTAGAGGGACAAGAGAAAGTGACGAACTAGGAGAAGCACCAAATTAAACACTCTTTATAGAATATTTTTCATTTAAGCTCATGGAAGAGGAAAATAATGTATTCAATTCATTATGCACCTCTTCGTCAATTTTGGCAACCTCGTCATCATCATCTAAGTTGATCACAATAGGAGGTTGAAGGATAATGGCCATTGAAGAGTTCAACTCTTGTTGTGGAGGGTGCATTGAATTTTCTTGCTTCGATTGGGGAGGAGGGTCATCATGCATTACTTCAGTCAAGTTTGGATCTTGATTTTATTTGTTTAATTCATCATGCAACTTGTGAGAAAGGGAACGATGTCTACATCTACACTCCCTAGCACCTCTTAGTTTTGTTTTCAATTTGCATCAGAGTGGGTTGATCAACCTTAGGTTTCTTTTCTTCCCTAAGGGGAGGAACTAAAGGAACCACAAGAGATTTTTCAATCGCTTTCTCTTTAACTTTGTAAACTTGTTTTATTTTGGGAGGTGTGTCAGGGTTGGTTTCATTGTTTCTCGGTCGCTTGTAAGAGGTAGGTGAAGTTTCTATTTTAGGTTGGTCTTGATTTTTTTGGTCTTGTTTAGGTTCAATCATGGTTTCATCAAGGATGGGAGGTTTAGAGGTGGATGGGGACATGTTTTAGAGGGATAGTTTTTCTATCTTCTTTGCCTTGAACTTTTGATAGGACAAGAAAAAAAAGTCTTCTCTTTGTTTTATAGGTTCCATGGGCTCAGGCCAAAATGAATCTAGGGAAATGTTTCCTCTGGAAGACAAGGGGTTAAAGCCACTATGGTGAATAGTGAATATTTCATTGTCAAAGAGAAACTTTAAGCATTTATGCACAACCGAAGGGACAACTTTCATGGAGTGAAGCCATGGGTGGCCTAGCTTCACACAAAATTGGTCCGACTGTGGGATGATGGAGAATGTAACATCTATTATTTTTGGTCCTATTTGCAATGGTAAGGTGATCAATCCAATCATAGGGCACGAAAAACCATTGTGTGTCTTGATCCATGCTTTCAGTTTATCATATTCATCTTGATAGAATTCATGCAAAATTAGAAATTCTTCGATGATCAAATTCTCTCCATAGGTAGGATCTATTAGTGTCCCATTAGTGGGCTTGTCATAGATACAACCAACTATGTAGAGAGGACCATCAGGAAAATGTTTAAGTATATCCTTAGAGGAGAAAGTGATATCAAGAGGACTCTTGGGTCAGCCCTTACAAGGGATGACGTCTATCACCCCTATCAGTTCATCTATAGGATTGACATTGATAGCATTAGTTAGAACAAAATCATTGTTGGCATCATCTGTATACACATTCATCACATCATTATTTGGAGTTTCACTAGATTTGACAAATGAAATATTATGTTTTGGCATGGGATTGGTGAAAAATTTCAAATTTTTGTTTGGAGGGGCAACAAACTTATTTCCTTGATTGCTAACACCTCCAATGGATAGACAACTAGAATCAATGAGGTCTTGCACAAGATGTTTAAGATGCTTGCAATGTTCCATGTCATTTCGATTTTATCGATGGTAGTGGCAATAAGAATTTGATTTAAAGCTTGAGGGTAAAGGCTTATTAGAGTCAAATTTTTTGATGGGAGGTAAAGTAATCATTTGTTGGTTTAGAAGTTGCGACATGGTGTTATGAAGGGTATCAGGTAAGGGAGCGAATTATCTTTTTGGATCTCCATAACTAAAGGGAATCAAGTATTTGACAACAATGACTTGGTTATTGATATTTTGAGTTGTATATTGAGGGGGGTTGAATTGAAGGAACCCTTTATTTTATTTTCTAAAAGTTTGGGAATTTTTCTGGTGTGCGGGCTTGAATCTCTCAATTCGGCTAGAAGTGGACTTTGTATCTTGACTACAAACCAAAATTTGATAATCAAAGATGATAGTGCACAAGTGCATGAAGGATGGAAATTTCATCATGGTAAACTTGTCTTGGATTTTTCTTTACAAATTTTCTATGAACATCTTTTGAAGGTGTGGGTTAGGGATCTTGACATCGAGTTGGGAATAAAGCGATTGATAGCGTGAGAAAGTCAATTATATCTTTTTCATCCTTTTTCTTACATCTCATCAAGTCAGCTAAGGTCATCTTGGGAGTCATATGCACTTGGAAATGGTTTATAAATGCCTCAACAAGTTCATCGAATGAACAAATTGAGTTATTTGGTAAAGAAGAGAACCACTCCAAGGTGGTATCATTTAAATTCCTAGGAAAGAGCTTTGCCAAAATTTTATCATCAAGGACAAAGTCACTACATAAGGCAATGTAGGCATTAACATGGTTAGAAGGATCTCCCTTACCTTCATATTTCTCAAATCTAGGCACCTCTACACCTTGTGGAATCGGTGTTCGTAATATCTCCAGGGATAATGGACTACTTTTGACATAATATGTGGGTGGGCCATTTTGATTTTGGTTTATGGTGGAAATTTTCTTTTGAAGGGATGACATGGTTTGGAAAAGTTGTGTTATGAGAGGGTCATTGCTTGTGTTATGAGATGGAAGTGAAAGTGGTGATGGAGTGTATGTGTTTGTGGGACAAGTGTATGGAATTCTTATAGGTGGTAATGTAGGAGATATAACTTGCAATGCCACATAAAAACTAGGGATGCTAGCAGGAATACCCAAGGAAGGAATCACATTACTAACTTGTTTCATTATTGTTGTGACTTGAGGAGGGGTGTAGGTAGGGATTGAGGCTATTGTTGTGGAAGGAGGAATTTGTGTTCCTCCTTGGCTTGTACATTGTTTATGAGTAAAGGAAAACTAGTGGTTGAGGAAAGATCCTTGTTAAAGATTTGCACTATGTTTTTCACAAGGTCAAGGCCATCTTCTCTTTCAAGCATACGATGAATGTTTTCTATTGTAGGCATTGCAGTAGTTGAAATGCTTTCAAGGCTTATTTGATGTTGTAAGTTCACTAGGCCCTCATGAATGTTGATTATGTTTTCTTGCAAGATGTTATCATTCCTTGGTTCAAATTGCATGCTACTTGAAGGAAAAGAGTTACTAAGGGTGGTATCCATGCTACTTGTGCTATTGCAGGATGACATGAGTCTCAAACTTCTTCTCACTATGGTATTATTAATAGGACACCAAACACTCATGCAAAGGATACTAAATGCAAGGTGAGTGCAAATGTAATGTAAGCTAATAAGAATGAAATACTTATAACTAAAATTATTGAAAGTAAAACTAAAATCAAGACACAACAAACAAAAAATCAAAAACTAAATTGTAAATGCTAGAAAATGCAGTGCAAAATATGCAATGGGGCTGATTTGCCCAAGGTGGTGAACGAGTCTAGGTACTGATTTTTTTGAAAATTTTCAATTTTTTAAAATTTTTATGTTTTCTAATGCAGATTTGAGATGCAAATGCAAAATTTGACTAATTTTCAATGAAATTAAGTGAAATAATGCAAGCTAAATGAGTTTTTCACTAATGAAAATATTGAAACCCTAGAATGAAAATTAACTAATGCAAGACCTAATGAAATGTTAATGCAAGCTAAATCTAGGATGTAAATGCACTCCAAATCAGAATTATGATGCTCTAAATGCAGGTTCACCAAAATGAAATGGTGAAAATTGGGGGAGCTCTCTTTCGCTTCTAAGGTTTTGGACCTAAAAGGAGAGGTTAATCTTCACACATTTCACTCAACAACAAGACCTTGAGATTTCAATGCAAATGAGATTGAAATCTAGTAAAGGGGTTGTTCTAGGGGATGAATGATGTCAAATGAGGGGTTCACCACCAAGTGTAAACTTGGAAAAGACAATGAGTTACAAAACATAGTGTGATATGTAGAATGACCTAGAAAGATGAAAAAAATGTAGTAAAAAGCTATGACACTAGAAGTGTGCACTTGGAAGACTAAAGAAGGCAGAATGGAGTTCTAGATCACTGAAAAATCTACTTTTGAAGTTGACTGGGACTCATTCACCAGGCTAGGAAAATTAGTCCATTTTTTGGGGAAATAAACTGGAACAGGTTTCAGCCAAAAGGGTATCCAAATCTGTAAAAATATTGATTAGGATTGTATAGTGGGACTCATTTTCCAATAGCGGCGAATCAGTCCACTTCTACTTTTTTGAGAGTTCTGAACTATATTTTGTGTCTCTCAGTCTACTCTACTCTTTTTGACTGATTTCTAGATTCGAATATGCAAAATACCACTTGTAGGTCTTCTCCAAGATTCTCTAAGGCTTGATGACAACTTTGACAACTTGACAACCTTTTCTCCAACTTTGCTTCTTGAAAAATTTTTAACTTAGACCTTAAAATCATAGACAAGAAGAGGGGAAAATGTTGTGGGGTTAGAGAATAGGAGTTTGCCTTGGTCAAACCCCTTGTTGGTAATTAAACCTTGAAATGAAGGCCAATATGAATGGGGAATGATGAATGAACAAATGACAATGTTGCAACTCACCAAACCCTTACAATAAGGTGTTGTAAACATGTAAGTAATGGCTCCATTGGATGTAGACTTGGAATATTTCTTAATGTTGATAGATCTTGAATGAATAACTTGCTTGAATCACAAACCCTACACCACAATTGTTAGCTCTAAAACAACATGATGCAAGTAATCTTTGATATGATGATTGATGCTTGAAAAATGCTCTTGAATGATTGATAATATGCCCTTGAATTCTCTTGTGAATGCTAGGTTATGAATACTTGAATGCTTGGGATGAAAATGAGTGAAAGAATTTTGTATTTATACTCAATTATGTCAGAATTTTTGAAATTACAACACAACAAGTTGACATTAGATCTAGGAGAATAAATATTGCCAAAAAATTGAATTAAATTTGAATTTTGGTCACATGAGACTCATTCAACCAAGGTGGTGAATGAGTCCCATACACTAAATATGGGCCACATAAGACATGAACACCTAAATTATGATTGGTTATTGATTGGTGTTGGGATTATCCTCGAAAAGATGCAATAAATGAGGCTTTTGGATGCAAAATAGGGCCAATTAAAGCATAAGAAAGCCTAATTACAAGCCTAGAGGAATGTGAAAGTGTGTTATAACCCCTTACAACACTCCAAATGAGGCAATATTAATGTTGATTATGATTAGAATTATGTTCATTATACTTATTTAATTGATAAAATCTTAGAAAAGTGTGAAAGAAAGTTACAACACCTCACAACACCTTTGCAAGGCACCATTAAAATCCATTAGTTCACAAGGGCCCAAGACCTAATGTGAATGAATTATCCACATTACAACATCAAATCAAGGAAACATTTAGCCAAAATCCACAAGAAGGACCCAAATGAGTGCAAAAATTTTCCAAGGACACATTTTTCGACACTACAAGACCTTTACAAACTTTGTAAAAAATGAGGTCCATTTGATTGATCTAAATTAGTTGAGGTGGCCTTTGATGCACTAAAAATTTCTACATGTGTTTTTGTCCAATTTTGGTCCTATCTAATTTTCACATTTACTCTTCATACTAGAATGTGATGCCTCTATAAATGTGCCTTTAGATTATAAAAATAGATTATTTGGGGAAAATATTTAATAAGATGGTTTCTAGGTGGACCCTAAGAAGACTACCATAATACAATGTTAGAGTAATTGGACATTTACTTTATTAATTAAAAAATATTTGTTTAATTATGTAAAGTTTCCTTTTACCTCTTTTTCACTTAAGCTAACATTAGGTGCATAATAATTAATTACTTTATTAATTATTATTGTGCAAGCCTAGGTTTTTCCTTTTTAGGGTTTTCATCTATATATGGTTGAAAACTATCTTTTGTATCATTATTCATTTTACATTTTGGGTGAATACATTGCTCCACATTCTTGAGCATTTTCTTTGTTGCTTCTCTTTGCTTCTCCTTGTAACAGGTTATTTGCTTGCAGAGATCTTTGGGCTCCTATGAAGTTGTATCTTCTCAACTCCAACATGGTATTAGAGCTTCAAATTTGTAGCTGCTTGTTCTTGTTTTGAGATTTTTTGCATTGGAAGCAACTATAGGGTTCTAAGGTTTCTTCTTGTGGATTAAGCATACTCTGAATTTTAGGTTCACTTTGGGCTCAAACAGACAGTGCCATTGGATTCGTAGCACCCAAAAACCCCTAAATCGACTGTCAAATCATCGATTTTGGTTACAGTCAACTAGGGATGCAAAAAGAAATTTAGGGTTTGGCCGTACGGCCACCTCAGCAAAAAAAAAAAAACAACTAAAGTTTTTTATTTATTTTTTCTGCGGCTAGTTAAAATTTTGTCAGCCGCCCATCCACCGCCAAGCGGCCACCAGCCACTGGCTCCGCTGCCTACTACTCTGTCCAGCTCCGCCCATGCTGCTCCATCCGGTGCTCCCTGCTGGGCTCCGCCCGCTCCCCGCTGGGCTCCGCCTACTCCAGCCGAGCTCGCCGTTGCCGCACTCGTCGGTGTCGAGCTCACCACCGACCTTGCGGGCTCACCGACCCATGTTGGCCCCTCCAGCCCCCACAGGCTTTTAACCCCCGCCGCCCGATCACATGGGTGACCGCGGGTCTACCACCCTAGCCCCCTGGTCCGCCCAGGCAACCAAGGGCCATTTTTTTTAGCCCCCAGGTGCTAAAGGAGTCTAATAGGGCATTTTATGCTCTCTCACAAAATCGAACATAACTCGAGCGTTTTAGCTCCATTTTTCAAACAGAAAGAAGCATTGGAAAGTTGGTTTCAGCACTGATCTGATGGTGTAGGAATTTTTATAAATTTTTTACCAATCTAGATTTTTTTACCAGTCAAAGTGAGGTTTTCTTTCTTCACTTCTGGGGTCATAGAAGGTGCAAACGGACTCCATTTTTCAAACTCGAATAGGCGTTGGAAAGCTCTCAACATGCTCTATTCAGTGATGTGATTTATTTTATCAGAATTTTCACTAGGTACACAAGAATTTGTTTTGATGTATTTTTTGCTTATGCATTGCTTTCTTCTTCTCCGTTTTTACTAGGGTTTGAGTTTATCTTTTGTGGGGGGTGTTTTTCTCTTTCTTTCTGTCATTTATATCAGAAAACTAGAACACCAAAACTCTCAAAAATACAAACCCTTCTGCATCTTCTATCTATTTTGAAAGATCACATAATAATAAAAAAAACACAAGCAGGTACAAGTGCAGGGTTTCATGGCAGACTCTTCAGTTGAGCTACTCACATCACATAACTATCACACTTGGAAGTCTCGCATGATGAGGCTACTCAGGTCATGAGGGTTATGGTCTTGTTTAGATGATGTTCAGCCTCAGTTGCAACATTCTTTTGAGATTATGCAGCACAAGAACAAGATGGATGAGGCTATAGGTTTGTTATGCATGCATGTTTCAAACAATCTTTTATTTCACCTTGATGCTTTTCTCACTCCTCGAGCCATATGACTGAAGTTTGAGACACTTTTTGGGGCTATTAATGAGTTTCGTGCATTACAGATTGAGGTAGAGCTGACTTCATTGTTACCTGATTCATTTCCCACTATTGAGGATTTTTTGAACAAGTTCAAAACTATCCGCACTATTTTACAAGGTTGTGGCAAGAACAAGATAGACACAAAGTGCATTTACTTGATTCTTTCAAAGCTTCATGGTCCATTTCAGATATTTTCTTCCTCCTTCTACTCCACCATGGATGGTTTCGGTGCCATTTTTACCATGCCTACCTTTGATTTGTTTTGTGAGCGTTTGTCTCAAGAACAGTCTCACCTTTCTCAGATGGATATGCTCTTAGGTTCAAAGAGAAAAGCATTGGTTGCTCAGTCACCGAAGGGGAAACAGAAGCAGAAATCGAGGCCCGAGAAATATTTTGCAGGCAATGAGCATTCATCCAAATCGCCTCCTAAGTCTGATTCTAAACCACCATTTAATCCAAAACATGGGAAATCTTCGAAGCCTGGTGAGTCTTCCTCCAAGACTAAGGAGAAATCAGGAGACACTTGCAATTTTTGTGGCAAGCAAGGTCATCCAGTTTCTAGGTGTTGGAAATGATTAGAGGCTTTAGAGGATGCCATGCAGTAGCAACATATCTCCTCACCTCAGTCTTCTTCTTCCTCCACCATAGGGAAAGGTCATGCTCTCACTGCTAGAGCATCGACCAATGTGTCCACTTGGATTTTAGACTCTGGTGCTTCTCACCATATGACTCACACTTAGCATTTGGTCACTTCTCTTGCCTCTTGTGGTACTTCATAGATTGTAGTGGGTGACTCTTCACAACTTTTCATCTTGGGTTCAAGTTCTGTCTCTTTGGATGGGGGCACTCTACAGGATTTTTTGGTTGTTCCTGACATCTCGATGAACCTCTTGTCCATTTATCAGATTTGCCCCACTGGCTCTGGTAAGACAGTTGAGTTCTCACCACATGATGTGGTTATTCAGGACCTCCATGACTCTGATTTGGTTGTGGTTACTGGTAGTGTTGATAATGCATCTCATCTTTACAGATTTGATGGATTTGTGTCTTCTGAGGGTACAGGTTCATCTCTTATAGCACATGCAGATTCGGTGAGTAAGCTTTGGCATGAGCATTTGGGCATGTCAATTATAGATATCTTTAGCAGATGAGTACATAGTCACTTGTTCTTGGTCTTCCACAAATTTCCTGCACTGACGGTGTTTGTCATGGTTGTGTGCTTGGCAAGTATCACAGGGATCCCTTTCCGAAGGGAAGTACCACTCGTGTTTTGGCGCCCTTGGAGTTGATTCATAGTGACCTCATGTCATTTCCCACTCCTTCATTTTCAAGGGCCAAGTATGTACTCACATTCATTGATGACTTCTCCAGACGCACATGGTTGTACTTTCTTAAGTACAAGTCTGATGTCTTTGATTCCTTTTGTGTCTTCAAGACATTTGTAGAGAAGCAGTCTGGTCTTTCTATCCGGTGGATACATACAGATAATGGGGGGGAGTATGTGAATCAAGCCTTTAGAGATTTTTGCATTGAACATGGTTTGCAGCATCAGTTTTTTGTTCCCTACACCCCTCAGCAGAATGGTATCGCTAAGCAAAAGAACATGACTTTACGGGAGATGGCTAATTGTATGATTTAGTCTAGGTCCATTGATTCATCTTTTTGGGCTGAGGTAGTCAATTGTGCCAACTATATTCAGAATCGAATGCCTCATAAGGCGATTCGACATATGACTCCTAAGGAGGCTTGGTCTCATGACAAGCCTAATATTTCATCATTTCGAGTATTTGGTAGTGAAGCATGGGCTTTTATTCTTGATGCTCAGAGGAGAGCTATGGAGTGGAAGAGTCGACCCCTCATATTTTTTGGCTACTGTGAGGATGTTAAGGTGTATAGGTTGTTTGATCCTGATTCCAGAGAGGTCCTGTTTCGATGAGATGTTTAGTTTGATGAGCGCCTTCCTCCAGTTGATACCCTATCTCCAGTGTCCATTTCACTACCTACTCCACCCACTTTAGCTCTTCAAGATTATTTTGAGGATGATTCTGATGAGGATATTGATGATCCCCCATCTCCACCTCCACTTGCTCCACCTCAGAGGCCCAAATGGGTTCGCTTTACTATTGAGGCAGCAAGATCTATGGCCGGTGATCCTTCAGACACTCGTCACACTTGTTCTCATACTGCGGGTTCTATTCTTTTGACTCATACTCTTTTAGAGGATCCTCAGAGGTTTTCAAAGGTGACAGGCCACCCTGAGTGGGATAGTGCTATGGAGGAGGAGTATTCTTCTTTGATGAGGAATAGTAGATGGGATCTCTTTCCTCTTCCTAAGGGCAGAAAGATGGTTCGGTGCCGATGGTTGTATCGCACCAAGTATGTTGCTGATGGTTCTATTGATAAGTACAAAGCACATCTTGTTACAAAGGGTTTCTCACAGGTTGAGGGTATTGATTACTCTGAGACATTTGCCCCTGTCGCCAAGATGAATTCTATTTGTTTTGTACTATCACTTGCAGCTTCTAGAGGATGGCTCATTTTTTAGATGGATGTGAAGTGTTCCTTCTTGCATGGTGACCTACAGGAGGAGATCTATATGGAGAAGCCTCAGGGATTTTTTCATGATGCTTCTTTGGTTTGCAGACTACAACGTTCATTATATGGTCTCAAACAGGCCCCTCGAGCTTGGTATGAGAAGATGGACTCTTTTTTACTCTCCACTGGTTTCACTCGTTATCATTTTGATCATACGGTCTATATTTAGCATCTTGAGGGTGAGATCCTTATTCTTGTGCTATATGTTGATGATCTTCTCATCACAGGTAGCTCATCCTCTATGATTCAGAATTCTCAGCTAGCCTTGATGGAGCAGTTTCAGATGACAGATCTCGGCCTTCTGCACTATTTTCTTGGTCTTCAGGTGATTCAGTCTTCAGAGGGGATCTCCATTTACCAGAAGAAGTATTCTCTTGATATGCTTCAGTGCTTTGGCATGCTTGATTGCAAGCCTGCCCCCACACCTTTTCAGTTAGGGGTTGTTTTGACTACTAGTTGTCCCACTCCTTCAGTAGATTCTACACTTTACAGGCAGTTGGTTGGCAGTTTGTTGTACCTGACTCACACTCGTCCTGATCTTTCCTTTGTAGTTGGTCTTGTCTCTTGATTCTCATATGATCCTCATGAGAGTCATTGGCAAGCTGCCAAGCGTATTTTGAGGTACATTCAGGGCACCACTTCATATGGCATTCACTACACATCAGGGGATCCTCACATTGTTGGCTACACTGACTCAAATTGGGCTGGTGATGTCAATGATCGGAAGTCTACTTTTGGCTTTGTTTTCTATCTTGGCTCTGGTCCTATCACATGGTCGTGCAAGAAGTAGACTGCTCATGCATTATCATCTACAGAGGCTGAGTAGCGAGTTGTTGTGCTCGCTAGTCAGGAGATTTTATGGCTTTGTTAGTTGATGACTGAGTTTGGTTTTCCTCCTGATAGTCCCACTATTCTTTGGTGTGACAATCAGAGTGCTATACACATTTTGCGCACCCCGGTGGAGCATCAGCGGACGAAGCACATTGAGCTTCATATGCATTTCATCAGACAGTTGATTCAAGATGGTTCTCTCATCTTGGATTATATTCCCACTGCTGAGCAGGTTGTAGACATCTTTGGGCTCCTATGAAGTTGTATCTTCTCAACTCCAACATACAAGAGTGTACATTCCCTAATTCCCTCAAAGGATTGTGAGGATTCCTAGTCTTGATATATAGTATGATTAAAATTTTGTGCATAGTTATAATTATAAAATTATTGGTCCCTTAACAAATTTGATAAAAAAAGGAGGTCCATTCAATTGATCTAAATTAGTGGAGGTGTCCTTTGATGCACTCAAAATTTCATGTGTTTTAGTCTAGTTTTGGCTCTAACTAATTTTTACATTTACTCTTCATTCTATAATGTGATGCCTCTAAAAATATGCCTTTGGATTATAACAAATGGATTATTTGGGGAATTTGTTTCACAAGATGGTATCTAGGAGTACCCTAAGAAGACAAACATAATCCAAGAGTGGACATGACCTAAGTCCCTCAAAGGATTGTGAGGATTATTAGTCTTGATACATGGTACCTGATGATTGCGAGGATACCAATATGGGATGTGATCCATGAAGAATTGAAGCATAATGGAGCCATGGGTACTCGAATCTCAACAAGATCAATCAATCAAAATGAAAGTAAGCATTTTACCAAGAAACCTAACATGCTAAATTTATGAAAGATTTAAAGGAAACATCTACTATAATCTATTGAAATTTATCCTATTTTGGAATTGGTGTCGCATTAATGTTGACCAACGATCCTTTCGCAATCTCATGATAGTGAGCATGTTTGAGTCAATTCTATGGAAAAGAATTGATGAAACTGTGATGTTTGGGGTATGAAAACCTAAATTATGATAAAAATAAATTGATGCAAGCTAGGTTATCATGATTTTATGCTAAAAATGATCTAATTATGAAATTTATATGCTAATGCTAAGCTAATCTAAGCTAAAATGATGCTAAAATATGAAACCCTAATTTATTTACAAACTAAGATGGATGCATGGAAGACATTAATGGATAATCTAAGCTATTATGCAACTAAAATAAACTGAAAATAAGCTAAATGTGTGAAAATTGAGAGTATGGATGTGAGTGAATTTAACAATATAAGTTTTCTTTGAGTGATTGATTGCCACTTGTCTCCAAATAGTGATCTACTTATAGGAGAGCAAATGGAAAATGGGTGGTTGAGACAAAAAAGCTTAATCAATGGTTGAGAATGAAGTAGATGAGGAGGCATGGATCAAGGATTCTCATCAACAGATGAGAATGCAAGATCACATGGATCAAGGAAATGATCAAGGGTTGGAATTTTCCTCAATAGACACACTTTTGACCTTCTCACATAGGTCAAAGGTAACTTGCTTAGGAGGTAAATGGGATAACTTTATTTTCAAGCAAAGTGAGTTGATTGGAGGAGGGAATATTCCTTAGAATATTACATTGGATGAGGATAAAGATTAATTTACAAATTAAAACAAAGTTTTAATTGTGCAAAAAGGATAAAGAATATTCCATGGAAATATCCCCTTTGATTAGGGGAAAATTAGTTTAATTGCTAATTAAACAAGGTTTAATTTATGCACATAGGGATTAGAGGAATTATAAATATTTATTAAATTAGATGATTTAATAAATAGGGGAAGGGTGAAATGATATTTAATTAACTTAGGGTTATTTAATTAAATAAGATGACTTAGGGGAGTAAATTAAATATTTTGATTTATTTAATTTAATGAGATGAAGTGTTAGTGTGAAAAGAGGTGAATTAACCTAATTTAATAAATTAGGATAATGGATGAAAATGATGTAATTAATTAATTAGCTAGGCTAATTGAATTAATTAAGAAAAAAGAGGATGGATAAAGAAGAAATGATGTTAATAAACCTGTTTTGAGTGCATGACATTAAGTAGGACATTTTTCAGTGTCTATATTTTGCCCCTCTTTGAAGCGAAGTACCTACTGCTTCGGTTCAAAGAGCAACACTTGGATTAAAAAATGCTACCCAAATCAAAAAATTCTAATTTTTTAGATGCCCCAATGGAAGAATAAAATTGACTCCTTGCCCCCTCGAGAAATTGGCCAATTGTTTTGAATTTTGGGTTGATTTCTCGATAAAGGTTCAAAAGTTGTCCCAAGTGTCCAGAAAGGTCCCGGGATGCAATAATAATGCCAAAATGCAAAAAAATGAAGCAAAATTAGGTCTATATTAGAAAAATTGGTTAAGATGATGATAAACCCCATTAATAAGGTTAAATTAGGGCAAAAAACCCTTATTTTCTAGCTTAAATAGGCCAAGAGGAGTCATTTTTAATTCATTTGTGCATTCACACTTAAGGAATTCTTAGAATTTGAGCTCTAACCCTTCAATGAAATGGAACGCCGTGAGCTTCCCTGACACATTTCTGATCGAGTTCATGAGTTCTAGTGGCTTCCAGGTGCAGGACCACCAATATGTGATTCAAAACTTGATTTGAAATTTGAAATTTATGCATTTATTAGGTGTTAGAATTTGGAATTTGGGGGAATTTCTATATAGAGACGCCCAAAATTCAATTAGTGATGCACAAACAATATATAGTGATGCATATGTCTAGGGCAATGCTTTTCTAGATTTGAATTTATTTTAAATAGTGACGCGGGCTTGTCCAATGACACACTTGTCGATTTGAAAGTTAGGGTTAGGGTAGGCCAAATTCTAAATCACGATGCCATCTTGTATGGCAACATATTTGTCAATTTGAATTTTAAAATGCATCAAGTATTGCTATTTGGATTTTGAATATAGCGATGCAATTGTAAACAATGATGCATTTGTGATTTCCAAGCCATAAATTCCAAATAACTTCATTTTTTGATGATTTCCTAATGTTGTGTGCTTCATGGATGTAGGAGGTCTTCCCACCATTGATGTCTAGAGAGCACAGACCCACAGTAATAGAGAGTTTGGGTGGTCTATCAAATTTGCACTAGGAGCACCTAGGAGAGATTGGATTGTGGTACATCGCATATGCTCCTATTGTGAGGACTCATTTTCCTATGATGATAAAGTTGTGGAAGAGATGGCACATGAAGACCTCATCCTTCCACCTTCCGATGGGGAGACGAAAATGACCTTAGAGGATGTGTGGCAGATATTGCGGTTGCCTATCCATGGTGATCATGTGATCTATGATCCTGGTGCTGGATTTGATGCCTGCTTAGAGGTGATGGATATGGACTAGATTGTGCTATTCACCTTGGAGATAGATTTAGAGACATATAAAGGTCATGTGTCGACCTTTAGATTGATTGTTGCAACCATCATTTTAGGTTTGGTGGCTCCAGATAGACACAACTGATTTTTTAGTCTAGGATGGGGTTTGGCTTGGTAACAGATGTTATACCAAAGGACTTTGTTTGCTTGGGGGCCTATGATGCTAGCCTCCTTATACCATGATATTCATGATTTTGTTTACTGTGATGGGAGAGCCCTCGGTGCAGGTGTTACTCTTCTTCACATCTAGGCATGGGAGCACATCGTAGTGCTTCGACTGATTGTATAGGCAGTGGATATGGAGCTAGATGATCCCATCATCTGGATATACCATGGTGCCATCACACTTAGGAACATAGGATAGATTGGGATCTTGTACTGGAGACAAGTGATTGATGATATGACTGTGTTCCAGTGGCAACCATGGCTTTAGATGTCGCCATGGTTTGATGATATACAAAAACTTTACTTTTCTTGATAGACCCAATATATGCAAGGTTGAGAGCATACCATAGTTGAGTGGTACCTTCCTAACAGAGTGGCCAGAAAGTTTGGCGATGTTTAGGACATGCCTGATGATGCATATAGGTTGATTTTTGTGAGATCGACTAGAGAGGTTCCCACCTAGGGAGCGACGATTCCGGCATCGAAGGTCATTGATATTTTTCACCAGTTGGTCACCCAACCTTGGGCATATGATCAAGGATAGGAAAATTCTCAAATGGAACCTACTTATGATGCGTGGTTTGTGCCACCACAATGACTTATAGTTCTAGTAGGGGCTCCTCCTAGAGGGAGGCCACAAGGAAGAAGTGTTAGGGGCAGAGGACAGGGAGGCCAGGATGGCCATGATGGACAATTTCTATGGGCTCCTCTAGTCAGACACCAGCCTCCTCAGTAGCCTCCAGTAGTGCAGAAGCAACTACTGCCTCCAACACCACCACTGGATGCTAGAGATGCACAAATACAACAACTGCAACAACAGGTTCAGGTTTTGACAAGTGAGCAGGACTAGGCCTGCTAGCAGATTTTGGTTGTGACTATTGAGCAAGTTACAAAAAATAATATGGATGCATGCTTATGATAAAAATGATTTGAATACTTATGATATGCAATGACTTAAGATGCTCAGAATAAAACATCTATATTATTCATCACAACTTAAATGATAATGCAAAATGTGTGATGTGATACACAAATGATTATGCTAATGGATGTTTTATGCTTATGATATGATTATGAGATACATGTATGCTAATGGTTTGTGGATGCAGGGTGGATGCATTGATGATTTTTTTGAGTTTCATGATACCAGGTAAGCATAGAGAGAAGATAGAATAATAAATAATGAATAATCGTTGCCGATGATGATTGCTTCAAAAGATCCAACAAGTTTATGAGCCATCGAGAGACATTATTAGAGATGGTGATGAGATAATGCAAAAGAATATAGGATGAAATGTAGGATGGGTGCTCATAGTTCAGGATTGGGATTTTCCATTGTTCCTTATTGTTTGATATAACACAAAGACATGATGCATCAAGGTATTGATAACCAGGACAATGTTCTATCTAGTGTAATGGACTTTGAATCAACAAGCAAATAGGATAGTTCTTGTTCACACCTTGACATACAGAAACATTGTTGGAATGTAAGTTAGAAGTTTAGAACATGTTGGACCAAAGCATACACAATAGTCAACAACATACTCCAAATGAACTTCCTACACACAAAAAAGAAAGTATGTGCCAAGATTATCTTACAAGAGTATCCAAAAACATAGAAAATGAAATATAATGATTGATTCCCCATTCCTTTCTCTCTAAATAATTTTAGGTAGACATCATCGAGCGGTCCTTGGAATGGGTCATTAAGATAAATCAGAAGAAAAGATCAAAGACAAACAAGCATTGTTATATATAGGTTATGCCTAGTTTAAGTTTAGCATAGGTGATATTTGATGTTGATGCCCATTTTAGGAAGGATACATCCTATGACATGTTGATAAGAGAGTTGTTTGATGTTAGGATGATGATGCTAAAATGATGCTAGGAATTATGGGCCATTTGTTATGATGGAAGTCAATGCCAGATTGACTAAAGCACAGTCATTCGATGATCCTGCCTAGATGAAGATCAACGGTTAAGATTCAAAGCTGCATCAAATGCAATTGGAGTCATTGGTGAGGTGCGCAAGCAAGTAGTAATGGTAGATGAGATGTATTCCTCCCTGTTTTGGTGGAATAAGAGGATTATTTCCCTATTTTATTATCACAAAAAGCATTCAAGGAAATTCACAGAGTAGTTTTAAAGCCAAAGAAGAAATCACGAGTTGTTGCAGTGAATAATTAGGGTTTCTGCAAGTCAAAAAGTCGCAAGTTAAATTATGCACTTCCTGGTGAAATTTTTAGCCTGAATTTAGGATAATTTGCAGTGTAATTGTTGGGAAATTGTTAGAAATTGTATTAGGGTTGTAAGTGAAGTTGAAATTAGTTTGAAAGTTACAAATTACATTTTTTTAATTTCACATCCTTGAAAAGCCCTAGTTTATTCTAAAGTCTTTAATTCAAGTAGACCCTATTTTTTCCAAAATGGCACCATCAAAGCACCACTCCAGCCAAATTGATTATTTGAAAAGGAACTTGTATGATGACTTCTTGGAGCAACTGCCATTGTCAACAACTAACAAAAGAAAAGGGCAGACCCTAATGCAAGGAAAAACCCTTGGGGAGGGGTTAATATATAATTACTTCAATATAGCTGATGCTAAAGTGTCGATGAAGGGTTTGGAGATGTTCAGACTATGGTTTGGACAAAGTAATTTTCCCCACCCATTCTCAAATGGTTGGGTTTATGACATGGGAAAATTGGTGGTACCCAATGTGTTTCTAGATGTGGATTTGCTCAAGGAAGTGGCTACAAGGTATGATCCTATCACACAGGTGGTCAGGGATAATGATGGAAGGGTTTTACTAAGTATTAACAGAGAAGAATTCCAATAAGTTTTTGATTTGTATGAACCCAGTGACTTCATAGTTCCTATTGAGGTTGAAAAGATGAAGCAGGAATATGAGAAAAGTAAGCCTCTCTTTAGAGTTAAGATGCTCCCATCTCATCTGGCCAAGGTAGGAGGTTCAATAATTCATATTAACCCTAATGATAAGGAGCCTTTCAAACTAGATATTTTTGCCAAACACTTCCTGGCTACCTTTTACTCACTATGTCAAATATTTGGATTTAGCCCTAGCACTGTGATGCCAATAGAATTCGTGTTCATGGGGGCGCAAATACAACATCCAAATTTCTCTATAGTTTATGATTTTTCTCCTTTCGTAGCCCAAAAAATACATGAAGGGTTGGTGAAGCTACAAAAAAATGATACAAGCACACCCTTCTAGTGGTATTCTATTCTCATGCATATGTTTTTGTTCAAGAATACAATTTTTTTCTCTAAGAGGATGAAACTGAATAAATTTGGCTATGGAGAAAGGCTACCAGTACAAATTTGGACTGTTGACCTTTCATATAACAAAAAAAGTGCTAATTATGTACAGTTTGATAACTGTTTTGCATCAATATTAAGAGTAAGGCCGATAGTAAATCCACCTAGGGTTCCTATGGAGTTGCATGATTTTCTTTGGCCCAAGGAGAGGAGACCTGATTTGAAGGTCTGCCACAACTAGGGAGATATCATCCCATATATAGTTAGTATTGTTTTGAGAGTGTATGGATTTTAGGGGACTCCACACATCTTTCCTTACAATGTGCCACCAAGGATTGGATTTGTTGAGGTCATGTGGCAGATTGGTTGCATTCATGAGGACAATCTCACTAGAAAATTAAAAGGGACTTTCTATCTAGATCACACAGTAATTTCTAATTTTGTTATTACAAAGGGAGGATGGGTACACTTTGGGAAATTCTTTGATTCATACAATTTAAGTTTTAGTTTTAGGAGGCAATGTGACCCTGAAGGATTCTTCGCTTTGTTTAGACAAAGAATAAAAGGAGCAAGATTTGTTCATGAGCTCAATTTTCTTGAAGACCTAATCAAGAATGAATTTGATTTAAATAGGAAAGAACTAAATAAGGAAAAATATGTTTCCTATGACAAATTATTGGCTATTGTACACAAAATGGATCCAAATTATGATCCATTGATGGAATTCATGCCTTTCCACAAGAAGATTGATTTCTTGATGAAAAAATTCAAGGAAATCATGGATACTTTAATGAAAAAGAAAATAAATTTGGATTTGAATTTTGGTAAACAGGAACAAGCTACAAGGCCATTAGAAGAAATGCCAACTTACCAAATTCCAAAAGATAGGCCCATATATAGGAGGGTAAGGGATGACAATGATGAAGTAGAAGAGAAAGGTAGAAAAGGAAAAAAGATAATGGAGTAGGAAAATCCACCAAGATCACATCTCAAGCCACCAAGAACCATAAAGATAATTGATCTTGAGTCATCACCATGAAGGAGTCCCTCACCACCACCACCACCACCACCAACTCCCAAAAGGTAAATTATTGAGTAGTCCCAAGAGGATCTAGGGGATGAAATTATTGTTACAGACCAAGACCTACAGATAGGCATGTCATCCCCTCCATGACCAATTGAATTGGTCTTGTCAGACTTGGACATGAAGGGAAAGTGTGTACAAGATACAAGAATGGAGACTTGTAAGGAATTCTTAAATGATGATACTTTTGTGAAAACACCAACCTTCTTGCAACTAGTATGAAGGATGAAACTAGGAGAGTACCAAGAAAAGTGTAAGGAAAGAAGAGGTCAGAGGCTAGATAGATTAGATGAGGAGAATGACGATGAAGTGAAGGCTGAAATGATGAGTGAATTTAAGAAAATCACTCTAGAAGAAGGGAGAAAACTAATTGATCAAGATAGTGTCATGATCTTACCTTAAATGGGACATTGCTGATGCAGTGGCCTTTGATGTTGTTTTTAAATCCAAGCATCCCCTCCATAATTCAGAAGAATAAGTCAAGTCAGCACTACAAGGCTCTACCTTCAGTGAGGAGTATGAGACCTTGGCAATATGGGCTTTGGCCCCAGGAGGAAGAAATACAAGAATAACATATATTAACCCTAATTTGAGGGGAGGGTTAATAATAAAAAGAGTTTCAAAAACTTCAACAGTGGAGGCTACAAGTTTGACTATGGTTATGGCCAAGTTGGCACAAAAAACAACAGAAAGACAGGAAGCTGAAAAAAGGAATTATATGGAGAAATATAATTTAATGATTGGGGAATATAATAAGGTGCAACAAAGGAATATTGAGCTGCAAACAAAGGTGGAAAGGCTGAGGCACAAGTAGATAGAGGAAACACCAAGTGCTCCTATGGTTCAATGATTACCATCTACATCAAGGTCATCACTTCCTACTACCCCCATTGTCTCCACACCAAAGTCTTCGACTGAGACTCCTACCCTTAGTCCCACATTAGAACCAATTGAGGAGGAACTAATCGGCTCTATTGATCCAACAAAGAAGAAATTAATGCAAAAAATCATAGAGCTAGAAGATTCTTTGAAGAATAATGAGGAGAGGGCAGCTCTAAAGCAAAAGGAAATTGTCACCATAGTTTTGCAACATTTAAATGAAAAATTTGATAATAGATTTCCAAGTATACATTCTTCTTACTCTTTATTATTGGGTGCAATAAATAATTTTGACAGGGATCACGAAGTAGCAATACCATTGATTGAGAAATGGATCCCTAGGGCCAATGAATTGGATATAATGTATAAATCCTCAAAATTTGATGTTAATAATAGGCCACAGTCATTTAGACCTACTCAAATATTGGTTAAATAACTGCAAGGTTTTCAAGCCTTACCAGATATTTTGAGTAGGAAGATAAGGGAATTGGTGAAAAATTTTGATGAATGGAGTGATACACTATTGCTTGATATAATTGATGAGAAAAGTAATATCAGATCTCTTCAACAATGGAAGGATCAGGCTAGTAGGGTCATTGATGCCCAAATTGATTTAATATGTGATTACTTGGATTCATATCTATTGGAGAGCTCTATGGACAAAATCATCAACACTAGTTCATTTTATGAGTCCTTTGAAAAGGAGGAAAACTAGGTAGCATTTAAATATACGCCCTATAGAGCCAAGGTAGAGGAGGTAATCAACTTCAATTGGCCAAGTGATGAGGAATACAAGCGATGGGTGGATACATATTTAACTGAAGAAGAGTTAGAGAAGGAGTAAACTGCTATCAGTTAATTAACTAACTGTTGTAGTCATAATAATTTCAAATTTTGTTTTATAGTGGAAATATAAATGCACGGGATTTTGAAGATTCACATCTATATCAAATCATCCTCAATGAGAAAATGGAAAAGAACAAGAATATTCTCCAAAGGGAATATCAATTGTAACTGAATTTTGAGATGTCACTAAGCAGTCCAATTGGCTAGTGACATGTGTACTTTCTAGCCTGATGCTTGTTTTCTCCTTCATTTTCTATAAGAATGATTTCAAGGGAAGAAGTATGGGTTAGCAAGTTAGAAATTTTTGGTCGAGTCTAGGTGAAGTTACAGAGCAATCATAAAGTCTAATAGTTACAGACGAAATGCAAATTAGGTTCTGAGTCATTTTTGTTATAGTTTTTGAATTCATGGAGATATAATGTTGTATAATAGTACTAGCATTTGTATCAGATTGATAAATTCAAGCTCATGTTTCTCATGTGTACAAGCGTATTTAAATTTTGAATAAAGTGATCAAGGGTTATTTTGTTCATCTCATTGTTGTGGTGTGTGCAATTCTTATTTTAGCTTTGATTCAAGGATTTAATTAAAATTCTTAAATGAGATTATAGTATGATATATTCTATACAAGGATCTAATAAGTAGTATTGAGTTAGGGTTACCTATTGGTGATATTGTAAGGCGATAGTATCAAAGATCTTATATGTTACAGGTTGAATCTATTGTAAACCCTTAGGTATTTGTGAATTTGACTCCTCTAATGGAAATAAGGCACTGATCTAAGTTGGATCTATTCTTTGTGGTTCAGTATTTGTTTGTGTTCACCTAGAGCTTGCTACAAATTGAAAAATAATGAATATCTTTTACTTTGAAGTATTGTTGTGATTATCTCACACTCCAAATGGTTGATAATTATTGATGAACAACCAATTCTATTTAGTTTTATCCCATTTTGTTAAGCTATTGAGTGAGATTATCTATTATTGTTAATTTTGTCTATAATTATGGTGCAGAGGTTATAAGAACATTAAGGGATCACCCTCCCAGTTCTTGAAGAGCCCAAAGTGTAGGAGGTCCTTAAAATCCTCGTCAGTTGGTCCAGGTCCTTCGAGTTGCCCTTAATTGGAATTGTAAATTCCATAGGTAGATTAGAAGATCAACCTGGTTGCATTAAAACAAACCAGTAGACAACACTTCACAACGCTTTTGATCATCACATGCAACCATCCATTAATGAAAACACTTACAAGAATCTCTATTTTGTTGACATCAATGGCAACACCTACAACAAGAAAAAAAAAGTAGATTTTGATCTAAGGTAAGGCTAATATTGAAGGAGTTTTCAATCTAAAGGGATTTGATCAAAGGATGGTTTTATCTAATCCCCTCTTCTATTTATAAACAACTCAAAAATATCCCTTTCTCACCATTCTAGTGTAGTGATTTTCTCATGGATGAAAAGTGATTCAATTTAGGCCCCCTTAGATTAAAGCCCCTTGAATAGTACCTATGTGATAAGATTTCCCCTCCAAACCACATGGAATAATTTCCTTAGACTAAATATTTTAGTTTGGATCATATTTTGTGGGATAAAACAAAATTCAATTCCATCGGCCTAACAATGCTTCATCAGCAGAGGGCCCATCACAATCCCACCGATGGCCCAATGAAAATAGCTCACAACCTAGTATCGATGAAACAATACTCTATCGGGCTGACTCCTAAGGTGCTCTCCTGATATACCGATAGAGTCAAGTTTTCAACAAAAGTAACCAAGAATTATAACCATGGGCATAAATTATTGAATGCATAAAATATATCAGGGGAACTATGGTGCATCGGGGAAACATTATCTGGCATCCCACCAATACAACGAAGGATATGTGTCCATCGGTGGAGAGGGTGGCTATCGGTGAATGAAATGTCTTAGGTCTACAAGTTACAAATTCTTAACCATTGATCTTTCTAAATCTAACAGTTATAGGGGGATTCCAGAGGTTTAATTTGACAAGGCCATCGATTAGCTTTTAAATCGGACAACTATGAGTTGATTCCGCAACCTAATACACATGTGCCTTTTCAAAGGCTTATTAAGGCCCAAAATTTGTTTTGGGCCACACAATTAGTTTTGGGCACTATATAAACCACTACTATCACAACTATTAAAAAATGCTCAGGTACTAGGTCCTCTCCCCTAGATTAAATTAAGGAAAACATTATTGTAAACAGAATATGTATAGAAGAATATGAGTGTAAAGGAAAATGGATATTAGCAAAAAAAAAATGTAAATAAAAGTAGTGTGATCAGAAAATGAATCTAAATTAGTCTTGAACAAATAAAATCATACCCAATTAACATTAAGTTATACTGACCTTGTACTCATTTCCATTGTCAATCTTGAAGGTTCCTTTGATGCCTTCTACAGAAACTCTCTAGCCACGAGGCAAGAGAAGGCAAGAAAACCAAGTGTATATTGATGACTTTCTGACAATCAAAAAGAAACAAGAAACCAGTCAACCCTATTAGAACAAAATAATCTTATGAATTCATTTTATTTGGTTTACTGGCTAATGGATAGTGGACATAGTTATCTTGAATTGAGATACTACTAAGATGTGTTGACTGGTGATTTTAGACAACCGATATTCTTCTTCAATCTCTATAAGTTACTTTTGTCTTAAATATATTCAAGATAACTCTCTGAAAAATTCCCTGATCTCTTAGAAATTATGCAGATTATTTTGTTAATACTTCTCCATTTTGATATTTTCTTTCAAAAATTCATAGAAAGATATGTAATGCCATAATTGAAACTTACATATTTTAATTTTTCTAGTTATGTAATTATAAAATATGATTACAACAATTGTGAAACACATTGGCAATATGTTGGATGAATGAAGTAAACTATGCAATTGGCAGGTGTAAAGCCAAATTCCTTAACCCTTTCCAGCATCCTTCTTTCTTGTTCTAAAACATGTGCTTTGGAACAAGACATGAAAATCCATCTAAGTATAATGAAAATGAGATTTTTGTCAGATTTTATATTATAGTAAGTTGAATGAATGTAAGTAGAGAAATTTTTGCATACTTGCAAATGGTACAAAATTTCATGGTTAAGTGGAAGCCTCCCATCAACAACAAGATCCAAATATTCGTGTATCTATCTCAATCGAGCCTCTAAACCCTTCAAAGCTATCAAATTTTCTACTAACCTGTTATGCACAAAAGTCAAATTTTAGAGTTATGTCACCACTAAAAACAAAAGAAACAAAGCTTTGAAACCAAATCCACACACAAAACAATGTTCATAGTGAAAATTTAGCACTTTCTTTCATCTTTGCATATTGGTTTGATGCTTCAAACGATGCATTTCTTATATTGAAAAGTGCATTACCTTATTAAGATTCTCTTTGTTTTGAGAATAGTTTAATATTCTCTAATTAATAGGGCCAACCACGTGAAGGTGGAAGCTCATTTGGCTCTTCCCCCCCCCCCCTCCCCCCTCACATCACTCTCAATTCCCCATACCCGATCATATAACATTAATCATTCATTCATCCATTAATAACATATAACATTCTTTCATTCATCCTGCATTAATAACATATAACATTCATTCATTAACATATAAAATTCATTCATTCAAACATTAATAACGTATAACATTCATTTATTAACATATAACATTCATTCATTAACATATTCACATTCATTCATTAACATATAACATTCATTATTTCAGTTTTTACATATTATCAAAAATATGGTTGTCATAATATGATTACAATCATTTTTTTTTTGTTTCTTTTTTGCAGCTAAAAAAATTTGAAGTGGAGTATTGTTTTCTAAATCATCTATCCCCCCTTCAGTTGTTCTGAGCTCTGCTCATGATCTTAATGTATGCCTAGTCATGTACTCACGACGTGGACACCGCTGCAAAGAGGGGTCTGCTGCAATAGCAAAGAAATGTTAAATTGATATGTTTTATTATTAGTGTTAGAAGTATTTAATTAATTAAAATAACATTAGAGTGGTTCTCTTTACCTAATGGGGCCACATCATGTTCTTGATCTTGTCTTATAGCCTCATGCTCAACATGTTGAACACCCTTTAAATCCTGATCTGGAGTTGAAACATGAAAGGTTACATTAATTAATACACCAATTACAATTAAATATGTTTAAAAGAAAATTAGAGTGGTCCTCTTTACCTGATGGGGCAACATCATGTTCTTGATCTTTTCTAGCCTGATCATGCTCAACATGTTGATCACCCTCTACATGCTCTAAAGTTGAAACATGAAAGGTTACATTAATTAATACACCAAATGCAATTAAAGATATTTAATTGTATTAATCCATATTGTGTTTTGTATAGCACATGAATACATCCAGTACCAGTATGCACACCATGACCTTCATTTGTAGGTTGTGCTCCACCCTCACTAGGCTACATTCCAATGTCATGTGCAGTATTATCATTGCTTGTCTGTTTAAAACAAATAGGCACATAATTAATTTATGGTGGAAATTAATATTGAATAGATTACACAAGTATTCAATTTTAAATAAACTTTATTGAGTTTATTTACCTACATGTTGGATGTAGTGGAACATAGTGTTTTCCCAGTCAAGACTCTTAGGCATTCAGCTAGGGCTCCATAGCCTTGCTGGAAGGCAATCTTCAGGTCCTCTTCTTGTGGGCACTATGTTGAATTCAGAGCCCTACATTTTTGTATAAGATCATGAATTTTGCTTCTATGGTTTGATAAAACCAAAATTGTTTGCAATTTATTATTTGGATGCAATATTTCATTTATTGATACTTACAATTCATGTGGCTAATTTCATATAACCACCAAAGCCAAGTTTGTGTTGCCCGTGTTTTTCTAGTCTTGCCTTTATTGCCTTCGATGTGTCGAGTAGCCTATGAAAAGTTTGAAATACATTAGATTATGTAAAAAGAAAGAGTAATCAGTATATAATTACATTGTTGATAGTATCACATACCTTCCTTGGCCTGGTGGTGTCTTTCCTTTTTTCTTTTCAGCCTTCTCCTTTCCATCAGACACCTGGTCCTTCCACTCCCTATTTGAAATCATGGGGGGATGCTCGTACTTTTTGTTCTTCGCTAAATGTGACCTATATTGGCCCCTCACATACTTTAGATAGGTACCAACTTTCTTAAGGACCTTCGTTCAAGTTGAAATTTTTATCACCGAAGAGCACAACTAAATGGTTAATGAGCCCATCTTTTAAATCTTGATTTTGGGCATTCCACTGTGTACGCATGGTGAGCCCGAAGAGCTCCAATGTAATATCACTTAGATGTATATAAAAAAACATCATTTCCTGCAAAATTATCATGGGATCATTAGTCTAAAAAAAGTGATCAATAAGTAAATTTTAATTGGATTATATATAATAATAATTAAAACATTTTAAAGTACTTGGGACCTTCTCTATCTTTATGGGAATGAAATCCTCAGTCACCACACATGTGACCGGAAATGTTCTCGTACTAGAAAATACAAGAAGATCTAAGAAATTTTGCTAAAACATCACCAGTACTAGTGGCCTTTGCATCCATAGGTACATGTACTGGTGCATGTTTTGACATGTGTTCGCTGCTAGAGGGTGCACTACCCAATTCCTACATGGTATGTGTTATTGACATATCAGTCAACAATATAGGCATGACTGATGGGGTCAGATGATATGATGTATGTGCAAGAAGATTAGGATCGACACTTGTACCAACCCCTACTTCCTGGGCAACACTTGCAGTACCCTGATCATGGCCAATAGCATCATGAGGATGCAAATAATCTTGTAAAAACAACACATATTTTAGTTCATGACATAAAAGAGTACAAAATATAAAACCATGGATGAACTTATGTTATAATTAAATATCTCATGATAGCTTACTTTCAAGTTTTGTGCTCTCTCTATCAATATTTTAACCCTTTCTCTTATCTCATCTATTTGAGGCACTATGAATATCAACTTAAGGATTTCTTCATTGCATTTTTTTGGGTCTTCCTTATCATATCCACAAGGTTTGTGGAATATGCGATGTCATAATCACATAATAGTGAATGCACCTCCCTATGGATTCTCTCCTCTACTAGTACTGGTGCCTTTCCTCGATCAACCGACTATGACAAGAATATTAAAAAATTATCAAAATTAACCCAATAAACTTATGAAAAAAACATAATAATAAAACATTTTGCTTGTATCTAATTTGTACAATTACAATGAGGTAAACCTGTCTGGTAGAAGCATCTGAAGATGCATCATGATCTATGCTCTAGGCTGGAGCCTTCCCTATATAATCAATGTCCCACTGTGACAACAATTAAATATAAAAAAACATTACCAAAATGAAACCAATAGACTTACGAAAAAAAACATAATAATAAAATGGTATATTGGAGTCATTAATTAGAGGTTGGGTAAAATGGTATATAGTACATACTACCCCATAGTAATTGTGTTTATATCTAAGCGATTCAAATTGTAATCGATTATCAACTCTTCCCTTGAATTTATTGATTTTATCGCACATACGAGTACACAGTTTCCCTCGTGCACCTCGAATATGCAATTGGGTTGCTTATTTGTTGACCCAGGTCATGTACCATTTATAAACCCTGAAATATTCCCTGATGCTTTTGGCCTTCCGTCAATGTACATAGCCACTCCTTTATTTTGATCCTTATCTTTTAGCTGCATATCATTTTTTGATAGTGCATACCTACGCATACTTCGTGTATATCGAACCAGCTGCATTAGGTCTTTGTAACTATAATAGGGTCTGAGATAGTCCATCAATTTAGTAAATTTTTCATAACAGACCTTTATGTCATCCATGAAAAATAGGCCCAAACCATGTAATGACGATGGTGCTATGTGATATATCCTCTCATTGACACAAAAATCAATGTTTATTGGAGGAAGTTCCTTGGGTACCCATTGTTTCCGTAGATTTTTGTACCTCAAGGGCACCTCGATGTTGCCTATGCTCTCATCATCATAACAACATGAGCCCCCTTCAACAAGAAAAAATTCCATGCGTTTACGTAATTTTCTTCTAATATTTTGGCCTCTAGTTGATCTCCCTCTTTTGGACCTACTACATGTCTCTCTTTCCTTCTTCCTAAATTTCCCTCGCTTGAGGAAGATAGATCTGACAAATATTTATTTGGTGGTACCTACACTCATAAGGATGTTGGATGAAGTTCTTTCATGGTGATGTGATCCCAAGGTGACATTATGACTAATCTATCATTTCATCGCTATAATTTGACAGGTTATAAGGTAATCAAGTCTTGATAGACTACAAGTTATTGTTAATACAATCCAAATGTGTCCATCACAAATGAAATCTACTTAAAATTTTAAATTCCAAACTTTGTAACAAGTGTTAAATGTGACTATGGTCCACCAGTTACACAACCAAGGCCTCAAATGTATTCTCTAATTGTAATCAAAGGACTTTTTTTCATTCAAGTAAATAAACTTGAAGGGAAACACCACCAAGTGGTTTATTGGAAACCTACATGACAAAAAATAGTAACAAATTTACATTTAATTTCCATATGTCTAAGTGGTTAATGAGGAGGGAGTGTGTACTAGGCCTGGTTAAGTCATCATAAGTTTATGCTTTGGCAATAAAAATTGTTTAAGTCATCTTAAATCTTCCTATGTCTAATTGCTAGGAGACTTTTGGTATGTTGTAAGGTAGGAGGAGTGGTTGCATCAATGTTATAGTTCTCTATGACAAGGTTTCAACACCTTTAAATAGTGAAAGTTAGTGCTCATAGTCATTTGAAACAACAACATTTTGATTATGTATGATGGTAGGATTTGATAACTTAAAAGAATTGGCTACCCAACAAACTTAAAGTTAAAAGAAACTTTTTTAGTTTAAGGGGTTAGCACTTTCTTTCATCTTTGCATATTGGTTTGATGCTTCAAATGATGCATTCTTATCCCACTTATATCATATTGTATTCCCATCCCATTGCAATTGTTGCAATTTTTGGAGGAGTTGATACCAAAATTTCATATCAAATACCACGTTCTTGAAGCAATTTTATGTGTTTTTACTGTTTTTCTGAATTTCTTTTGTGTTGTATGGATCCATACAAGCTTGGAATTCTCTAATATCATTGTTGTAGATAAGTATATGTGTTACCTTTTATTTGCATTTGTTTTGAAGTGCTAAATCACTGTTTTGTGGGAGAAAAAAATCAAATACAAGGACTGCCCTGTTTTGCCTATGTAAGGGTATGAAGGCTAAATAGAAATGACATCCACCAATCCACCTAGAGTCTTGGAGCTGTAACTCGGTGGATCGGTGTGCAACATGGTATGATAGAGGTTCATTGAATTTAGGGGTCTGTAAAAGCAAGAAACTCGACATTGAATTGATTCCCTAGGGTTGACATGGGCAATTTTCTTGTGAATTTGTGGTTGTTAAGTTAGGGTTTATCAATTTGATAAATATCTTGGTAGAGTCATGGTGACACTATTTGATGGTTCAATCTCTAATTTGAAACAAAAATATCTCTAACAACTCTAAGATTTATAATGGGATGGCATTAAAGGAACCTTCATATGAAGGATCTTCTAATGAAGGACCTTTGAATTAAGGTCTTCAATTGAAGGTCCTTCATGCAAAGGTTCCTTTTATAAAACATTTTGGACATGAAATATTTAAAATAAAAAATACCTTCATTTGAAAGTCTTGACATGGTATCATTTTTGCATGAAGATTCTTCATTCAAAGGTCATGACAACATCACCTTCAAATGAAGGTTCTTAATTCAATTGGTATTTTATAATTTTGAAATTTTGGGATTATTTTTTTGCCTCAACCTACAAGTGGGACACACTATTGTGCAATAACTCATTAACATAGAGATGAATGTGTGATAATAATTTAGGGTTAAAAATAAATCCATTTGAGCCTTTTATAAATGAAAGGACATTTGATGCAATCATATGCCTTGTCAAAGTTTTAACTTAATAGTAAGGGCATCATGAGTAGTTTTTTGGGCCCATTTAACAATCTCTAATGCAAGGATTGAATTTTCTATAATGTATCTACTATCAAGAAAGCCATTTTTTTTACTTGTATGACTATATCTCAAGCAATAGGTTTAATTGTGATGGAAATGATATTGACAAATATTTTGTAATATAGGTGTTGAGAAGCATAATTGGCCACCATCCTAGGAAAGATTCTTCATTCTCACTTTTATGTGTTAAAATTTAACAATACCTTGATTGATGAAAGATGCCAAAGAGCCTTTCTCCATGGTATCCAAGTACACATAGCAACGGTCTTCTCTTATACGGTTGGACATGATTTAAAGAACTTAGCTAGGAATTATTTATTTAACCTAAGGTATTCTCATAATGCCATCATTGGAAAAGTATGATCAAATTATTATATTATGAAGAATTGGAGTTCTTCAAATATTATATTCCTCTATTCATAATTTGTAAGGGTTGTGTGTGGAGGAGGTTATCACTACCAAAAAGGGAGGAGACCTTTCCTTTCATATGTTTGTGGTGGAGGTATTAAAGAATAATTGTATGCCTCTATTTCCATTCATTAGATCAAGCTTAGCCTAGCATATACTTGGGCTTCTTTGCCACTGTAAACTTCCATTTTTTTGAGTTTATGTTATGTAATCATAATTCCATGCTATGATGAAATATAAGAGGTGGAGGAGGCCAAAAGGAAATAACCCCTTTTTAGTTGTACCTTCAAATTTTTTCTTATTGTTTTATATTTTTAGGAACTTTGTGGACATAAGCTTTGAGGTAGGTTGTACAAAAAAGAATAACATCTTCCCACCAAAAACCAAGATGTGGGTAGATTATGGGAGTTTTGCCAAGACTTGAGGCTGGTCGATAAAAATGTGAAAGACAAAGCTATTTTTTTTTTTGTCTTATCTTATACCATTTTACGAAAATGGGGGTGCCAATATATGAGAAGATCTTTGGAAACTAGGCATGAAAATTGTAGGTTAAAGAGAATGGGGGTGCCAAACTTATAGTACTCATTGTCCCTTGGTCGTCGATTTTCCCTGAGTGCCCTCAACCTCATCCTCAGCGCTGGTATTGACCTTGTTTTCACTCCTTCATACTCTTCCTCGGTGTTGGTATTGACCTTGTCTTCACTCCTCTAAACTCTTCCTCGGTGATGGTATTGACCTTTCACTTCTCCAAATTGATGAGCTACAACCTAGTTTCGTTAGGTTTTAGAGTATGTTAATTAAATTTAAAATTATGGTGCCATGTAGCTAGGTTTTAATATTCTACAATATAGTTAAGTATTTATTAGCTATATTCCACAATTCCTCCAATCAAAACATTCTAGCTCAGGAACCTTTACAACTCATGTTTCTGGCCCCACCATCTCTGTTGTCATCAAATAAATCCATGCGTCAACATTCGCTTGGCATCGTGATCATTAACCATCTTGCAACTCTTGATCACATGATAGCGGGCAACCGTAGATCTTGATCTTCAACGAACTTGCTCATTCGGACGATTGACAACTTTGACCTTAAAAGTTGAGCACCTTTTTTGTTGAGATTAAAATGTCTCCGTTGATTTTAAGGATGTGCATTTTAGATCCACTTTAGTAGCTTGCCAGTTAATATATTAAGGTCAGATTAATATATTAAAACATTCATAATGTTCTTTCAACCTCTCTGAATGTGACAGATGGTTCCTTCCTACGATATCGTGATCAATACAATATTTCAGAAAAGGGCTTCACGGCATTGCGGGGACCTGTGAAAACCTGACACGTAACACATCACTGGCACAACAAAGGGGGCCCACCTAGGATGACAACGATACCCATATTTTTTCATAAAGACATGACCATGGGGCCATTAGAGCTAGGAAAAACTTAGGGAAAAGATAAGAGGCCAACCTGACATGAAAATAAAACCTAAGGATATAACATGACCCCCCTTTAACGATATAACAATCCTCAACCCATTTTCAATAAGGCCCATAAAGTAACGACAAAACAAAACTGACGTAAGGCTTAGCACAAAAGGATTGCAAATGGAGAAACCCTAAAACCCCAAGCAATGAAAACTTGTCAGAGAGTAAGATTAACTCGATACAAACAAAATTATTTCACTAAGGAAAAGAATTTTGTCAAGGCTCACTTTGAAGTTCTATAACATTATTTATAGATTTTACATTGGAATACAAATCATATTTAATTTCATGCCAATATACTTCTTTCATAAAGATATTTATTTGATTTTTCCTTGCTATTTTCATCTTAAAATTTTAAAAAATGTATTCTATAATATAGAATTATTTTCAAATTGGGACAAAAAGGATTCTAAGAGATATATTTAATCATAAATTTTACCATCAAAAACCTTTACAATGATCACTTTATTCCGTTTAAAGGCCTTTACACCTCAACCACCTCTACAACTGACTTTTTAATCTTTGATGATCACATCAAACATAAAAGACACTAATTTCAAGGTTGTTAACATCACTATTGAAATGTTTTAATTTTTTGACCTTTCAAATGTATTGAAACTCCTAGGAAACCTCTAAGACCATTTTAGTGGCTTGATAATAGCCTTATTATTGACATGACACTAACCTTGCACCCTTTTACATGTAAATTCTCTATTTTTCCTTAAAAAGGCTACAAAACTCTTTAGTGCAAGACTCAAACTCATAACTCAAAACTTCACCTAGAACATAACTAATGCTCTTGAGTAACCTTATTCAAAATAAAACATTCTTGAAATTCCTAAACCAACCTATTGACCTCCCTAATTATCATCATATGATTAAGCATAGAAGATGAGGTGTAGGTGCTCCTGCACCACTACCCCATCCAAAATTTTCTCACATTACACAAAGCCACAATGTTTTTCCAAGATACGCCAATCAAATCCTACCTTTTGTGTCCTAGTAATCAAATTGGAGATGATCCTAAAACTGACATTGCGAAGGCTGATTGGTCTAAAAAATCTAAACGACTTTGCAATTATTTCACTACTACGATCAATGTGTCATCTTTTATGAAATTTCCCAAAACACTATTCATTATGATCATATGGAAATTTATAGGAGATGTAATACCCCTCCGTTTTGCTCTTTTGATCGAATAGTGTTCTATTTGGTTATGTGTTATTTTCTGTTAGTACCTTGACTATGGTACTCGGTTACTATTAGATCGCTATCTGTAAAGTGATTTGAATGTGATATTTCGATGCGATGGTATTTTATTTAGATGTTATGACATGCTTTAGATTAGCATTGTGAATATTTGAATTAATGATGTTTTATATTTGGATTATATTATTGATGTTAGATTCATCAGTTAGTAATACTATATTGGTGAAGGGGACGGAATTGCACCACTCGCTTGCGAGCACCCTGCGATTCCGTGAATTGCTCTTCACGGTGTGCATTATTATGGTATATATACATGTTCGATATAATCTTTGTTCACAGGTTAACAGGTACATGACATCAACTCCACCTGGTTTCACAGGTTTGAGCATGTCCATTTCCAATGACATTTTATTGGGAGATAGTAGCTAGGTTTCCCGTGTCAAGTCATCACTCTAGTCATAAGTGTGTCGTCGAGTTTTACTCTGGTTGAGTTGTTTCAATATTGTTCAATTTGTCTTGATTCTATTTAGATTGCAAGTTGGAAAAGGTAAATATTTTCTTTTGTAGTTAAGTTGAGTAAATTTATCTGGTTATATGTTAGAAATGTGATTTAATTTATTAATTAATTTAATATAATTAATAAATAATTTAATCTTGTATTAGATTTATTTTATTAATTAATTAAACTAATTGTGTTGAAATGAATTGAGTTATTCATTTTGGAAATTAATAGATATTTTGAATTGAAATTAAATTGGAAATTTTGAAAAAGGTTTTAAATTTCTTTTTTTTCAAAATTAGAAAATGCAAATTGAAAATTGGAGATATTTTTTGTTTTGTTTCTGAAAATTGATTATGGTGGTTGAATAGATATTTTATTTTTTTGGCTATTATTGGGATTTTTCATGAGTTTGAGAGGAGGATAAAAAAATTTGGAAAGATTAAGAGGGAGGAATGAAAAAAATAGGATTTTGGTTTTGAGGGCTTTGTATTGGAATTGTGTTGAAGTCTGTGGACTCGCTAGAAAGGAGCTTGGATCTGAGGAGAAGGCTTTGCACCATTTAAGCAACCTCTCAAACTTTTGGAATCAGGTTTTTTTTTTTTAGTTGGATTTATTTCATTTTGAATTGATTTACAAATTTTATATGCTGGTTGAAAGAAAGAAAATAAACTTTGTTTGAATTGAAAGAGAAACCCATGTGAAAATTTATTTGAAATTGAAACAAAACCTCTGTTTGAAAATGAATTTCTTCAAGAAAAACTTGTGTTCTTGACTGCAAATTATCTTTTTCTGAAAATTATTTGCTCAATTAGTTTTGAAAATCTCAGGTGTGGGTAGTAAAAAAAGAAAAGAAAAGAAAAAAAGGATATATATGTATTGATATATATATATATATACTACTTTCTATATTTTGCATTTAAGTTATGCTGGTAAAATATGTTTTTAAAATAAAAAAAATCAAACTTCCCCTGTCAAAATGCAGATTTCGAAATCCGTAGGGGTTTTGAATAAAAAAATTAAAAAAAAAATGCATTGGAGGGTTTGGCGGTCGCTGGGGGCTCCCCCCCACCGTGACCGCCCCATGGGAGATGTGTGGGGGGATTCGCGCCCAGCATGCTCCCCACTCCCACTCCCTTACATCGGTCGCACCAGGGGTTCGGCTATTTGTAACACAGCCAACGCCCCTTAGGGGGATCCATCTGTGTTACACACAGTCAGCTACAAACACAGCCGCCCTCTCCTTTTTTCTCGGTGCGCAGTTCAAAAAGTCGCGCCCTAAACTTGCATCAAAAGCAAAAAAAAAAGAGAGTTATAAGATATATTTTAAATATTTAATATTATGTTTTTATAATATTAAAATATTAATATATATAGTTTGTTAAAATATATATATTTAATATTTGGTATATTATATTTATATATAATATTTAAATATTAAGATATATAGATAATAATATATATATATATATATATATATATATAATATATAAATAATATATTTATATGTATATATATTTTGGAGATTATTAATAAGGTTTTATTTTTATTTTTAAATAAAATAAAACAATTTGGTATTTGTTAAATAATAGTAGATATATTTAATGTATATAATTATTTTGTATAGTTGAATATATTAATATATATTTAATGTATATATTGCATTTGTATATATATTTAAAGTATATATTTAATATTTCATCTTAATTTACTTTGCGGCATGCAATTTAGTTCTATTGGAAATTTAAAGGGAAATGGGATTGATTTGTATGCATATTTTATTTTGATAGAGAAAGGGGTATTTTAAATAAATTGAAGAAATTATATGTCATTAGTTGGGAAATGGAAGGGATTTACTTACATGGATTTATGTTGATTTTAAAAGTAATCAAGGGATTTAATTTAATTGTCAAGTTAGTATTTCCCCTTCTCTACAACTGATGAGGCAATTAATTATATTAATCAATTATTCTGTTAAGGCAATTATTATCTTTCTTGTGAAATTATTTTGAAAAGAAAATGAATTTAGAATATCCAAAGGTAGTTTATTTCAATTGCTTTTAGTGAATATTTCCTTCGTGTTCTTGTTTAGGGAAATGGGTTAAATGTGTCTTTAATTTGTAAGTCTTCCAGAGGATCCTAGGGGATGGGGGTTGTCATGTCAGGTAATCAACCTGTTTGAATCCCTTGGGTAGTGCATGTTACATTATTAGTTAATTACCCGGTTTCCACAAACGGGGATGATTTGTGCCTACTTTGGAAGGAGTGGATTATGTGAATTGTTGCCTCCAAGGTTTGGAGTGTGTTTCATTATATGTTTCCTCCTAGAGTTGGAGTGATTGTTTTATCTAGTTGGTATGCACTTGGGTTCCCTTGGTATCTAGTTGAATGTGTGTTATCAAGTAGAAGAGTGGCTTCTGTTAGGGGCCAGAGCCATAAGAGGTAAACTGGGTAACCTTCAGAGGTAGTTTTATCGAGTGATAACTAATCAATGTAATCCATGTCAGTAGTGTAATGGTGTACTTGTGGTTGTACAGTTTATGTGTTTGGTTGTATTAGTATGAGTCAGTCTGTGTCAGCCTGTGTCTAGAGGTAGATGGTTTGGTAGGAATCCTTGTTACTATCTCCTAGCATGGGGGGTGGGCCTTCGGGTACCACTTGGTTGGATGCCGTGCACCTTACTCTGTTGGGATTTCTTCTTGTTCGTGTTGACGAGATTTCTAGTTGGAGAGCTCGTGGGATCAGTTACTCTTTATGCTTATTTTCATTTCAATTGATATAGTGATTTATTACCTCTCATTTTTTATCGAGGTGGAAGGTTGTAATTTGTAATAATGCTTATTGGATTTACCTCATTTAGGGAATGAGAGTTGTAATCTTATTGTTAAATGAGATCTTATGGTATCTCTATCTTCTTTGATGAATTTTATCTTGTATGGAATGTATGTGTTATTAATTTCTTAGGTAATTAAATGTTGTGGTTTCAATTCTTTAATTTTGTTAGTGGGTTAATAAGTAATCTCAGTCTTGTAACCTTAGAGGTTGTTTGCAATGGGTAGAGAACTTGCATACTAATTGTACTTTAAAAAAAATTAGTACGTTTGTTTAGTCAATTGCAACTTCCTCTAGGGTTACGTGGCGGGGCGTTACAAGAGATCTAAAATAGTTGTAACATCATGAATTAAACATTAAACATTAAAAAGTACATCATGAATTAATTATGTAATGGCATAAAAATATAAAATATCATGAATTAATTATGTAACCACATAAGTCAAATATAATTCTATCAAGAAATTAATATCAAATAGATAATACAATCGCATAACTCATACATTTCAATGCCATTAATCTTCTTCTTCATCTAACTCTTTGTCTGTATCATCTAATCTAGATTCGACATTGTAAGGATTGGTCATATCATCATCATTGTCATTGATATCAGTTTTGATAATGTCATCATCCACATGGATATCATCTTCATGAACATTAATTCCTACATCATCATCATCTAGTTCCTCCTCTTCAACATCTTTATCAGGCACATCATCAACTACTTGTTGATCCCGATCATCATCTACATCATCTTCTAGTTCTTCAGTATCTTCTTCTTCCACCACATTATACTTTATCGGCCTTCCTCTTGGATCATGTCTAACAACAAATGACCAACCCGGTTTACCTGGAACCTCTGAGTAAAATACCTTCTCACATTGGCTTGGAAGAACATAGGGCTCATCTACAGCTCGCTCGATCGACCTTGTATTAACCATGGTAAATTCATTATCATGTTCAATAATAATTCTCTCGGGATCATTTTCATTCAATCATAGCCTGTACCATAGGATGACAAACAAAACTAATTTGAAGGACTTAAAGTCACAATCAAGTATATCATCCAAAATCCCATAGTATCGATTTCCTAAAAGACATCTAGATGAAACATTAGTCACCTGAAAGACTGAAGTTATCCCAGAATCACAATTTTTCTTTGTGTCATCCAACTTTTTGATTCAAAATTTATGACAATTGCACCACATATCCTTGTGGTGTTTCACCTGCAATATGTCAAACATGTAAAAATTAGTGCAATATCGTCAGTTGATAAACATATTTATTCTTGGCCAAATGTATGCAAGGAAAAAAATATCAACATATATATACATCAATATAATTGAAAATAATTAAATAATATGGGTGATTAATATATTTATACATACCTTTTTATCTCTTAAACCATATGCTAAATCAATTTCCCTTGGTGTAACAGTGGAATCTCCATTACGATGAGCTTCTTTAACCAATGAAGCCACACCTTTCCATGTTAATGCATGACCAGATTCTTGACATCGTTCAATCCATACCGTCATCCAATCAAGATTGTTTGTGATGTACAAATGTAGTGCATCCCACTCTCGACCAACTATATCAAAAAAATTTGAAATTCACAAATGATGCATAATTAGTTAATTACCACAGTATACAACCTTAATTTATAATTGATGTATATTGAAGATTAATAATTAAATAAGTACAATATACATAAAAACCAAATATAAAATGTATTCTAATTAATCTCCATGACCATCTTATAATTACCTCTCACTTTCCTCAATCTACCTTTCCCCATCAGGCACTCCCCTTCGACTTTGTTAATGGAGTTGGGATCCCAAATGCAATCTACATGGATCTTTGCTACAAATTTAGGAAGATATTCAGTAATGTACACCATGGTCTAGTATACCATATATCCCTCCACCATAGAACCCTCAGGATGTGCTCTTTGTCTAACCAAAGCCTTCAAAAATTCCAAGTGCCTCTCAACCATCCACATTGACCTTATGTGTACAGGTCCACACAATTCAATCTCCTCAACTTGGTGTATGAGGTAGTGTTCTTGTGCATTGAAAATTTTTGAAGGTAGACTCTTGTACATTTCACACATTAGACGATGAATTTTTCTCTTCCAATAATTTATATCTTCTTTATGGATTCCTTTAGATGACAACCATCTACAATTGATTCAAGGCACAAATATATTAACAAGATTTAACAAAAATATACAATATATTACATAACAAGTAAACAAAATGGTAATTATAAGATCTATACAACGAATTGAATAAATATCGCTACTTACCTCATGTATTTTCCAAGATCATATATAACTTGTTTGACATTGTTGTCAAAGTTTTCTGGGAGAGATAAAGGTAGAGCGTACTGTAGCAATTATAAAATGATATTTTCATTATTTTTCCAAAAGTGGTAAACATAATACACTAAAAAGCACATGCAGTATACAAATATATATATAATATACCAAAATAATTACCTTAATGAAGGTATGCCAATCATGCGTTTTCATCCCTGACCCAAATTCACCTTTCTTTGTTATGATATTGTTTATGTTCACAACAAATCCTGCAGGAAATCAAATTTTTTGTATGAAATTTGTTATAGCATTGCTTTGCTACTCCATTAATAACCAAGGAAGGGTACTTATATTAATTTGGTCTCCATCGCTATTTAATTGAATGACATTTTTAATTGCATGATTGGCTTCCTCAATGTCACTACAAATTTTGACAATTTTTTCTTTGTCATGCCTTCCATCCAATATTTTTCATAACGTTTTTGTTATATTCTTTCTGATATGCATCGTATCAAACAAATGCACAATTTGTAGTTTCTCATAGTAGGGCAACCTACTAAATTGTCTAGGATAAATTTTCAGTCCCTGTGGAAGCCGACCATTAATGCCTTGACGACCTTCATGAAGCATATAAGTTAAAAAAATTAACAATGACAATCATTGTCAATTACAGCATGAGTAAACACAAAACAATATAAAAATATAAATTCCAAACACATCATATATGATAGATAAACAATTTGATCTGATGTATAACCTTGACGATTAATTCTATTATATTCCAACTTCCATAGGCGAGGTGTCATTCTTCATGGTTTTGATGTAGTATCTTCTTTCCCATTGAAAATATGTTTTTCAGTAGTTCGGTACTTATGATTTATGTCGATGAAGTTCCTATACTCATCAAACACCTGCTTTCCTAAACTTGTTGAATGACGAGATTTCATATTTGGACCACAAATTGGATATGCAAATTTTCCCTTTGTTTGAAGACCTGGGAGATCATATATAATTGGATTAAATATGTCAATTGTTATAATTATATATAATGAATAGATTATTTAAAAAATATGCATGATATCTACTTCATAAAATTAAATATCATTAAAGTGCAGTCAAACGTCATAACATACCATGAAAATGTGTTAGCCTTGGGTCATCATGAATTGTCCATACAATCATTGCATGGAATTGAAATTGTCTTTGTCCTATTGGTCTAGATACCTCATACATAGTGACGCCATTCCATAACTTTAGTAACTCGTCGATAAGAGGCTCAATATATACATTCATATCTTTAACTTGGTACTTACCTAGTTGAATGAACATAAAAATTACATAATTGTTATAACCATTTTACTGCAATATATATAAATTAATGTACATGACTATTAAATGAAAAAATATGTCATTATGCAACAAATAAGACAAATGAGATGCTACTACGTTAAAGAAAATTGATGTAAACAAATACCTGCAACAATCATTGCCAACATTATGTGATCCCTCTTTATTGACATCCATGGAGGAATGTTATTGTTGATAACAAAAATAGGCCACATCGAGTAAATAGATCTCAGCTCTCCAAATGGATTGACATCGTCCGCTTCCAATGAAAGCTTGAGATTACGAGGTTCTTCTTTAAAGTGTGGCCATTTTTCCTCCATGTCCCTTAATGCAAAACCATCTGCAGGAATTCAAAGAATGTCATCTCCACTTCTATTTCATGCATGGTAATCCATAAATTGTGTTAAGCTTTCGCACCTAAATAATTGTTGCATACGTGGAATAATGGGAATATAATGAAGAACCTTGTGATGCACCTTTTTGTTAGTTGATATGTTCGAAATCTATTGATATGACATTTCTGGAATTCTATTACAAATTCATGTTTTTTATGATATATAATATGATCATTGGGACATTCATCTTTTGCTTGATACTCTATTCCAATATCTTTCATAATGCCAGATAAATCTTGGTATGAGTGAGGTAAAATATTTGATTGTGGTAACAAAAATTCACCAATCAATCTACAACCAAAAAATAATTTGTTAATATAAATAATATTAATGGTACATATTTCATCATTTATTTACTAGTGATGAACTAACAACAATTAAAAAAGATGACATATATGACATACCTTAACATCAATGAGATTTCTATGTTGGATAAACCATTCATAACCTTCAAGTTCACTAACAAAAATACAACAGAGAGAAGAGTTGTTTGGGAGCCTTCATAAAGGGGCTCATATGCCTTCTCAAGTACAGGTAAATCATGAACATCATTAAAGTCATATTGATCATCATGGTCAGTTGTGCCACTAAATGTGTCATGGATCAATGTATTTGTACCATCATCTTCTTCCATAGGATCATTAACTTCATCTTCGATATTCACAGCTCCATGTTCCTCCGCTTGCAAAACCACATTCGCTGGGCCGTGATAATCCATATCATGTGCCCTAGGGAACCCCACCTTTATAATAATGATAGACACAAATAAACCATGATCATGATCAAGTGATTATATATATATATATATAAAATGTTAAAACGATATAAACATTTACAAATTCAATCAATATAAACACATATAATAAACAACTTACCAATGGACAATAATCATGCCCCCCTTCAACATGACCATGCTGCCTACAATGTTTCCTAACTGTTTTGATTAAAATTCTTCTCATCTTTAAGCCCTTGTAATTATTGCAAGGACAATAACATTTCCCATCACCCTTTCTTTTCAATCTAGCCTACAATCTAGCAACTGTCTCTTCTTTTTGTTCTAGACTAATATTATCTAACATGATTTTTCTTTACCAAGCTTGAATATTTAGATCTTCAAAAAATATCAAACTCACACTCCAATAAATTTTAATCATAGACAAGTAACAAAATCTAATAATTCTAATATTTTATACTAGAAAAATTCAGCATGCAACCACCCCTGCAAAAGAGAAGATAGTATGAAGTTAATGACCCCAAAACACACTTTAAAATGCTAATTCCAGAAATTACTAAATTCTGATTTTACTATGATTTACAACCGTTAGACTCCTAAAATTAGGATATTGAACTTGCACAAAAAAATCTGGAAATGAAATTATGAAAATGCACAAGTCTAAAAATGAAATCATATGAGATGTTGCTTTAAAATATGATTTTCAAACCTGGAAGTACAAATCTGACTACACAAATGAATTCTGAAAATAAAATAGTATGGCATAATAAAGAGTTTCATTTGAAGTGGACCACTCTATTATATGCCTTGATAAAGTTAAAAGATCTATGAATTTTATCTACAATATAGCCTGCATAGTCATCAGTCTTATTCACATCCCTACTTTGGATATCAATAGGCAACACCATTAGATGGCCTCCTTGAAAGTTCAATCCATTAAGGAAATAATGAAAGGTTCTTCCTTAATGATTACATCCATCTGACAAAAAATAGTGTATGGTTGAATAAGGATGATATTATTTTGAAAGGCTAGAATGATTGCTGAGACCGATCCTAACATATTTATGTTGAATACAATACATACAAACAATCTTATATAGACCTTCACTTCCACACTCTCGACAAAATTATTTTGTAAGGACAACACTTCATTTTCCTAGTTTTGTATATTAAACTAAATCTTGTTCTCATAAGAAACTTCAAATGTCTCGTACACTTCCATCTACTTATGAAACAATCCTCTATCTAAATTGACTTCACCATTACAATAGTGCTTTAAAATATCATAGGGCCATCCTCTGGTTTTATATGTCAAATCTATTGCCATTCGTATTGAATTTTCTTCCATCCATGTAATTCATGTCTTTGGTCACAATATTTATTCCATAATCCATATACAACTTCCTCCCTCCTATTGACATAGAATCAGTATGGAATACTATCTTGACTTTTAAGCTAAATATTAAAAATTGGTTAGAGCTTATACTATACAAAGGAGAATAAGAATAAACTGTAACCTTATCATCAATTGAAATAGATAAGGGGTCACTCTATTCCACACATATTCACATAGACATTGAACATGATATTTGGGGTTCCTACTCTTACTATTTTTCTGTCTATTTATATAATAATAAAGTTCACTAAAATATTTATTTTTATCTGCTCTAACTCCTATTTCCTCTGATACATTCAATCATATTAGTATTGTGCTTTCTGTGAGAACATTATATAATGGTTGAATGAAAAAAATGTTCAATGCCATGAGGCCCAAATGATATTCATGCATTGGTCTTGAAATGTCATCAAACTGAGACTATTCATTGTTATATAGTATCAAAGTTTCATTGATACTATTGGTCAGTATGATTTCTCATGTGAATTGATTAAATATTGATAACCTATATAATCATCGGGTCCAATCATTATGTTTGATAGTGTATTGGTCAGTTTACTATCCAATGCTATTTTCAAAATAAAATATAGTAAAATATAAAATAGTGATCTTTTCTATGTACTCCATTGTAAATAATAAAGATTGTAGAAATTTCCTTCCAATTTGAGTGTTGGAAGTCTTTATTGTTTATAGTGGAGTAGATAGAAAAGATCAATGTTTTATATTTCAATATATTTTATTTTTCATTGTATTTGATCAACAAATATAGTTTGATGATGATTCTTTGACTAGTGCTACAATATTAGTATCTCGGGATATTATATATGCAGATATAAACTATATTTCTATGATGCTTGATGTTATACCCATGTCCACTAGTTATCACCATAATTGTTATTATTATGTATATGCAATATAGGGATACTATAGAGGTAAGGAGCAACGAGAAAAGAGAAAATATTTAAGGAAATGGACTTCAAAGAAAGGCATGACACTTTACTATAGATTCCCAAAAGGAGATCACAGTCATGACTATTCAAATAAACAATGATTAGTCCATGTCATAACCATGAAGGGGGCATTGAAATTAATAATAACAGTGATAGGGTAGTATGACGAACTTTAAAAGATACATAAAGAAAAGTAACTGAGCAGTTAAGAGGGCTTTTAAAACATCGTAAATCTTGTCGACGGTTCATTTTCTTCATAGCAGTATGGTACACTAATAAATATTTCCATCTCACAAAGTTTCAAAAGAGGAAAACCTACAAGTGTATTAAGGAGTGCATGGACAATATCTTAAGGAGCTACCACAAAAAATTTCCTCAAGTGTTATGCAAGACCATTGAAATCAAATGAGTAAACTCATGTATAAGATAAAAGACAAAGGATAGTCAAGTTGCTAGAGGGTAGGTATTATAAAGGATATGGGATCACTTTCAATAAAGATGATGATGTTTCTAAAGAATATCCCATTATGTCTATTAAAGACTTACAGAGATATGATAGTCATCTGTCATTGTCAAAAAGTAGCAGAGGTTTTGAATGATCTTGCATAATAGGAAGGAGAGGACAACATTTACACTAAAGGAGTTTATATAGTCCATAGAAGAAGTTCATATGATTTCCATGAGAAAATATTGAAATAAGTTGCATACTTTACAATGAGAACCATGAAAAAAAATCCTATGATGCACTTTTACGTTTTTTGCTTCATTTTTCCTAATAAGGTCAAATACTTTCTTTTAGTGTCTGAATCTACCACATAGAGATTACATATGCTTACTCTCAAATAAATTTGAATTATATAAGTTCAATAGTTAGATGCCTCCCTTAACATAAAGGACAATCTAAAGTACAAAGGAATTTTATATCCTTTATAAGAGATTGCTTTTACCAGTTAAAAACTTGAGAGGGTAATACACAGGTTGCAAGGAAAGTTAAAAATTTATCATAAGTAGCTCAATCCAAAAGGAAAAAATTAAGCATGGAAAATCAGGAGTAGGTTGACCAGCTTCACTAAAAGCACAAGCTATTTTTTATAACATCTTACCTAGATATTACTTGATAAGGTAAGGAGTGCTCTTTTCCACTCAATTTCATATGGTGGCATATCTACACACAAATCACCAAATTGTCAAATAACTAAATAAATTGTATTACTTAATAAAGCTGTTACAACATGCCATTCATGTCAAAATCAACTCTTCTTACCACAAAAATTTTGGTTTCCAATTTGATAGGTTCATCTTTTGATTCCTGTATCAACTTTTGAAGGAATTTGGCAGCTTATACTTCTACATGAGGAGACAATTTCATCTTGTAAACTATTCCTAAGTACAAAACAAATAGAAATCATATAATCTACATGATAGTTATAGCTTGCTAGATGTTTGGCAACATCTAAAAAGTTTTAGTTTGCTGAGAAAAATAGAGAGGCCTTGACCTTCATTTTTTCATTTTTTAGTTTGTTGCTCTAAATATCTCACAATATTTAGAAATTGGTTACTTTATTTCTTTCTTGTTCAAATAAAAAATAGATACATTTGTATAGAGTCAAGATGAATTCAAGAACTCCAAGTAACAAATATACCATAACTACTTTTATAAGACACTGGCATCTAAGGTCTAAATTCTATTTATGAAACTTGGAAAAGGGAAAAATACATCTTTATGAAGTAGTCTTCAAAAATATCATAGCTAAATGGCTCTAACTATCCGCTATCAAACATTCCCAACTCTTTGTTCAACCCTCCAGGCTTGAATCTTGACAGCTATTTCACTCTGTAGCTATCCCTATGCCTTTGATATTATCTAGTTATGGCTCCCAAATCTATTAAAAATTGATCATTAGGGTTAAAATTAAAACCTTGCATATATAATCTTTGTCCACATATATAATCTTTGTCCAAATCCATCAAGAATTCTCCATCAGTTATAAACAATTCCCTTATAAAGAATTTGTGAAGTCAGATCTAAAATCTGGAAATGAAATTCTGAAAATGCACAAGACTAAAAATGAAATCTGATGAGATGTTGCTTTAAAATATGATTTTCAAACCTGGAAGTACAAATCTGACTTCACAAATGAATTCTGGAAAAATACAATGACTACCCTCAACCTGGCAATATCTTCTTGAGTTTTTACTGATTTTTTCCAAGAAAATCGTCGAGCAAAACACTATCACAATAAATAGTTGAGCTCAGTTTTATTTATGTCATCCAAAATTTAACTTTGCAAGTCCATCAAAATTTCAGCAAAAAAATCTTCATCGACACTTCGACGCAAAATAAAGTTCGTCAAAATTTCGATGAACGTCAGGGATAAAATTTAAAAAAAATGAAAAATTCACATTGAATATCACAAGTACCCAATGATACATCTGATTATACAGCTTTCATTAGAAATTTTCATCAGATTTTGCAATCAAATGAGTTAGTGGACCGATATTTGATTCTCTTGTTATAGCTTCATTTAAGTCAGTTTTGATACACTTGCAAATGATTAAGGGCATCAAGACGATGTTCATCCAAAAATTCTAGCTCATTCAATCAAGACACTCTGTACTCTTCCTCAGTTATTAGATTCTTTAGTGATACTCACAATGATGTGAGCTCAACCTCAATAAGCAAGATGGCTTCTGATCTATAGACCAAGTAAAAAGGGGTTGCTCTTGTAGGTGTGTGAATACTAGTTCGATAAGCCCAAAGAATGAGATTTAGCTATAGATGCCAGTCACGACTAGATTTGTTAATTGTTTTCTTTAGGATTTTTAAGATAGTTTCATTCGTCACTTTTGATTGGCCATTACCTTGGGGATATTATGGTGTAGAGAATTGATGTTCAATATTGAATCTCTAGCACAAATTTTTCACATCTTGATTTTTGAATGGGGTTCCATTGTCTGAGATGAGGGTTTGTGGTATACCATAACAAAAAATTAGGTGATTCAAGATAAACTTGGCTATTTGCTTCCCCGTTATGTAGGTTATAGGAATGAATTCAACCTACTTAGTAAAGTACTCAGTGGTAGTTATGATAAACTTATGGTCATTGGATGAGGTTGGAGTGATTTTTCCTATGAGGTCAAGTCCCCATTGTGAAAAAGGCCATAGTGTGATCATTGGTTGCAATTCTTGAGCTGGAGCATGAATTAGATCCCCATGTTGTTGACATTGGATGTATCTCTGCACATACTAATGAGCTTCTTTTTCCATGGTTGGCTAATAGTACCACATCCTCAACATTTTCTTAGCTAATCTCATACCACTATAATGGGACCCACATATGACATCGTGCACTTTTATTAAGATAGTTGAGGCTTCCTCTTGGTTAAGACATCATAGTAATGTCCCTTTCATGCTTCGATGGTAAAGGGTATCACCTAGGATCACGAATCAGGATGTCTTTTTGATAAAGGTATTTTTAAGGTTTGGGGTGATATTTGATGGAAGGGTTCCTTTGTTAAGGTAAGTAAAGATATCATGGTAACAAGGGGATCCAAGACCAACAATGACACACGAAAATTCAAATTCAAGGATTTTGAAAGTTGGTATGAGAAGTTGTTCTACCAAGAATTCACATTGAAGGATGTTGTTCGACATGTCCATAGTGATCCAATTGTTGCCATGGAATCTGTTGCTCTATTATTTATGTGAGGAATCTGTTCAAAAGTTTTGTCTATAAAAATATCTTTGATATTCTCCACCATCTTTTTGTAAGGGGTGAGCTTGTCATCTTTGGTTTGATAGTCATCATTGACTTGGTTGATAACCAGTTGTGAGTCTCCATAGAATTTCATCTCTTGTATTTGCCACTGAACCGCTATCCTGAGACCTATGACCAAGGCTTCATACTCAAAAAATTTATTGGTACATGGGAATGATAGCCTGTAATACTTTGGGATGTATTCCCTTTGGGGGTGATGAAAATAATTTTGGTTCCTGATCCATGTTGGGTGAATGATCCATTAAAGTACATCTTCCACTGGGATGCTAGATTAAGAAGGAACACTAATTCATCAAGGAAATCGAATATTAATGGGTTCTCATCATAGATGGGTGCTTCTTCTAGCTGGTCTACAATCACTTGTTCTTTGATTTCCTTGTGCTCCACATACTCTATGTCAAAATCTATTAAGATCATTACCCATTTAGCTATTCGGCTTGTGAGGGTTCCTTTGAATAATATATATTTTAATGGAATGATCTTTGTGATGAGCTTGATTTGGTGTGACAGCATGTAATACCTAAAATTTTGTGAAGAAAAAACTACCACTAGGCATGCTTTCCCAATGCATGAATATTTCATCCCATAGACTACTAAGGTTCTGCTAATGTATTATATGGCTCTTTCTTTTCCGTTTTCATCATGGTGTGCTAAAAGAGATCCTAATGTTGCTTGTGTTGCTAATATGTATAGGATCAGTGGTTTATTTGGTATTGGAGGCATGAGCACTGGAGGTGTTAGTTGATAATCCTTGATCTGTTGGAAATAATTATCACATTTTTCATCCCATTTGAAAGTTATCACTTTGTGAGGAAGATGTGAAAAGGGGTGAGTCATATCTGATAACTATGCTATGAACCTTCTAATGGACTATAGCCTTCCTTTTAATCCTCTCATATGTTTCAATGTCTATGGTAGTTCCATATCTAATATAGCTTTTACCTTTTTTGGATCAATTTCTATCCCTCTTTTGTGAAACGATGAAGCCAAGAAATTTCCCTAATTTGACCCTGAATACACACTTTTTTGGATTTAGTCGTACTTTGTATTCTTCAAGTTTGTCAATGATAGGTCCTAAGACTTGTATTTGATCACTTCTCTTTTTTTATTTTGCCAAAATATCATCCACATAATCTTTAATAGTTTTGTGGATCATGTCGTGAAAGATGAGGTTCATTACTCTTTGATAGGTAGCTCTTGTATTCTTCAACCCAAGTGGCATCACATTCCAGCAATAGGTTCCTCATGGACAAGTAAAGGAATTTTTATGTTGATCTTCTTTGGCAATTATGATTTGATTGTAGCCTGAAAAGCCATCCATGAGCGACAACATTTCATGTCTAGCTATTAAATCCACAATGAGATCAATGTTGGGAAGAAGGAAATCATCCTTCAGACATGCCTTGTTTAGGTCCCTAAAATCAGTGCATATTTTGATGCCCCCAGTGGGTTTTGAGACTAGTATCAGGTTTGAAACCCACTCAGGATAATCTATCGGTAAAATGAATCCAACGTCAAGAAGATTTTGTAGTACTAGTTTTACCAAGAGTGCTATTTGAGGGTGCATCTTCCTTAATTTTTTCTTGAATGGTTTAGCTTCAAGATAGATGGCTAGGTGATGTACAACCATTTCTGGATCAAGGCCTAGCATATATGTGTAAGACCATGCAAAGTTATCTCTTCTCTCCTTAAGGAATGCTGCAAGGTTTTTTTGTTCTTCATCTAACAAGGTTTCAACATAGAAGGTGATCTTAGGTTCTTCTTTTGTTCCCACATTAACTAGCATAGCCTTTTCTGCTAGTACTACTAATTTTTCTGGATGAATTTCACTAAGGGGGAGATTGAATCCCTCATCCTTGGGCACCTCAAGGAGGTTTTCACCATTGGATGCATCCTTTTTTTTTACTATTTTAAGACCAAAGAGTGCCACGAGGTGGTTTTCGCTCAAGGACCTGCAAGTTAATCGCATTTCATTTATTTTGTGACTAAATGATTCAATCATCTCCCCATAGTATGCCCCTATATCAATCTCTATGTCAAAGCTTGCTTTGTGATCTACCCATGATAAGTTGTCTCAAAGTCCCATGAATTATGAGATTTCATCATCATTTTCGAATAAATCAAGAATCGATGGTCCTTGTTGGTCCATATCAATGAGTTGTGGGTATACCAGGCATATTTCGGTTGGTTGGTTGTTTGAGACAAAGGATTTTATGGATATCATGAAGAGGGTGTTGTTCTTGAATAGGTCTCCCATATCAAGGGGGGATTCATCTAAGGTAGTATCATGCAATGTAGGTGACCAAGAGGAAGCCATAACTTGTTTAGAAGTAATACCTTTACCCATAAGTGTGACCTTGCTAGTAGTACAACCTCAACCAAGATTCTTTAGTAATTTCTCAAGAACGATGGGTTCTAGTAAAACATTGGAATTTTGTCCTAGCTTCTCATTCTTGTTATACCCCATGCTCTGCATTAGCTGTAGACCTTTGTTTTCATCTTCCATGGTAAGAACAAGAACAAATCACTCATCTTGATAGAGGATTTTAGAGATATCTTGCTCATGGATGTCTTCTTGATTCAAATCTCCCCATTTGGTGAAGGTAGTAGCTACCATTTTGATAATTTTTAGTCCTTTGGCACTAGATGTCAGTTTCTCGTGTGTTTGAGGAGAAATTGGTAACTCTCCTAAGAAAAATGTGTCTTTCAATATTTTTTAGCTTCCACAACCATCATCTTGGATTACTGCCTTGAAGTCAATTATGCTTTTTACAAGAGGTTCTTGTGATGTTGAGGTAGAGGCTAGAGATGATGGGTCAACAAATGAGCTTGATGGTGTAGTTCATCATTTTTGGGTATTTTTGGGATCTTATAAAACTTGGCTTCAAGGCTCTTGCAATAGTACAAAGGCTCAAGATCTCCATGGATAGTGATTTATCTACCTTTGAAAGGAAACTTTACACACTGATGATAGGTTGAGGTTGTGGCTTTCAAAGCATGGATCCAAGGTCGAACAAGTAGAATGTTATAGGGAAGATCAAGATCAAGTACTTGGCATGTAGTTTTTGCAATAAGAGGTCCCACTTGGATAGGGAGTGCTATGATTCCTTGTGATACCCATTCTTTGTCATTGTATGCTTTGATGGTGGTACTCTTTGTCTTCTAAATAGTATCATTTGAATAGCCTAGATGCTTGATCAACTGCAGGGTACAAATGCTTAGATCGACACCTCCATCTACCACGACTCTTTTGACCTTATTTTTATCAATAACAACCTCAAGGTGTAAAGCATGATTATGAGATGGTTGTGATGGTAAATCTTGTTTGAAGAAGGTAAGATGTCTAGAGATATGCCCTACCATAGCTTGAAACTAACTAGTATCAATGTTCTCGAGAACAGAGGACTCAGACAAAGATTTTTATTATATTTCCATGTGTGTAGGAGATAATTTCAGGAGTTCCAAAATTGATATCTAAGCGGGAGTTATTTTAAGCTGATCTACAAGATTTTAATTGCTAGGATTAGATGTGGACAAAGTCGGTTGTGTCCTAGATTGAACTGGGGCAACTCCTTGAACGGTTATTTTGCCATGTCATGTGGTGACTCCACATTCCGTACTAAGTCCTTTGATGGTAACGACAGTGATAACACTATCATAGGAAGCAACTACATTGGAATAAGTATGTTGAACATTGGTGTAATCCTTAGCTTTACCATTATTGTTAGCTTTGTTATGATTAGGCATAGGATTCTCGTATATCTTGAGATCCTGGTTTCCAACAGGTACCTCCATAGATATGGTATCGTTCTCTATAAGATCTTGGATGATATTCTTGAGTTTCATGCAATTATTTATTTTATGTCCCTTGATTTTATGAAAGTCACATAGATCACACTCGTTGTATCGAGGTGGATTTTCTTGGGGTTCTTGGTATTTTTCAAAGTTAGGAAGTGTTATCAAATTTGACTCTACCAATTTCTTCATGATCATTTTGATAGGCTCTGATAACTATGTTTAATTGCATTTGGGATAGTTTTTCATGTTACTGGTTTGCCTTGGTTGCATGTTGTTATTGATCTAATTGTTTTAAGGTGGTACCAGTTTTTTGCACAACTAGTTGTATATTAGCAACTTGATTATTATTGGGTCTAGGAGAACTTAGTATGACCTTAGCATCCACTACACCGTCGTTTGTTACATTTTTTTTCTATCCCATACATGATATTTCTCATTTGAACTAGTTGAAGGACAATTGTCTTTGTAAGCTTGAGTATTTCCTTGTGAGATTAAGGCTCTTTCAATGTAAAGGGCTCTTGGAAAAAGCTCATCATAAGATTTGATGAATTGCATTTTTAAGTGGAATGATAGATTTGGATCAAGCTTGACTATAATGACTCCCACTTTTTGTTCATTAGGAAGAGGCCACTTGCTTTTACTAGTTCTTTGTCTCCATCATTGTAAGATATATGTTAAGGTTTCCCTTGGATTTTTTTTGAGAGTGTACAACTCTTCTAGACTAACGTCCATGTTGAGATTGAAGGAGAAGTGATCGATGAATTTGTCAGTGATTTCTTGAAATATTTTGATACCAGGAGGAAAATGAATAAACCAATCCATAGCAAGGCTTGTTAAACTTTGAGGGAAGATGCACATTAGATATGAATCATTGTAAGCCACTTCCATACAAATGACATTAAATTATTTGATGTGGTCTAAAGGACTTCCTCTCCCTATGTATTTGTCAAATTTGGGTATTTCGAAACCGGGAGGGAAGGGTATCATTACTATGTTTTGATCAAATGGGTAAGGACACAAGTTCTATGTATGAGTTTTCTTGGCCTTGCCCATGCAAAGGTATTGCATTTCTTGTGAGAGTGCTTTTAATTGTGATGTGAGATCATCTTGCAGATTGGGTGGAGGAACATATGGTGGGATGAGAGATGAGTTATATGGGGTGTATGAAGGTGTGAGATTTTGTGAAAGTGATGAATATGTTCCTAATGTGTTTGGATTGATGATGTTTGTATGAGGAAAATAGGAAACTTCTTGTTGTTGTTGGGCGTACTATTGAGATAGTAAGGCTTTTTATTGAGATTGTTGTTGTTGTTGTTGTGCTACTAAGGATGCTTGATAGGCTTCTTGTTTTTGTTGTTTTTGTTGATATGCGGCTTGTTGTGATACTAAAGCTACTTGTTGAGCTTGATGTTGTTGTTGAGCTAAGGCTTCTTGTTGAGATTGATGTTGTTATTGAGCTAAGTCTTATTGTTGAGCTTGTTATTGTTGTTGAGCTAACGCTGCTTGTTGAGTTGCTAGGGCTACTTATGTTTTCTATTGTTGTTTTGCTAACACTGCTTGTTGTTGTTGTTGTACAAATTGTTGGTAAGTTTTTTGTACTTACTGTAAAGCTAAGGCATGTGCTTGCAATGTGGGATCAAGTAGTTGTCGAGACATCTATGAAGGATTAGGTATATTGATATTTTGAGTGGTGAGTGGATTGGTAGTGAAAGGTGGAGGATTCCCTTGGTTTAACCTTCCTTGTAATATGGTAGAATGAGGTGGAGGAATGTATGTTTGAGATCTTGATTGATATGGTATAGGAAAGGGAGAGCTATTGGAAAAGATGATTTCATTAAATTTTGCAATGGAAATGACACACTAGGACCTTGATTCCATTGATTGAAAAGATTCCCTTGTCCTATGTTTGAAGGATTTCCTTGTGTAAAATATGTAAACAAAGGATTCATTATCAAGGTAGTCCCAAGATTTCTTTGAGGTGGATTGATAGGAGATGATGTGGTAATGGTAGATGGAATGGATGAACCCACTAGAGGGTTGGATAAAGATGTCCCTAGTTATGTTGAGGGTTGATTCTGTGATATGGTATTGACTTTCCCTTGTGTTTTGTTTTGATATTTTTGGTATGTACCACTTTACATGATGGTAGATACACTTTTGGTATTCATAGATGTAGATGAAGAAGGGTGTCCCTAAAATGTTAAAGTGGTGGTGGAATAGTGAAGTTCAAGCAGAGTGTGTAGCTGTTTTAGATCCTTGGGAACAAGAGGAGCACCAAAGGTAGGTGTCTAAACAGTGGTGGGAGGTGGAAGATTGGTTTCAACAGTACTGACAAGTGTATTACTTTTGAATGGTAAGGTGTGACCAAAATATTTAGCAAGTCTAGTTGAAAGACTAAGTATGTAAATTTTACTTAGCCCTTGTGATGGAGTTATGAAATCTTGTGTGAAGACCTATGCTACAAATGTTGGAGAGATAGGAGCTACACTTTCAAAAGATTGATGTTCTAAAAGTTCTTCTCTAGTGAGCTCAAATGGATTGTTGGTGACATCTTTGATTTTGTATGGTCCTAAGGAGATTATGGTTGTTGTGATGGTGTAACCTGACTTCTAGGATTAAATTCTAAAGGATTTGGATCACTTGAGGTAAATGTAACTTTTTCTTTTTCCATGATTCTCTTGTGTTGCGATCTCATTTTTACCATAAATTTTGGGTCACTGATGGGAGAGTTGTGTTGAGATTTATGATGTTTGAAATCTCTAGTGGACTCAAATTTAGGTAAAAGGGACACTCTAAGTCTTTTTTGAGCAATGATGGTAATGGGGGATTAAAAGATGGGTGATGTGGGAAGTGATCTTTGCAAGCGTTTTGGTACAAAACTTTTGAATTAAGTTTAATGTTGTGATGTTGGAATAAAGGATGATAATGAACTTAGAAATCTTTAGGGTAGACTTGTGACCTTCAAGATAAACTAGTTCATAGATGATAACTATCTTAACTAAGTGCATGGAAAAGGAAACATTTCACATACAAAGTAGCGAAGGTAGCAAGTTGGTTTAAGGTTTTAAGTCCCAAAGTGTTGGTGTATTTGAAATTTTGCAAAGATAGATGAGGTGAAGGATGAAATGTGATGAAGGGGTGGATGAGATGTTTGACCCAATTTTTGAGTTAGAATAAACCTATGTTTTCCAAGACCACGGTAGCGAGAATGATGCTAGACCTCTAAAAATGTTCCAATCCTAAAGACTCAATGATTTTTTCTAGAAATCTTTTGGATATTCAAAAAGTTGAATGTTTTGGATTGTGAAGAATGTGTATAGGTTGGGATTTTTTCTTATAGTGTGTTCGTAAAAGTTTATCAACAATTTTTTTTTTTTCCGTAGAGTGCCTCAATGTGGTTGTTGATCGTGTTTGTGCTTAAATGTCCAAGTTTATGGTGATGACTAGATGAATTTTGTTTGGGGATCTTTACTTTCTGTGAGATCATTTGAGCTTTTGTTTTGATAAGTCCAAGGTAGTTTCACTTTACAAACTTGGATTGTATGAGAGAAGCTCAGTATTGTGGAAAAGACTAGGGTTATGACTCCAAAAGAAAGCATATAATTCTTGACTATACCTTGAAGTGTGTCTATGAAATTTTGCCACTATCTTGTTTCTATTCTTGTGAATTGCCAAAATGTGTTTCTTGAAAGCTTTTGGTTTAAGATGCCCAAGCCTAGAATGATGACCTATAGATCTTGTTTTGGGGATTTTAATCTTGTGTGAAATCATTAAAGAAGAAGAAACTAATTATTGCCATGTGGGAGGTGGTAATATGGGCCATCTAGCCAAAATATATGCTCTTCGTTCTTCTTTATCCAAGATAGTTGCTACAATTCTCCACTTATTGGATTTCTCTCTCGTTTCAAAAGTAAAGGTTCTCAAACTATTGATAATATCCATTTTTTCTCCCTTAATGAAGTCAAAGTTTGGCTAAATTATAGCACCTAGAAGATTAGGTTGTTCAACAGGAGCAATCGGTCTCCAAATAGTCATGTGGGGTTCATTTGTGTCCAGTTTATCTTGCTTAGATGAATTGATTTTACAAACACTCATCTTTTGATTATGTTTTCAAACTAGATGTTTATGTCAAAAACATCATAACTTTTACAATGTTCATTTCGTGAAAATCGTGAGATTAAAGCCACAATTGCCTACATTTTCTTTGGTAAATATGGGTTTGATATTAATGTCAAGATATTTAGAAACCGCTAAGGATAAATTCTTAGGATAAGCAACAATATCAAGGCTAACTCAAGAAGTCCATATTTAAGCCAAAGTGTTGGAAATTTTGGATAGTGAATGTTTGTTTTTGGATCATTTTGAAATAAATCAAAGTGTTAAAATGACTCACAAGCATCACAACCCTAGGATAGAAATAGAAATATTTGTTGTATTCCCATTTGGATTTCACCAGCTGCATTTATTTAAAGCAGATCATTAGAATCTTGACCACACTGGCTCCCCTCCACGAAACTCACTTCTGTGGGTCAGCCAAGGTTCAAGCTCTCATGAATCTCTGATGAAAAACTTTTCATCTCTACTAAGAATCACAAATATGTGGGACAGCTTCGGAGGTCTGACCTCCTAACAACAAAAAATATTAAGGTATTTTTGGATACTACACAAGGGTTCATAATAAGGGCATCCAATTCAAAGGAAACAATGATAAAATCCCTCACGGGGTCTCCCAGCCCTTATAACAAAGGCTTTATGCATCATAAAGATACTGGGGGAGAGCTATCATGTATCACCTTGTTGATTGAAATCTTTCCTTGCAACCATAAATTTATATAGTAGTTCGGAAGAGCCTGACTTATGCTCGTTACCACTTGGGTTATTCCCTTGGGGTGAGTAATTTTTTCCACCAAGGTAGGCCCTCTAAATATGAACAATAATGAGTAAGTACATCCATAGTTCAATCATCTTTGTTTGCATGCACAAAGAGAGAACACACGCTATGTCTTTTCTCACACTAGCATGGTTGTTCAATTTTAAACCCAAATTGAAAGATGGGGGTGATTTTGCAACATGATAGATAATGTTTCTATTTCTCAAGATCACCTAATGGTGTGAGAGAATTGCATATGCATTCACTAGCAAATTTGAAAAATCACAAAGCAAGACAAACAATTGTTAATTTTATCCCTCAAAGCAATAATGAGTTAATTTCAAGCACCAATTGAAGGATGAGTTTTCCTTGCTCAATTTTAAACCTAATTGAAATATGTTATGTGAGGGTTCATTCTTATCAAATTTTGAATGTTCATTTTGAACCCAATGGAAAACTAGTGCATTGCCTAAAACTGAAAGCAAAAAAACATGAAATTGGGTTATAATTGCCCCAAAGTGTTGAATGCTAGTTACAATTATAGAATGTTTAGATAGAAGATAAGTTCTTCAATTTCACTCCATGCTTTTAAACCTACAAAACCCTATTAGTCTAACAATGAAAACACAGTCAGACATCGATCAATGATCAGATAATCAAAAGAAATTAAGTCACATGTCAAAAAATAACCGTGAATTTTCTTACCCTGGTTGAGCATCGCTACACATGATGGCGTCATAATTTGAGATTTGGGTGGCGGTCTAGTGAATTTGAGCATTGCTCTGCAGTAAGACTAGTGAGCATGATTGTTTCACTATTTTGAAGGGCGTCATTGCAAATGAGTGTCACAATTTGAAGTTTTAAAGTGTTGATCTCATGAAGTTGAGCGTCGTCATTTTGGTTCCACGATAGTACAAATTTAAATAAGTGTCATTATATTTAAATCGGCATCATCCAAGTAAATACGCATCGCTATATGGTGACACTATTGAGATAGTGTCATTATGACCTGCAAAACAACATAAACATGGATTTCGAGCTAAAAAAGGTTAAATGATTAGTTTTCCCTCCTTCTTGCACCAGAATTTCGATCATGAGGATACTGGTATGGGCCTAATCATGCTTGATCCATGAAGAATCGAATCATAATGGAGCCACAGCTACTCGAAACTCAACAAGATCAATCAATCAAAATTGAAAGTAAACATTTTATCAAGAAACCTAACATGCTAAATTTATGAAAGGTTTAAAGAAAAAAATTACTCTAATCTATTAAAATTTATTCTGTTGTGGAATTGGTGGCGCGTTGATGTGGACCGACAACCCTTTCTGAATCCCATATTAGTGAGCTTGTTTTAGTTGATTCTATGGAAAAGAATCAATGAAAATGTGATGTTTGGTGTATGAAAACATAGATTATGATAAAAATGAACATGATGCAAGCTAGGTTATCATGATTTTATGTTAAAATGATCTAATTATGCAATTTATACACTAATGCTAAGCTAATCTAAGCTAAAATAATGCTAAAATTGAAACCCTTATTTATTTACAAACTAAGATGGATGTATGGAAGCCATTAATTGATAATATAAGCTATTATGCAACTAAAATAAACTGAAAATAAGCTAAATGTGTGAAAATTGTGAGTATGGATGTGAGTGAATTTAGTAGAATAAGTTTTCTCTAAGTGGTTGATTGTCATTTGTCTCCAAATACTGATCTATTTATAGGAGAGCAAATGAAAAATGGGTGGTTGAGATCAAAAAGCTTAATCAACGGTTGAGAATGAAGGAGATGAGGAGGCATGGATCAAGGATTATCATCAACGGATGAGAATGCAAGATCACATGGATCAAGGAAATGATCAAGGGTTGGCATTTTCCTCAACAAACACACTTTTGACTTGCTCACATAGGTCAAAGGTAACTCGCTTAGGAGGTAAATGGGATAACTTGTTTTCAAGCAAAGTGAGTTGATTGGAGGAGAGGGAATATTCCTTAGAATATTCCATTGGATGAGGATAAAGGTGAATTTACAAATTAAAACAAATTTTTAATTATGCAAAAAGGATAAAGAATATTCCATGGGAATATTTCCTTTGATTAGGGGAAAATTAGTTTAATTGCTAATTAAATAAGGTTTAATCTATGCAATTAGGGATTAGAGGAATTAGAAATATTTATTAAATTAGATGATTTAATAAATAGGGGAGGGGTGAAATGATAATTAATTAACTTAGGGTTATTTAATTAAATAAGATGACTTAGGGGATTAAATTAAATATTTTGATTTATTTAATTTAATGAGATGAGATGAAGTCTTAGTGTGAAAAGGGGTTAATTAACTTGATTTAATAAATTAGGCTAATGGACGAAAATGATGTAATTAATTAATTAGCTAGGCTAATTGAATTAATTAAGTGAAAAGAGGATGGATAAAGAATAAATGATGTTAATAAACCTGTTTTGAGTGCATGACATTGAGTAGGACATTTTTTATTGTCTATAGTACCATTACAAGTTTGTGCATAGTTATTGTAAAATTATTGGGCCCTTAACAAATTTTCTAAAAAAAGAGGTCCATTCAATTGATCTTAAGTAGTGGAAGTTGCCTTTGATGCACTCAAAATTTCTACATGTTTTTTAGTCTAGTTTTTGCCCCATTGACAATTTTCACATTACTCTTCATTATAGAATGTGATACCTCTCAAGTGATCCCACAATGATGGTTTACAATTTCAGGGAGATTCTAATTTTTGTTGAAATCACATATTTTTAGAAAATATTATGATTTAAGCCTTCAAAAGTTCCATTTTAAGGATTCCAATTGAAGAGGGTTTGATCAAACCACCTTAAATCAAACCCCCTTTGATAGAACCCTGCTAGTTTTAAACCATACCTATAATGGAGTCTCCTTTACACCTATCAAAATGTTGATAAAAAACCACTTTTGATTTACCTTTTGGGGGATCAAATGAATTCATTTAAAATTTACTTTTTATAAGTATGTATTCCTTATTATAAGCTTCCCAAAAACTATAATTTTAAATAAATTTAATTTAATTATTATATTTATTTTTTATTTCTTGTGAATGTAGGTTTTTCACCGAAAATAAAGCTCTTTGTTCTACACATGTGGAAATATAGAAGATTATCAAAAAAACTTGAAAATTATGAGTGCACCAAATATTGAAGTCCTTGATCCAACAAAAAAAAAAATTAATTTCGATACATAAAAAAAAATTGTGTTATACGGTCAGCTTATATCCAAATAGTAATTGGTTTTACTTCGAAACTTGATTAAGGAAAAAATATTCAATAAACCACTATGAAACCAATTGGAAACACTAGATATCATAGTTACAAATCTAAATTCGAAAAAAAATAGAATTTATCCTTCATGGAAAAAAAGTTATGTGTTATACGGTGATGTCACTCCTTAAAAAAGGTGTTTACTGAAAAAAACCTAGTTTTCAAAGCAAATGGAAAAAGAAGTGCAATCTGATACCAAATTTTTTGAAAAAAATATATTTAGAATCTATAGACAAATTTCACAAATCACTAGTTTGTATTATCTTCAAATTTCTCACGATTTAACCACTATAGGTGTCTTAAAATGAATATTTAGTTAGAAAAAATCAGTTCAGTGTCTAGTTTGGCCAAATATTGTAAACCAGTATGGTGGGATCACCCTCTCACATGGAAATAGGTGTGATATTGATATAAGAAGGATGGCCCCAAGACCTCATCAATAAGTAACTCATTGGGTGTAATTTTTATAAATTAATATATAAAAAATAAATTTTGCTTATCCTCCATGTTGTCCTTACCTATTGGGCTATAAGTTATAGATACAAAAAAATCACTTGAAATATTTTTTGTAGAAAAGGCTAAGGATTTATTAAATTATATTAGGATTGGGTTTTTTTTAATCAATTTATTTTTTGTAGTAAATATGATTTTGATCACTAATAGTTATATAGTTTAATTTTATGGATATACAAACATATGTAATTATCTACATGAATTTCTATGTGATTGCACATGTTACTTATCCAGCTTATCACAAAACTCTAGATGTAAAAAACTCCAAAATTGATCACAAAATCCAATTATCCTTAACCTTATTTTTGCTAGTATTAAACACACCTTATCTACCTTAAAATTTACATCCTAAAACCTACAAAACCCAAACCATATACTCCAATTTCAAAAGTTAAATATATGTGTAGTTAACTTATATCCACATGTATATAGTGTGTATGTACGTATACATATATGTGTACATGTATGTGACCATAATATATTTATGTATGTACATGTGTGAATCTAATGTATGCATGTGTGTATGTGTGTGCATACATATATGGAATAAGTGAATTAAATTAAACTAACTTGTATCTTAGACCTCAAATTTATTTATTTATGAAGACTATTTATGATAAATATTCATGATAGATGTATATGTTAGTGATAAATATTTGTTTATTTATTTATTCAAATAAATTTGTTCAATTTTTCAACATGGATCTAATTTCTTAACATGTGCATGTGAACCTAACATTTTGATTTATGTATGAGTAATTATATACTTATTTTTCTTCTGATTTTAAATATAGGTGGTCCACATTACATTCTAATGGACCAAATACCTATATAGTATGAGATGCTATCAGAAGAGGTTCTCCAAGTGAAAAAACAACCACTTGAGAACCCCCCACCATAAAACCCTCAAAATAAAATCCCCACCTTAAATCCACCCCAAACACACCACAACAAAACCCCTCACCCCCTCCACCTGATGAGGCTTGTTTGTGAGAAAATATAAATGAAAATATAAATGTATGCACAATTCTCTAATATCAACTAGTTGATAGACAAGAACATAGAACCTTCAGTCACTTCAAAAATTTTGCATGCTAAACAGATCTCCTAGAAACTCTATAACTTGATAGAACATGTATATAAATGCTCTCCTCTCAAACCATGGAGCAAGAAACACCTATATAAGGGAGACCTAATAAACATAGAAGTGAAAAGTTTTGGTACATCCTTCTGGGTCACCATTGTCATAGTGAATAGATACATGCATGATATTTCAAGAATACAACAATCACAAAAACTTCCAAAATGCATGCACTCCTCAATATAGCTAATAATGAAATTTCTTAATTTAGTGGTATGATTGATCAAATAATGAAATGATAGTACAATTATCAACACATATAGGTATGCAACCACACTAATGTTCTCACATACAACATACCTCTAGATAGGGGAATATAATGATAATTCAAGTACTACTTAGCCTTACACTCTTGACATAATGAACTCCTTTGACATCAATTTGTTCAACACCTAGATCTTCATATTAGTAAACAAACCATTACCCCATATTTCATTGACCTTTTCACAAATCAACATATACCTCCAAAAAAATTTTAAAAAAAAATTCAATTAGGTGGTGTAGGAATTTGCAAATTGTGGCAATTTTTTGGAGTGATGGTGGATGGTCTTTGATCACTCACCACATGCTAATTCTAAGGTGCCATTGTATTTTTTGAGGAAATTATGGGCATAGTTTGAATTGGTTTTAGGACCCAATTATTTTTATAGGAGATCATTCTAGGGTGTTGGTGGTGGCATGCCACAACATAAGGTAGGGACATGTGTTGATCCAAATTGACCTGTACCAATTCCACCAATTGTTGCTCCTACTTCGCCCATTATTATTGCTTTCATTCACTAGGGGGAAATGGTTTTGACATTAAGATAAATGAGTGCACTCTTAGAAATTTTAATTGACCAAGCTACCCACATGGTAGTTGAAGTCACTAGTAGAGAGCATGGAGGAAATGCTACTAATCCTAGCAGCTCACACTATTGGAAAAACAAGAATAGACAACTGAGAGGGGGGGTGAATCAGCTATTGCAGAATTAAGAATTATTCAAACTTTTAACCTCTAATCTCATATCTAATTAATAACAATGAAAGCATAAATTAACAACACATCATAAACATATGAAAACCAATATTTTATGCATGTAAACACTATTAGGGGAAAAACCACAGTGGATGTTAGTCCACAAGATTATACCCTATTAAAAGTATAATAAAGAATAAGTAGAGAATGCACATGCATTTAGGCACACTGCCTAGAGCTCACTGCTCAGAGGAAGGATCACTACCTTACATAAGAAAATCAGATTAATTCCATCTGATGAGGTTGAACTAAAAAATTAGCTTCTACAAATGCCTGATGACAGTTCTGGTTAGGCACATAAAAAATTCTACACACTCTCCTCAAACTTCTTCACACTCTACTCTACACTCGAATGATTTGGTCTTGATTCACACATGTACTCTGCATACATCAAAATAAGTAAAAAAAATGCTCTTATATATCCGCTACATAGATTTACATCAACAACTCTGTTGGCCAAGAATAAAGAATAAATTACAACTATCGGCCTTAATACATAAATAAATCTTAATGTGCACCAACAAAAGTCAGTCACAACATAGTGAGGACCCAAAACAACATCCTCGAACACGCCAAACAATAAAAGATTAGTCCATAAGGATCCATAACACACTACCACACTGATAGAGAATGATCTAGAAACATCACTGAACACCTTAGGAACATATGCAACCACTCACTTTACCAGAATTGCAATCTCATCTTCCAAAAGTACCTGCTACAGTAGTTGAATAACTGTAGGAACATAAAACTTCATAACTTCCTCAGTTCTTGATGCGTACCATTGAAAATTTTGGACAACATACTAGATAGGCTCAGTAAAAAAACACTTTAATGCATTCCTTTTGATCATCAATGTACAAAAAAATTTATCACTCTAATCTTCTCAACTTCACTGGCTACCTACAACATATTTATTACAATTTTCTCAATATCTTTAACATATACAACCTTCAAAATCACCAATGATCATAGTGTTGACATCAATGACAACCACATATAAAAAATGCAACCTAAACATCCAACAACCCCCCCTTTGGCATTGATGGCAAGACATGAATTAAAAAATACACCATCAGTGTAACTCACTCTATACACAGTGCTCTTCTCCAATTCTCCCCCTTAGATGTTACAATGTTGTTCACATTACACCTCTCCCTTCTGCTCTTCTCTCCCAAGTTTTTTCAAATTACACCTCTCCCCCTTTGACATCAATAGAAAAGGTACACAAGATCTAAACCACATATTTAGCACATCTGACTACTCCCCCTAAGTAGCAACCACCACAACATTAATCCAGAATAAGATATGGCAATGAATTCATAGACTGATGTAAAGACCTACATCACTTAGTTCTAATCAGGAGGGGAAATCACCTCTAACTTTCCTTTGAGGTATTCAAAAGTATCCTTAGGCAATGGCTTAGTAAAGATATATGCAATTTTCTCCTTGGTAGGTACATACTCCAGTCTAACTTCGTTGTCACTTACTTTATCTCTCAAGAAGTGATATTTGATGGATATATGATTTCTCTTTGAATGTAACACTAGATTCTTAGAAATGTTTATGGCACTTGAGTTGTCAAAGAATATAGCAATGGGTTCTTCATACTCAATTCTGACATCTCTCAGCATCTGCTTCATCCACAATACTTGAGTACAGTTGTTTGCAGCAACAATGTATTATACCTCAATAGTAGATAAGGAAACTAAATTTTTATTTTTGCTTAGCCAAGATACCAACTTCTTACCTAATAAGAATGCACCTCCACTAGTACTCTTCCTATCATCCACATCTCCTACCCAATCTGCATCAATAAAAGCACTCAAGATAAGATCATCATCCTTAGGATAACAAAGACCAAAGTCAATTTTCCCTTTCAGGTATCTGAAGATTCTTTTCACAACAGTTACATGAGATTCTTTTGGATCAACTTTATATCTAGCAACCATGCATACAACATTCATTATATTTGGCTTGGTCTGAGTCACGTAGAGTAATCCACCAATCATTGACCTATATCTTGTTTGATTTGCTTTAGGAGAATCATCATTCTGTGTAAGTTTTCATCCGTTCACCATAGGTGTACCAACTGGCTTTGAATCTTCCATGCCAAAAATTTTTATTAACTCTTTTACATATTTGGACTGAGATATAAAGATTCCATCTTCTAACTGAGTGATTTGTAATCCTAAGAATAATTTCAGTTCTCCAATCATTGACATTTAAATTTCACTTTTCATTTCATCAAAAAATTTCATACACAAATCATCATCAGCTTCAAAAATAATGTCATCAACAAAGACTTCAATGATCAATTCTTTATTTTAATCCAACTTGAAATAAAAATTGTTGTCAGTGGTACCTTTACTAAATCCAAGCTTCAACAAGTTCTAAGATCTAGCATACCAAGCTCTAAGATCTTGCATACCAAGCTCTAAGATCTTGCTTAATTCCATATAGAGCTTTCTTCAATTGGCATACCATGTTCTCTTTGTTAGTCAGTTGAAATCCATTCGGTTGCTCAACATAGACTTCTTCTTCTAGCTCACCATTTAGGAATGTTGACTTTACATCCATCTGATAGACTTTGTAATTCTTGAAAGCAACATAAGCAAGAAATAATCTTACAGATTCAATTCTAGTAACAGGGGAAAAAATTTCTTCAAAATCAATACCTTCCATTTGTGAGTACCATTTGCAAACCATTCTTGCTTTGTTTCTAACCACTTCACCTTGCTCATTCAACTTATTTTGAAACACCCATTTGGTTCCAATTACATTTTTGTTCTAAGGTCTAGGAACAAGATCCCATGTATCATTTTTATCTATCTACATTAGTTCTTCTTTCATGGATTCCATCCAATATTCATCTTTGCATGCTTCATTGATATTGCTAGGCTCAGTTTTAGAAATTAGACAATACTATTCTAAAATTATTCTTCTATTTTGCACACCTTTTTTTTTTATCTCCTATTATCTAACTATAAAAATTATTTCACCTCACATACCTTGGAACTTTAGGAATTTCTCTCACTTTTGGTTCTTGCGCTCTTTCTTCTGCACTTGTACTAGTTTTTGGTTCTTGATTCCCTTGGTTCACCTAAACAATTTCAAGTTGATTATGTGTCTGAACATTCTTTCAATTGTTAGTACTATCATGATGATCATTTGAATCATATCCACTACATCTATATGGTCTATCAATATTTTCATCAACTTTGACATTTGTGCTTTCAACCATTTTCTTCAACCTTTTATTAAAGCACCAGTAAGCTTTGCTCTTAGTTGAGTAACCTAGAAAGATTCCTTCATCACTTCTAGAATCAAACATTCCTATATCATCATCTCTCTTGATGTAGCATTTGCTTCCAATTTTTTTGAAATACTTGACAGTAGGCTTATAACCAAACCATAGCTCAAAAGGGGTCTTACCATAATTACTATTGGCATTTAACTAGTTAATGGTATACACAATAATTCTTACAACTACTCTCTAGTATAAATGAGGAACATTTGCTTCCAACATCATGGCTCTAGCAGTTTCTAGAATGGTTATGTTCTTTCTTTCAACAACTCCATTTTGTTGAGGGGTTTAGGGGGTAGATAGTTGTCTTTGGATTCCATGCTCTTCACAGAAAGAATTTAATTCCCAGGAAGTGAATTCACCACCTCTGTCTGACTTCAAACATTTGATATTTTGACCTGTCTCATTCTCTACCATAGCTTTGAAGCTTTTGAACTTTTCTAGTGCTTCATGTTTTTCTCTTAAGAAAGCAACCCATATCATTCTACAGTAATCATCAATAAGAAACATAAAGTACCTTTCACTTTGAAGACTTTTGATTCTAGGGGGACCACATAGATCAGTATGTATAAATCTGAGTACTCCATTAGAGTTATACTATTTGATTTGGAAAGAGTTTCTATTCTACTTTCCCATCTGACATTTCTTGCACATAGTGTTAGTGGGTTTCACTATCTTAGGAATATCTTTGACTGCTTGAGAGGAACTTATTTTGACAATGTTATCAAAGTTCACATGACCGCAACCTTTTATGTCACAACTAGCTTATATCAACTTGAGAAATTAAACAACTTTCACTAGTATCACTTAAGTGAAAAATATTACCTCTTGTCTTTGTACCTGAAGCAATCACATTTCCAAAATTTCCTCTTATCCTGCACTTACCAACCTTGAACTAAAGATTGCATCCCTTGTCTACCATCTATCCAACACTCAACAATTTATGCTTTAAGCCTTCTACATAATGAACATCATCAATAAAATGTTGACCACCAAAATAAATAGTGCCTTTGCCACGAATCACACCATAATTTTTGTCTCCAAATCTTACAACACCACCATCATAGTTTTCCAAGCTTTCAAACTTACTTTTCTCACCAGACATATGATGTGAGCATCCGCTGTCAATTACCCAATCATCATTTTCTTCATTATTTTCTGCAAGACCCTTCTCAACATTCAAATTACTAATAGATTCAATGGACACCTGACCATTTTATTTGATAGAAATAAATACCCATTCATCTTCATTTACAGTTTCTTTATCAGATTCATCATCAATAACACCTTCTTCAACATAATAGAATTTGTTTTGAAATCTAGACTCATCAAATCTGTACTTAGAAGTTCTTTCAGGACACCTTGATGCAAAATGACCTATTTTATTGCAAGAAAAATATTTAATAGGTAACTTTCCTTTGTACTTACCATGACCTTTGGCTTTTCTTTTCACAATCAGTGCTTCTAGTTCTTCTAATTCTCTTTCTTCATCTTCAATCTATTTCATCTCATCTTCGTACTTGAATGTCTTCTTGGAACTCTCTCCCAGATCATATCTCTACTTTCTTTTCCTGGATACAGTAGCTTTGAATAAAAATTTTGTCTTAGAAGTAGATTCACCAAATCCACTTAACTCAAAGGTTGCAAGTTTCCCAATCAGCATGTATCTTGTCACCTTTGTCACTATCCTGAGTTCATCAATAGCATGAGCTTTTGTTTTGTACGAAGGAGGCACAGATCTAAGTATTTTAGCCACAATCTCTTCTTCATCCAAGACTCCATCGGCACATCTAATGCTCATCACTAGTTCATTTACCTTTTCAAAGAAAGAAAGGATGTTCTCATCTTCACTCATCTTCATGTCCTACCACTTTCCTTTTAGACTCTGTAGCTTAGCACTTTTCACTAGTGGGTCTCCTTCATACAATGTTTCCAACTTTTTCCAAATATCATGTGTAGTCTTCAGACCTATCACATTTGTCATCTTTGAATCTGTCAAAGCACTCAACAATGCTTCAATAGCCCTGGTATTTGTTTCAGCTTCTTTGATTTCATCAACAGTAGATGGACCATTCTAAGGGATAGTATATGCATTCTTTGTAATCTTCCAGAAAGGCTCACCAATGCACTTCAAGTGACATTCCATTATGACCTTCCACAGGGAGTAGTTTGCTCCATCAAATCTAGGATTGTCCTTTTTGTAAGATTCCATCTCGGATCACCTCAAGCTATTAATCTTTTCCTTTAGAGGAACCTACTCTAATACCAATTGTTGGCAAAACAAGAATAGACAACTAAGAGGGGGGTGAATCAATTGTCGCAAAATTAAGACTTATTCAAAATTTTAACCTTTAATCTTAGATCGGATGAATAAAAATGAAAGCATAAATTAACAACACATTAGAAACATATGAACACCAAGATTTTATACGTGGAAACCCTGTTAAGAGAAAAACCACGGTAGATGTTAGTCCATAAGATTATACCCTATTAAAAGTATAATAAAGAATAAGTAGAGAATGCACATGCATTCAGGCAAATTGCCTAGAGCTCACTGCTCAAAGGAAGGCTCACTGCCTTACATAAGAAAATTAGATTAAGTCCATCTGATGAGGTTGAACTAAAAAAATAGCTTCTACAAAAGCCTAATGACAATTCCAATTAGGCACAGAAAAAATTCTACACACTCTCCTCAATTTTCTTCACACTCTACTCTACACTTGAATGATTTGATATTTATTTGCACATGTACTTCACATACATACACCGAGCATACATCAAAATAATTAAAACAACCACTCTTATATATCCGCTACACGAATTTACATCAACAACTCTAGCGGCCAAGAATAAAGAATAAATTACAACTCTCGGCCTTAATACATAAATAAATCTTAATGTGCACCAACACAAGTTGGTCACAAGATAGTGAGAACCCAAAAAAAAATCCTCGAACACGAAAAACTTAAACACACAAATAAAAATCTTCAATCATGAACACACTGATCAACATGGATGTACCACACTAATAGAGAACGACCTAGAAACATCATTGAACACCTCGGGAATATACACAACCACTCAGTTTACCAGAATTGCAATGTCATCTTCTATAAGTACCTACTACAGTAGTTGAATAACTGTAGGAACACATAAATTCATAACTTCCTCAATTCTTGATGCGTACCATTGAAACTTTTGGACAACATAATAGATAGGCTTATCAAAAAACCCTTTAATGTGTGCCTTATGATCATCAACGTACATAACTTTTCATCACTTTGACCTTCTCAGCTTCACTGGCTTCCTGCAACATATTTATTACAATTTTCTCAATATCTTCAACATATATAGCCTTCAAAATCACCAATGCTAATAGTGTTGACATCAATGACAACCACATATCAGCAATGCAACTACAACATCCAACACACACATGTTGACACCACATTTTTATTGAAATTGTAATCAACCATGTTATGACCCTAATACCACATTCACTTCAATGACTACATCAAAGGAGAAAACATTCTTATATTTACTATATTCAGATCATCCTGCATAGGTAAATGTAACATCTTAATTTGTTTCAAGTGTAGAATCTACATATTAATTTATATTTAATAATGAATTATATAAAGTTAATTATTTGGTGTAGATGAGTGGCTCTAGGGCCTCATCTCGACTAGATCAACTATTTTTGTATCAAAAATTGTACAACTCAACACACCTTATGAGGTAAACCAATAAATTGATCATAAAACCATAGATACATCTAGTTCTAATAATTTTCTTCAAAAATTAGATATATTTTAATACATGCATAATTTAATTTAAATACATGAAACATTTTACCATAGTAGGGAGATCATGTCACTTCTATGCCAAACTAACCAGAAGGTGTGGTGAGTGCTCCTCTATCATTAGCTATTATGTTTGAATAATACCTGGTGTATATTTTCAAAGATTGTATCATAATTTATACTTTGAATCCACGTGATGTATATAATTTTGAAATTTTAAAATCATTCTTGAATTTAAATATGTAGGATGATAGAACCATCATGGTAGCTAGTGGTATTACCACTGATCAGGAAAAAAATCATGGGTCATTAACATCATACCAAGCCCTACTAGTAAATTTTCTATACAATTTCTAGGTATTTTATATGATTACATGTTTTAGTAAATATTTGAGCATAATTTATTCTTTATTTGAATATCTAGGAATTAGTAGCTGAGACTTTTGGTATGAAATCACTATATGTACCAAGGCATCAAGATGTGGCTTAGGAAGATGATATTGATCATATGATAATGTGCACACTTGAGTCTAGATTTAAATATTTAATTTCAAGATTTTTTAAATAAAATAAAATAAAATTTTATTTAAATAATTTATGTGCATGTAATATTATGATTTTTATCTTATTTATAGTTTGTTTTTATTCTACAACGTGAGGTAGGTGGATTTTTTCATGTGGAACAAAGAGGCCACTTGATTTTAGTGATGATAGAACATAAAATATAGTTTGATATTTTTTGTGGACTTTGAGTTATCTATGGACTATGACATGAGTATTTATTTGATGAAGGAGCATCCGGGTGCATGAGCAATCCCACACATCAAAATTATTTATGTTATTTTAATTTCTTTCTTTTGGTTATGGTTTTGCAGGCATGATTTGTTTTTTAAAATTTTTTCTCCTCATGCTCCATCAATATTAAATTATTTTGTAAGTGTTGTAATCTTCCTAATGTAAGTGCCTAAGGTAGTGGAGGTGTAGGAATGAGATAGTGGATGTCGATTCAGGAAAAGATTTGAAAAATTATTAGAAAAGAACAATTAAGGGGTTGAAGGCATGAATCCCATGCTTAGAGTGGAGGAGGTACAAGTTTGACTGGCATTTTTGGAGAGAGAAAAAATGTTTGAGTCATGACTGTGAGACCCAGTTTCAGTAAATTGGGTATAACTTTTTCATACGGTAACGAAATCAAGATTTTCAAAATGATCCAGAAAGATGAGAACGAGATGCTCCAAATATAGAAGGAATTTTAAATGATTCATGATATTCATAGAATAGTGATGGATGAAATTGACAGTTTTGTGGAGTTGTATTTATTCTTGCATGTAGAATTGATTTCAGTTTAGCTTATGGAATGCTAGTAGCATATGTTGTTGTGGCTGCAAATTGTATGTAAAAAAATATATTATTCAATTTTAATGAAGAAGATTTGGTTATATTTTCCATTAAAAATTTGTTGCAAATTTTTTCAACTTTTGAAGTAAGGATGTTGGTGGTGTTATGGCTACTTGGATGAGTTGTTTGAAAAAAAACCCCATCCTTATACTACTTCAAATGGTATCAGAGCGGGTTGATCTTGTTGGGGTGTGAGATGTGTTGAGTATGAGTTTGTTGCCAGAGTTTTTTTTCGTGAAAAGTGATGGAACTGCAAGAGAGAGTTGTGAGAAAGTATGTTGCAAGGATGAAAGAGGGTTTGTGACTACTATCGTCTAGTAGAGGTTAAGGTTGGGTAGAAGGTGCACGAGATAGAGGTGTATCTTACAGAAACCATCTATTGGGTAGAGGATAAGAAAGAGTGAGTTTGTTGCATGGAGGACTTATGACTATAGAGGGTTGATACCCTAAAGTGTGAGAGATTGTTGCAAGGAGGACTTGTAACTGTAGATGGACTTGTGAGTCTCTAAAAATGGCTTCGAAGAAGACAAGATGGGTCATAAGAAGACCTGTGAGAATGTTATTTTGGGAAGAGTATTGGGAAAAAGTGAGAGAAAAGAAGCTCTTTGAAGAGCTGAGAAAGATAGAAGTGAGATTGGGTGCCCTTAAGGAAAGCTTGAGAATGAAAAGAAAGCTACACTTGAAGAAAAATAGAAAATAGATGAAATTAAATTACATTGTTTGTTTCATAATGAGTTTGAAAATAATGATTTGTGTGCAAGAAATGAAGGAAAAGAAGTTGTAATAGAGGACAAAAAAGAGAAGAAAGAGGAAAGCGAAAAGGAGAATATTGAAGTGCAATGTAGCAGCCCTATGGTGGAAAGAGTATGGAAAGAAATTCATGTGCGAGTAGTCCACATGAGTGTAGATGAAATAAATGAAGGATAGAAGAAAGACACAAAGAAATATTGGAGAAAGAAAGAGGTAGCAATAGATGTGCATCTTGTTGATGATATAAAAGAAAATAAAAATGAAATTGCATACATAAGAAAAGAGGTTTCATCAACAAAAACAAAGGTATTATCTCCTTCTTTTGATTTTTTCAAAGTAAATATTGATTTGCATGAAGAAAATATAAATGAATATGGTGATTGTGAATTTGGGGCAGCAATAGAGAAGCGAGAAAATATTCAAGTAAATAGTCATCCATATGATATTTGTGAAAGAAAATTTTATTTGAAAGAGATTCATGAATTTGTGCATAAAAAATATAGTATTGTTGGAGAAGATAACCATGAAGTTGCAGCAAAGCTTGGTTTATTGAAGGAATTGGAAACATTAGAAATTTCGGGAAAATAGAGTAAAAAAAAGTATATGGGGAAGATAGTGAATAAGGAAATTGAAGGAGCAGCAACAAATGAATAAGAAGGTGACTTATTAATGTAGATTGCAATAGTTGAAAGGGAGTGGATAGCATTGATAATATGTAAAGCAAGAGTTGTAGTTGACAAAGAGGTAAAGTTTCAATTTTCAGAATTACTTGTTGATAAAGAAAATGTTGTTTTACATGAAAATGACATGGTTTACAATCATGGAAATGAGATTGATGCACTAGTATGGAAAGAGGAGAAAATTAAGATATTTGATGATTTTTCAAAAATTGTTAAAGTTGTTGTTCAAGCTGATTTATATTTTGATGAATTGGTGAAAGAAAATGAAATGGGGAAGATAGTTAGGGGTAGAAATAGTAGGTTTCAAGCTGAAAAACAACAAGGTATGATGAATTTTATTGATATAGAAGAAGAGGAGGATGAAATAAGAAAAGGTAAGAAAGAAATGCAAATGGAATTCATTGATTTCTCTGAATTTGTTAATGTCAATTTGTATACAAGTGTTGAGAATGATAGAATGGAATGGAAATATGAAATATGGTACAACCAAATAAATTTATGAGGGGAAGAAATAGAGGAAGGATGAAGGAACGAAGAGATATGAAGATTCAAAGTAAGGTGAAGAAGAATAAATAGGTTGAAAAAGAAGAAAGATCATGGTTGAAGAAAAAACATAATATTTTCAAATGTTCATGAGTTCCAACTCATGGAAAATTTCTTCTTACCTTGGGTGTTTGATGTAGGAGCATCCGGGTGCATGAGAAATCCTACACATCAAAATTATTTATGTTATTTTAATTTATTTCTTTTGGTTGTGGTTTGGCAGGCATGATTTATTTTTAAATTGTTTTCTCCTCATGCTCCATCAATATTAAATTATTTTGAAAGTGCTAGAATCTTCCTAATGTAAGTTCTTGAGGTAGTGTAGGTGTAGGAATGAGATAGAAGATGCCAATTCAGGAAAAAAATTGAAAAATTATCAGAAAAGAACAATTAAGGGGTTGAAGGCATGAATCCCATGCTCAGAGTGGAGGAGGTAGAGGTTTGACTAGCATTTTGGGGAGAGAAAGATTGTTTGAGCCATTACTGTGAGATCGAGTTTCAGTAAATTGGGAATTAATTTCTCATACAATAACAAAATCAAGAATTTCAAAATGATCCAGAAAGCTGAAAATGAGACACACCAAACCGAGAAAGCGTTTTAAAAGATTCATGATATTTAGGGAGTAGTGATGGAAAAAATTGACGATTTTAAGGAGTTGTAGTGGTTCTTGCTTGTAGAATTGATTTCAATTTAGCTTATGAAATTTCAATAGCATATGTTGTTGTTGTAGTTGCAAATTCTATGTTAAAATCATATTATTCAATTTGAATGAAGAATATTTGGTTATATTTTCCATTAAAATTTTGTTGCAAATGTTTTCAAAATTTGAAAGTTGTTAGTGGTGTTATGACTACTTGGATGGGTTGTTTGATAAAACCCCCATCCTTATACTGCATCATTATTTTATGTTGTATATTCTCATACACATTTCCTGATATTTAAATTGCATGGAGTATGATGTATTTAATTTATCTGTTGAATATGAAGTTACATTTTAGTACATATGCATTTTAGTATTTCATGGAATAGATTCATACATTGGGTATTATTACATTTAATTTATGCGTACTATAACTAAATTTATTGGCTATTACATTTCTAGATATTATGAGTTAACATGTTTATCAAACTCTAAATATGATCCATTAAGTTTCCTATAATTAAGATCCCAACTTTGTCAAATTGAATTCATAGATGCTAAGATAAACATTGTGCATGAGAATAAGTGCAAATAAAGATAATAATAAGCTTAGTTTATCTACTAGTTTTTATTGTTTTTTAAATGAATGGATCTATGATATATTGGAAGTTGAAACTCCCAAGATGAAAACACCTTTATCTTATTTTAAATATATATGTTACTATGATTGTAATCATAGTATGAGCTAAATACACCAGATCCATATGAATTTAAGCTATATTTAACTACCTAAGCTACAATCCCAATGAAATATTTGAAAGCTTCAAAACAAGAAACCATTAAACTATGCATGAAATAAACCATGAAAGCATAAAAGAAACCTAATCTAGAAATCCAAACCTTATCCCATTGGGGGATTGGTGTTGTATTGATATGGAATGATGGCCCTTTCCCAATCCCTTGGATAAAATGAGCATCTAATAAAATTCCATTGATAAAAGCTTAAGCTAAAATGGATCAAACTATGCTAAGCAAGGATGAAAAAAATGAAAAATCTTGATAATGGATGCAAAGATGAATAAAGATAGTATTCAAACTTGTAGCATATAACTTTTCTTTAATGGAAGTGGATTCATTTCTCTCCAAATGTGAGGTATTTATAGGAGAAAAAACAAAGAATCAAGGGTTAAGATCAAATAGATCAATCAATGGTCGAGATGGAATCAAGGGTGAAGACATGGATCAAGGATTCTCATCAATAGATTCAAGATCACATGGATTAAAGAATCAATCAATGGCTCACAATTATTCAAAATAACACACTTTCAAAGTTGTTATAAAGTTTGTTACCAAGTTTGTTAGGAAAGAATATTCCCTTTTTGGAGCCAAATAGGAGAATATTCCAAGGGAATATTCTCATGCAAGTGGATGGGTGAGGAAAATTAGTAATTAGTTAATTAAAAAAAAGTTTTAATTGTGCAAGTAGAGGAATATTAGGATTATCATTACATAATTAGTTTATTCAATGAAAAGAGGGGTTAAGTGGCATTTAATTAAATGATTTAGATTATTCAATTAAATGAGAGGACATAAAGGGGTTTAATTTAATTAATTTTCATTATTCAATTAAACTAGATGAAATATTAGTGTGAAAGGGGGAATTAACCTAATTAAATTAATTAGGTTAATCGATGAAAATGATGCATTTAAGTAAATAACTAGGCTTATTCAATTAAATAGCCGAAGAGAAGATGAATTTTAGGACGAAATGATGTTAGTGACCAAATTCAAGTGTGTAATACCATTTAAGACAATTTTAAGTGTCTATATTTTACCTATCTTTGAAGCAAGGTACCAGTTACATTGGTTCAATGACTGATGCTTTCCAGATTTATTGCTGCTCAAATAAAAAAATATTTTTTTTTTTAATTTTTTGGATGCCCCACTATTTCCCTAGTGGAAAGAATTAAGCTAGACCAACCTTTCCCTCTCGAGAGGTCGAAATTATTTTTGAATTTTTGGGTTGATGTCATGACAAACGTTTAAGATCGGTTTAGCTTAAAGAGGACTAGAAACCTCAGATGTCTGGTGTAGACAAATTTGATGATGTATAGATAGTCATCAACCATGGGTAGCCTCATGTATATTTTGATATATCACACATATTTGACACTTGGATAGAAATGTTAGTAAAGATAGAAGAATAAAAAGAATAAGATGGATGGATTAGCCATTGATTTTGAGATTTATTCAGAAGTCCAACAAGTCTATGAGGATGTTTGAGACTTTATTAGATATGGTGATGAGAGTGATGATATGCTTGTTTCATGGATTGGGATACTTCATCATTCCTTATTTTTGATATAACACATAGACATGATGCATCAAGGTATTGATAACCAAGATGGTGTTGTATCTAGTGAAATGGACTTTGACTCTGCAAAAAGATAGGATAATCCTTGCTCACACCTTGACTTATGGAAACCTCGTTGGAATGTATTTTAGGAGTTTAGAACATTTTGGACCAAATCATATGAAATAGTCAACAATATATTCAAAATAGCCTCCCTACACACAACTAAGAAAGTATTCGACAATATTATTTTACAAGAATATTGTTGGTGTAATTAATTATTTAATTACACTTTATTAAGTTTATTTAGGTTTTGCTTAGGTAATAATTAGTTTACTTAATTAATAAGTAATATTTGTTTAGTTGGGTTGTTTCTAGGTCAACATTAGGGTTATGCATACATTGCTTTTATAAAGCGATTCATCTCATTGTAATTTAAAAATTATGAATAATATCAATTTGCACATCTTTAAGCAAAGCTCTACTTTTTTATTGTTTTTCTCTTACGTGGACGGCCTTTTGGTTTACATGTCTAATCTTGGTTTCTAACATGGTATCAAAGCCTTTATATGCAACCCCTTCTCAAATTTTTGAGAAAATCATTGCAGAGTTCGTTCGGGATTCCTTGAGGGTTTCATGCCTTGAGTTCATTTATGTGGTGTTTTGGATCAGATCAGGCTTCACCATTGGATTTAAAGCATTGGAAAAAGTCAAGATTGGATTTTATTTTGCAGATTTTGGTCATCATTTGCCAGATCTGTGAGGGTTTCAAGTTCAGTGATTTTTTGGAAGCTCTGGAGGTAGCCAATTTTTTGAAGCATTTTTGGCACAAACAGAGGTCACCATCACATTCACAGTGGCCAAAAACCCTAAGAATTCTTGTCGTTTGGTCAATTTCTAAGCAATTGGTCCAAAAGGAAAAAAAATTGCCAGAGAGGTTGTACGGCCTCCCCAGCATGCTCCCCAAGGCACGAAAATAAAAATAAAAATTCAAAAAAATGTGTTTTTTGGAACTACCGCCGATGCCTCCATTTTAGAAGCCAAGCGCCACCGTCATGCCACCCGACGACCACCGAGCAACACCTCCATGCACCCGCCGCCAACCTCCTCTTCTAGCCCCTGAGGGCTTCTACACCTGTGGTCGCGGTCCTATGGGGGACTGGGCGCTATGCGCCCAACCCTACACCCTGGTCATATCAGCAACTAGGGGCTCCACCCTAGCTCCCTACCCACCAGCCCCTAGTTGCGCACAAGACCAGGGGCCAAAAATTTTTTAGCCCCCTGGGCTGCTGCAGGGCAAATTGGCCATTCTGGAGCACTTTTACAAAATTGGACGTAAATTTTGTGTACGGTGTCCATTTTCACAAATGAGATACCATTGCAAAGCTGATTCTAACGCTGATCCGGTGGTGAAGGTCCTTGAACTCAGATGTTGTTGTTTTCACTCCGGAGGACATATCTTTTGACTCAATGATCCTTTTTTTGCCATTCTTACGACATTGGAAAGCTAGTTCAGTCCTCTACATAGATCTAAGGTCCATTTTTATCAAGGAGGAAAATGTGAAATTTTTATTGTGCATGCATTCTATTTTTGTTTTCATGCTCTAGGTTTGCATTTTCTCTTTTGTTTATGCATGTTTAGCATTCTCTCCTTTTGAAATCATTGGGTATTATAATAAATGAACTGATATAAATTTCCATCAGGGGGTTTCTTGCAAAATAATCTGATTAGAGTGTAGTTGCACTTTTATCTCCATATTTTTATTGATGACAACTCACATGGGTTGTATATGATTTCTTAGTTTCTTTTGGCCACATCTTGCTCTTGCTTGACACATATCATATTCGCATCAGTTCACACTTTAGCTTGAGAGCCTATGGTTATTGATTTGCATTGGGTCAAATCTCAGTTTGAGGGCCACTAAATTTGTGGTTAATGTTCCATAATCTTCATGGTACTTGCTTCTATGGATCAGTTTTAGTCATAGTTTGGAATCGGCATCGAGATACATGGCTTCCATATTCATTCATCATATCACTCCCTCATATGGGGGGCATCATTTTATTTACCATTGCTTCATAGATTCTAGGGTTGTTCCCGTTTGGAATTTTTGAGTGTTCCATAGCATCGGGTCTGCTGTTGCATTATTATGATTTTGATATGGTTTCTTGTAAACAGAAGTATCTTTCCTTGCTTGTTGTATTTAGGTTCCAGTGTTACTCCATAGTGTTCTTCTAGTGCTTCTTTGCAGTAGGTCATCTCATTGAGGAGAGGCTTGTCCCACTCGGTTTTCTTCTCTTTCTCTTACTCTTTCATTGCATATGTACATGGGTACTTGATCAGGCCTTGTTATTGTGATCAATTCATGCTTTTTTGCATTCATCTTAGTTTTAGGTGCATGTTTTTTTAGTCTCCCTAAGTTGCACTTAAGGGAGGGTGTTGGTGTAATTAATTATTTAATTACACTTTATTAAGTTTACTTAGGTTTTTCTTAGGTAATAATTAGTTTACTTAATTAATAAGTAAGCTTTATTTAGTTGAGTTGTTTTTAGGTCAACATTAGGGTTATGCATACATTTCTTTTATAAATCAATTCATCTCATTATAATTTAATTTTTTTGAATAATATCAATTTGAACATCTTCATGCAAAGCTCTGCTTTTTTAATGGTTTTCTCTTCTATGGAAGGCCTTTTGGTTTGCATGTCTAATCTTGGTTTCTGACAAATATCCCACAAGCATAACAAACAAAAGATAATAGTTGATGCCCTTTTCCTTTCTCTCTAAATCATTTTGATAGACATTATCAAGACGTCCTTGGAATGGGTCAACTAGATAAATCATAAGAAAAGATTAAAAACAAATAGTCAATGTTATTTATATCTCTTGCCTAAGTAATGTGTTTTGTTTAGGATAAGTATCCAAAGTGATTGTCAAATATAATTCTCATTGTAGGAAGGATACATCCTAGGACATGTTAGTGGATGGTGGTACATTGATAGGTTTTTTGAAAGGCTGTTGATATAAAGTTTGATTGAAATGTTTGATAACAATCAAGAGTTTGATTTTTACGTTTAAATGTTCTAATTTTGTTGATTGTTGTACTTGTTTTCTATTTGTCTTACCAAAGGGTGAGTGTGATGATTGGTTTATTAGGGATGATTTTTTTTTGTGGGTGAAAGCGAAATGGGATGGGCGGTTTTGGATTTTTGGAATATTTCAATGCTTTTGGTATTTTTGCAATGTTTTGAAGTTGTTTGTGATCTTTTTCAATAATTATATGAAGGTTTAGGTTTTTTATTATTGAAGGTTGTTTAGGGTTTTTTGAATGTTTTCCAAATTTTTTGGGTTTTCAAGTTTTGACCAAGACCTAAGAGGGATTGAACTAGGGCCTCATGGGCTTATCAAAGATTAGTCTTGCCTACATTATACACACAAAGACCACATAGTTTGACTAAATTTGACTTGTTATTGACGAGATATGAAAACTTAATGGATTGTCAATTTATTATGATGAAATCCTAAAGGACTGACCTAGGGTGTCTCGAGGGCACATCAGTGATGAACTTGCCTACATTCAAGCTCAAAGACATTGTAGTTTGACAAGGTAATGTTTTTGAGTTTTATGAATTTTTGACTTGTTTAGGGATTTTGATGTGATTTGGATGTTTGAGATTTTGACTTTACAACTTTTTGAATGTTTTTGGATTTTGGCTATACAAGATTTTTTTGTTTTTGGATTTTCTAGATTTTTCAAGTCTTTTGGGATTTTTGATGAGATTTACGAATGGTTTTGATTTTTTGATGATTTTGAGATGTTTTTGGATTTTCTAGATTTTGCAAGTGTTTTGGGATTTTTGATGAGGTTTACGAATGGTTTTGATTTTTTGATGATTTTGAGATGTTTTTGGATTTTTTGATGATTTTGAGATAAGTGATACCTAGATCATGATGTCGATGTCATGTTATGAGATATATGATGGATCAAGATTTATTTGAAAGTAAGAGTGCATGAACTTTCCCCTAGTGTCTAATAATGCTTCATAGTGCAATGGACAAACCAAGATAGGTAATGTATATGCGAAGAGTTCAACATAGTTTTATCATGCTAGATATGGGTTGTGGGACTTCATGAGACAATGTGGTAAAAGAGCTTTTCAAGAGCTTGCTATGAGTAGAGTTGAAGTATACATCAAATATTTGTCAAGATCAAGATAAATTGGAATATCTGGATAAAGTTGGATTAGATGGATGGAGGGAATATTAGGTTTATTATGACAAGGATGAGATGCTTCTTTTTGAGAAGGATCATATAGATGCTTGATTATACTCAAGATGCCCGTTTTCGAGGTTTTCATCATAGTACATGCCCACCATAGTGGTTTTCATTGGAGGGCGATTTTTATTTTTACTATTTTCTTTATTTTTTTATTTTTTTAAAATTTTACCCTCATGTTGAACCACCTAGTGGTACTAATGTAGAGACCATTTTCATAATGTGCCAATGATATCCTATTTGAAAAAGCAACTTTTCTAAGATACAAGCACTTGAAATCAACTTTTGAGAACTCTAATCTATCTTGTGGATACCAAAAATAAACCTTGTCTATGTTTGCACATCATGATAGAGTGCCTTCATAATCCTTATGATGAAGAGTAGTTGCCAACACACAATCAATGCGAGAATTGGATATCATGGATGGAGTGTATGGTGTCATGCATGAAGGAATATGAGATGGATTGGTTGATAGTTTGGAATATTTGACACTCCAAACTTGGGAAGATGAGCATTGATGGGTGAGAATGGAGGTTTTTATGGAATTGGGGACAACCATTAGAAATACTTTGTTCCTCGCTTGAGAAGCCTACTTTTATATTTGAGGACAGTTTTGATGGATACATTTCCCCTTTTGATTTTCCTCATAGTTTCTTTGACTAATGGAGTTTTGGAGGGATGATTTTCTTTATTTTTCTTTGGTATCCATTTGTATTTTCTTTATCCTTTTTGCTTTAATACGTCATTTTCTATGATGATACTCTACTTGCTTAGAAAGGAATATTTATTTTTTATGTTAGTCCTAGTTTGTGTATGAGATGATGCATAGATGACGATTCATGATATGACTAGTTGTAGTGTTGACATTATTTTCCCCATAAGGATTCTTCATGCCCCATATGTTGATGTTTGTATTAAACAAGATTTCCCCTAATGTTGTGAAGGTATTATCAATATCTAATCATTTTCCCTAATAATATATCCTTTGATCCATAGCCATTGAATATGACTTTTCATAAACACATGATTTTTCTATGGGTTCTTGTTGTCCAGGAATATGAACTATTAGCTTTGATTCTATGAAATCTTTATTTGTTGATACTACTTTAAAATATGTTGGTGTTGATTCAGAAGATATCTCAATAGTTTCTTGCTCTTGTGTGGGAATATTAAGAGTGGGAGACTCTTGTTTTTGATGAAGAACTTATATATGTCTATCAAAAAGAAACATCTTAGGGGTGATATCGAGGATATCTTTAGAGTTTAAAATGGATTGGGAGATGTCACTCGGATCTTGATGAAACTCTAGGGATAAGGGTTCTTGATCTTGACTCAATTTGGAGCAACTTTCATTATCCTCAAGAGTCTCTTCTTGAAATGAGCCTTGGGTGGATGATACATCATTGGTAAAATACACTTCAGAACATTTTGTAGGGATGAGTGCAATGAGGGATACTCCTTGCTCCTTTGGGACTTCTTGAATATTCCCAATCATTGAGGCATATTTGGGATAAATATCATAATCTGATACATATTTGATGTCATTACGATATGAAATATTGCTAGACACCGTTGATTGGTTTGGAATATTTTAAAATAGTATCTTGATATGTGTTTGATTCCTCATGTTTTGATGAATGAATAACACGAATGTGTCCCAATTTAGTATCATGGGTATAGTTTATACTATTTGAATTTGATGCCTTTCTTGAATCATTTATTTTTCCATGATTAGGCATAGGGTTTCTATAAATTTTTAGATTTTGTTTTCCAAATTTTTGATCAACATCAATGTCTCCTTATTCAATAAGATATTAGATTAGATTCTTAAGTCTAAAACAATTTTGTGTGTTATGACCTTTGTATTGATGGAATTCACAAAAAAGGTCTTCTCTATAGCTAGGAGGTTTGACTTATGGAACTTGATAGTTTGAGAAATCTAGGAGTGTGATAAGGTTAGACTATATCAAATTCTTCAACACATCATCCATATTTTCCCCTAAGGGAGTGAATTGTCACTTAGTATATTCCTTTTTTCTTTGTGGTCCACGTTGAGTGTTTGCAGAATTGATTGTTGGTTTATAATTTGATGGTGGCATGGATGGTTGTTGTGTGTTCATGGTTTGGATGTTTGCTTGAATAGGAATAGTTAAACCCATATTTGCATCAACAACACCATCACTAGTAACATTTGTGTTCTTGGCCCAAAAGTGGGGCTTGTCATTAGAACTAGTGGATAGGTAGTTGTCTTTATACACGTTTGGTTCCTTGTGAGATTAGGGCTCTCTCGATATTGAACACCTTGGGGACAAGCTCATCGTAGTTTTTAAAACATTACATCTTTAATTGGAAGGATAAATCTATGTCAACATTTTCTATGATGATCCCTACTTATTGTTCCTCAGGAATAGGCCACTTGCTCTTACTAGCTCTTTGCTTCCACCTTTGATTCTACTGTGTTTTGCTTGAGAGTGTATAACTTTTCTAAGCTTACATTCATGTCTAGGTTAGAGGAGAAATGGTCTATAAAACTATCAATTATTTCTTGGAAGGATTTAATTCTCAAAGGAAACTATGAGAACCAATCAATCATTGGGCTCGCCAGACTATGTGGGAAAAGGTGCATCATGTATGAATCATTGTAAGCCACCTCCATACACATTACATGGGATTATTTGATGTGATCCACTGGATTTCCCTACCCTTTATATTTATCAAATTTTGGGACCTCAAAATTGGGTGGGAAAGGTACCATCATGATGTTCCTATCGAAGGGGTACACACAAATTTTTTGTGCATCTAGCTTCTTTGTTTGTCCCATTTGAATGTTTTGGATCTGCTATGTGAGTGCTTTAATCTGTGATGACACATCATCTTGCAAATTTGGTTTAGGAGCATATGTGGCATACTGTGGGATGGTGGATGTTGGGATATGGTGTTGTACACCATTGCATAAAATTATTTATTATAATATTATAATTAAATAATTATTTAGTTGTGATGCACCTTGGTGGTGTGGATAATCACAATAGGTAATTATTTAGGGACCACTTGATGTTGTATTGTAACATTGTATTATTATTTAATCTGTGGGAGACATGTGATAATAATTTAATATTAGGGAAAATATTAAATAAATTGAAGTCTTAGTACCCAATATTAAATAAGGGGTTAGTGGTTCTGTATTCACATGGTTTTATGGTAAGTGGTTTTACCTTACCACTAGTTGTATTTTGTGTGAGCTTGTGTCTATAAAAGAAAACATATGTGTAGTGGTTTAGGTTGGGTTGTGAGAGTGGGTTGTCATTATTGAGTCTTTTTGAGAATTGCATATCAAAATCATGGCATGGGATGTGTGGATTCATGCTTGGACACATGAGAGTACATTGGAGGACTTGATGCTTCAAAGGTATTCATTGTAACTCTTGTGTTGGTTTATTGTTGAATAATATGATAGAGTATGGATGCTTTTGGAGGCTAGGTTTTTCCCTTTTGAGGGTTTTCCCAAGGTATACCTTGTGTTATCTTATGGTTTCTCTATTTGATCTATGAATTGTGGTTACTTGTATTCATGTTTATCTGTCATGGGTTATGTACGAAATGAACAAGATTGTGTGTTGAATGCAATATTTCCTAACATGTGGTATTAGAGCTTTCATGGTTGAATAATTTTTGTTATAACCCTAGTTTTAGAGTTTTTACGAAGTTGAATTCATGGACATGAATGCAGGGTTTAAGGCATTACAATGTATGGAACACATGTTGCAAGTGTTTGTATGCAGATTTGGACTTTTGGGTTGTCAAGATTTGTTAGGTTTACTGCAGATTTGAAGTTTTCCAAATTTTGGTGAAAGAGAGTTTCTTGGTTTGAGTTTTCATATGAGGATTTTGTAGGAGAAATTTCATAGATGACCTCTTGAGACAAAATGGACCTCATGGCTTGATTCAAGTTGGCCAAGAGATGAAGATTGACATAAAATTTGACCTATTTTGGAAAAGTTGAAAAAAATGCAAATGTTTTTTAGTCATACAACCTTTTAGGCTGCCCAATATCCCCTATCGAAGAAATTATTAGAAAATTATATATTTGGCCCTTAAAAAAATCCATAGAAGAAAAAAATTTGTTTCAAGATTTTGAAAATTATTAAATCTTTCAAAAATCAAAACAATCGAAGTTAAAAAAAGTTACAAGAAAAATAAATAAAAAATAATAATCAAACCCTGGGCATCTATAGACCCCCTGCCACACTCAATATGACACCTGTCGTGACAACGACAAGTATTGCTAGTTAGCAGACCTATTGTTGTCATCAACAAGGTGGTCAACCACCAACAGGGCTTTTCCCGGTCAACCTAACTACCGAAAAAAAAACTTTTTTATAATTTTTTTAACATTTAAAACAATCCACCAATAATAAATTCAATTTTGGACTTCAAAATTAATATGCTAGTTTTTAATGTTGGTCAAGTCTAGACCTTAAGGGGGAAATTTTTTTATTTTGAAAAATTTAAATGATTTTAATATCCTTTTAAAATCTTCCACCACCCAGTGGTGGCACCGCCAACTAGCCACTGGTGGGCCACCCGCCAGCCTCTTTACATGGGCAAATTAGACGTTTTTTTAAACTTGCATAACTTTTTCCCACGATGTCCATTTTTTAACTTCTTGTAGTTGTTGGAAATCTAGTTTCAAGCACTAAGTAGGGGTATAGGCTTGGTTCCATGATCTTTTTGTTTTGACATGTTTTTGGGGCTTGGAATTCATATGTTCTTGGTTGCACAATTTTGAAAATAACTTTTACATACAGAGTCAAATTTTAAATTTCGAAAAGGCGTTGGAGAGAATTTGTAGTGTACTACATAGTGGTTTATATTTTTTATCAGTTTGTGGTGTATGATGAGCTTGGTAATTGTTTGATTTCTTGTAGGAGATTGAGATTCAGGGTGTGATTATGTGAGCATCTAAATGAGTCAAGAGGCGAAACCTTGAGGGAGTACATGCTTTTATATGATATTTATGATGGTACAACTAATTATCAATTTGGTGCTTTCTAGTATAGGTTTACAGGTTTTTTTAGAGTTGGACTTTGATGGTGACAAGTACATAGGTTGTCTTTGATTTTGAGGACATGATTAGACATGGTTTGAGACTTGGAGTCTTGTATGGGTGATAGTTGAGTGTAGGTACAATGATGGATATGGTTATGGTTTCATGGATATGCAAGTACATTTATGCATTATCATGACTATTGGATGATGCAGTTGTGTTGTTGATATGTGGTTGTCATTGATGTCAACACTATTAGCATTGGTGTCTTGAAGGCTGTATATATCGAGGATATTGAGAAAATTATAATAAATATGTTGAAGGTTTTCTGTGAAGCTATGAAGTTCAATGTGTTGGAAAGTTTAGTATGTTGGTATTAAGATTTTACACTTTAAATGGTTTGTTTCTGAACCTATCTAGTTTATCTACCATAAGTTTTAGAGGTGCACATCAAGATTTGAGCAAGTTGTGAGTTTCTATGTTCCTACAATTATTCTATTACTATAGATAGTGTTTCTGGAAGAAGAGAACATGTCTCTCATAATTTGAGATTTTATGTATACTCCTGCGAAATTCATGGATCTTTCTAGATCATGCTCTATCATTGTTGCATGTCTGTGTTGATTGATGTGCTCATGATAGAAGATTTTTTCCTTTGCATGTTTGGGTTTTCATGTTCTTGGCCAACATGGTGGTTGTAGCATGTTGTGGATCCTTGTGGATTAAATTTTTGAATGTTTGGTGCATTCGAGGATGTTTTTTTAGGTCTTCATTATGTTGTGACCGACTTTGGTTAGTGCGCATTGAGAATTATTCATGAATTGGGCCGATAATTTGTATTCATCTATTATCTTATTTTTGGCCGACAAAGTTGATGTAATTCCATGAAGCAGATATATAAGAGTGATTATTTTCTTCATTTGAGGCATGTGTGTGTGAAGTGTGTATGCAAAGTGTGCAAGTGCTATGTGTGAATAAAGATTAGATCATTCGATTGCATAGAAGAGTGTGAAGAATATTGAGTGAAGTGTGAAGAAGTATTTATGTGCTTAATCGGAATTGTAATCAGGCTTTTGTAGAAGCTAATTTCTCAATTCAATTTCTCAGATGGTTTTAATTTGAATGTCTCTATAAGATAGCATGTATTCTTTGAGAAATGAGATCTAGGCAGTGTGCCTAAATTCATGTGCATTCCCATTATTCATCTCTATAATTTTAACAAGGTATAATATTGTGGACTAACATCCACCGTGGTTTTATCCCTTTACAAGGTTTCCATGTATAAAATCTTGGTGTTCTTTGTGTTTCTGATGTGGTGATTGTTTATGATTAATTTTCTTTCATTATATTTGAGAATAAGTTGAGTAAATTTTAATAAGTTAGAATAATCTATGGCAACTGATTCACCCCTCTCAGTTGTCTATCCTTGTTTTTCCAACAAGGACATGATCATGTATGTGGTTGTTTGGTGGTGATATGGTTGGTGGTTAGGAGATTGGTCTTATATTTTTGATGTTTATTTGGTTCCTTGACTATGATTACTCATTTTTGGACATGTTTGGAAAATCATATCTAAATTTGATTTGGTGTTTGAGTCATTTGGTCTACAGGATTATCTTCTTTGATATCTCAGTTTGTAGGTTACTAATGTGATGATGAGTTTTCATGTTTCAATGGTTTGGATCTATGATTTATGCACCTTGTAAGTGTGTACAACTTAATGAATTGTAGTGAGATGACTCAAATGTGGGTTGTCTATATCCACAAGGTTTGATTCGTTATTTTTATAGATTTCATTAGTTGGCCCTTTTTTGTAGCCATTTGTGCATTAGTATGTTGTTTTTGGATTGAGAGGATGGATGATTTGAGTACTTGATTAGTTGGTTCATGGGAATTTTAGCATGTGGTTTTATCATGATGTCATGATAGTTTGTTACATTTATTGGTTATACACTTTCAGTGGGAGCTTTTTGATAATGGTGACTTGGAGATGTTGAATTGGCTTGTGATGTTTTGTAAGGTCCAAAAATTTCACTTACTAATTATAACCCATAATTTCCAAAATAATTTAATAGAACCAATTTTTTATAACAAGGTGAGGAATAAGAGGAATAATTAAATTACTTTCATCACTAAATTCAAATGGAATAACATACATCAATGAATCAAAGTATATCAAAACAAGGTTGTACCTTCATTAGCTTTAGCCATGTAGGCTTACACATGAATTATCATCTCAACAAAATGTTTAAATTCAAATATTATAATGCAATTAAGGAAATATCAAGATCATAAATGCAACCACAATTAAACCATAACACAAGAATTTTTATGAGTGGAAAAACCTCGTAGGGATGAAAACCACTCGTAAAAGTGCCTCACTAGTAGAGCCTTACTGGCTACAAAATCTCAATAGTTACAAGATGCCTCATAGGCAATGATCATATTGTCTTGTTTACATGACCACTCATTACATATTTTTGGATAACATGAATATCACACATAACAAGGAGCATATGGAAGTTCTTATACTAGTCACATAAGTCTACAAACAACATTTTCAAGTTTCATCGATGTATTATCCTTATGTAAAAGATTTAGGTAATACCAACACTATCATGAATTTCTCCCAAGTATTTGCAAATAAGACCCTTCTACTTCCAATGACCTCTCAAATATCACACAAGTATGCTAAAAGCCATAAGCCAATCACATAAAGCTTCATGAAAGTGATCCTAAGCTTGCTAGAATGCACACATGCCTATGCAATTATAACAAAAATGCTTACTTCTAAACTCATTGATTCATAGAGGTTTCCACAATAAGAGAATAATACTATAAAAGAGTTAAGAAGGTATAGTTTATGTATGTATGAGAATACATATATAAGTTAATGAATATATATGAGTATACATTCTTATGCAATTAAAACTCAAGTTCAACAAAATGAGGGAATTGTTATTTTCTCTATGCATGATAAACCATGATGCATGAGAAGAATGTTATCATTAAACTTAAACTTTAATAAGGAAAGGCATTATTTAACATTTATTTATCTTTTTATAAAATTTCCATTTGACTCACATTACATAATGTCCATAGATTAATTGTAAAATATCACAAATTTCATATTCATGTCTTAAATTTCTGTCCTCCTATATGAGTCTCATACTTAGAATAATTTTCTTCAATGGAATATATTAAATATTATTTTTAAATTAAATTAAATAACTAAATTTGATATCTTTTCTATGTTATATATATATTCTCTCCAAGTACTCGTATAATCCTAGGGTTCGCTATTTGATTACATAAAAAATAAACTCTACATCTGGTTTAACATCACACAATTGACTTGATTTGATCAATCTTCTAACACTCCAATGACTAGTAACAATTAAATGCTCATATGTACCTTTCTATTTGCACATAAAGAATCCAATAACTTATTTCTACTTTTAATGATTTACTAAAAATTACAAATCATTGAATGAAATACTTTCAGATCAGAATTGTATTTAAATTTTTGGAAATAAAACTCGCCCATTCATAAATACACATATATAATTAAACACATACTATCATTCACAAGAAATAAATACTACATCTAGTTTTACATTTCACATCATTTTCATTTACTCAATCTTCTTTCATTTCAATGTATAATAGTAATTAAACTCAAACTTGCAACTACCTACTTGTTTCAAAACATCCAATAGGCCACTTCCTAAAAAGTTTGCAATAATTAAAGAATTACATCCAAGTAGAAGTATATTCATCTAAAGAGGGAAAATAAACAATTGCATGGTTATCCAAATTTTAGGAATAAACAAATGGATACAAAGATATATCATTTTAAAACAAAAATTTTAATCAATTTTAAATCAGATTTCTATCCATCTACTCTTTTCATAATACATTCTTACTTTCATACATAATGTATTTGTAATCGTTTATATATATGTGTGTGTGTGTGTAAAATCTATCTATATTTATATATAAAGAGTAGAACAGAAAATTATATTTTACAGTTGAAGTTTACACATTCTAAAACAGCTACAGGCATACATTCTATTGCCTCATTATTGAAATGTTTTATATATATTTAAATACATATGTGTGTGTATATATATATTCACATGTTTTTTTTTTAATATCCATTTTGTAAAATGTGTTTGCAGCCAAAATGATATATAAACCGACAACATATTATATATAGAAAATATATATACAAAGGTATATATGCATATATTTAAATGGGTAAAATTATTACATACATATATACATATATATAAATATGTATATATATGTGTATATATATATATATTTATTTTGTTTTAAAACTACATATTCAATAACATATTATCAACAGAAGTAGTAAAATGTTCAGATTGAAGTATTTATTTACCACATACTAAAAGTATATACATAATGGTATTTACACACGCACACATATATATATATAAGTATATATATATACATATAGGTATATATATACTTATATGTATATATTTATTTTTATAAATTTAAATAGCAAATCGAAGGCTTGGAAAATTCAAGAATATTTTGAAAGGCTCAACAAGCTTTATACACTTTAAAAGGCATCCAAAAGTATCATGGGGGCTGGCCTTTCACAACCAACGACCCCCTTGGGTACATTTCCTGTGGGGGCTCGGTTGTGTACATGCAACCCTTCATCATTTCCAAATAAAAGAAACGTAACGAATATTTAACAAAAACAAATAGAGGTATCTCTATAGTACGGATTCAACAACATATTATCATTTAAACCTTCAGTAATATTTACATATATTTGCCCAAATTTTAAAATGTATATATACTAAACAATATAGTTTTAATTTGTAGCACTGGTAAAGTATTTCTTCAATTTCTCTTGGAAATAAATTTTTATTTTATCAATAGACTCAATTTGCAACAAAATAATACAATAAATACACAAATATATATAAGTATATATCATAGGAGGTCTTGAACATTTAGGGATGTACAGTACTGGCCCGAAATTTTTGAAATACACTCAATCAATTGGGGGAAAATTTAATAGAAGAACTCCACTTTTCCCAAACATAGCCATTTTTTCACACATTTGAATTAAAATGCAATGGAAAAGGAATTAAAAGCCTGGTATTCGCTTCCTATAGAATTCCCTCTAGTTGTTTTTCCCTTTTTTCTTATTTTTCTTCCTCTTTCCACCATGCTAGATTCAATGTACCTCAGAAAACCCTCTTCTCGGCAACCATTATTTTAGTTATTTTTGTAGAGCATTCAAGAAGAATATAAAAGCAGTTGTCTTTTCTCATTAATGATTTCATCTTTTTAAAGATTTCACTTCAATTCCTAAGACCTAATCTTGAAAATAGTAAATAAATAAAATTTATTTCATGCACAATATTTATCCATTAAATATTAATAAAGAATTCTTGTTTTTACTACAAATGAAATATTTATCTTTAGAAATAATAAATAAGGCATTTTGATTTGTAATTTAAATATTTATTCAAATAAATAATAACGAAATATCACTTACTTGCACATAAATAATTTTCCTAATTAGCAAGGTATTTTCATTTAATTACAAATAAATTAATTATTTTAAATAACCACACATTATCATTTAATTGCAAAATGAATCCTCTAATTAAAATCTAGTTAATTCTTTTTATTTCTTTGTACTTTTATTTCACCACAAATCAATTTAATTTGACATCGTAAAATACGAACAATAAAAATAGGGTTCGTGACATGTTTTGTTGGTAGTTGTTTGTATCTTCTTGGCTTGGAGATCTTGGTTTACTTATTTGTTATTGATATTTCAGTTGAGTGTGTGTAGACCTAGATGATCTTCATCAAGAGGATGGTAGTCATGATGCCATGTGTAGCTTGTATCATGGTTTAGTGGGAGTTGTTCACAATGACATGGATGCATCATTGGTGATGGTTATCTTCATGTGATTGGAGATATGATTTCTTGGTTTAGAGTGTATTTGTTATTATGTCATGGTTTACTCTTGATGATATCTTAGAGTTTTGACATGATATGTGTTCTCTTGAGATCGGGATGTATGTTATGGTGCATGTGATCTCCTAGGAGGAGATGGATAGATCATGTTGTCATGATAGGTTCATGATTTTGCACTTGGAGCTTTGACATTGATCTTGGTAGTTCTCTTTGTATTGAGTACATTGATCATTTGCTTGATTACTTCATGATAGTGCTATGTTGCATTTGGATTTTGGCATGGATTGATCAGTTACAATTACTCATGGATACTTGGAGACATAGGTGATGGTTAGAGTTCTCTTGTGATTAGAGAAATTTGCTTGAGATGGTTACTCTTTGGAGGTTTCAACAGGAAGAATGAGGATCTTTCACATGGGTATGGACGTGAGTTCATGATAGACTGATAGAGGATATTGTTCTTGGAGTGAGTTATGATTACTTGGTTATCTTTGAGGAGCATTCTCATTTCCACTCTTGGTCTACTTGACAGTTTATTATTTGAGAGGTATTTTCCCATTATATCTTTCAGATGTGTTGTGTTTCATGCTTTGATTTCTCATGAGCTTGAGTTGATTCATGGTGATTGATTATGAAGACTCATTTGAGGATTGGTTTAGCATGAGTTTATATTCTTTATATTTCATAGTTATGGATCTTGAGCTATGGATAGTTAGTTGTGGAGGATTCACTTTGAGGGATGTTATGGCATGGTTATCTCCTTGTGCATTTGATTTTATGATATCATTCTTTGGTGAGGATTGTTAAGAGATGGTATATGGGCTGATTTCCAGGTTTTGGAAATGGTTATCTTGAGTTTGATCTTCTTGATTAGAGAGGCTTACATCCATGTTGACATTGTTACATCAATTGATATGTTGTACTTGATCTATGAGGTTGAGTGTTATGGATGTTGCTAAGAATTTCCATTTGGGGTTGTTGGGAGATCATACTTGACACATAATTACACTTTTGAGGTGTTGGTAGAATGGCATTATGGTTTACAAGTTTCTTTCTTTATGGTTCCTTCTTAAATGTTCATGTACAATGCTTTTGGGAGGATGGCGGCAACATGTTGTGAGAGATTATGAAGCTTTTGGGTTGTATGTGTGTATCATTGTTATTATTCTTGGTACTTCATGCTTTTATTTACTTATCACAACTTGATGTAGTGTTGATTGGTAGACTTGACATGCTTTGGCATTACCTATGCAGTGGAATTTCTTGGATATGTATGTTCTTCATTGACAAGTTTGATATAGGGAGCTTGTGACTGTAGTTTATGGGTTGCATATGTTCTTGGCATGAGTTTACTAATGTATTGATACCTTGGAGGTATGGATGGTTGGATGTATTAGCATGTGTTGTGGATGATATTTAAAATCATGTGGGTTTTTTAGTTGACAACAACCTATTTGGAGCCTTTGTTATCACTTGGATTTGAATCTTTTGCTCATGAATTGGTGCATTTTCACCTTGACACATTCCTTTTCTTCCATAGGTGGCACATTAGAGGATGATAGGGGTTCTTGCTTGAGATGGTAGTCACTTTGTTCCTATTGTAGGTATCTTGATGGAGTACGAGAGAATGTTGGAGATTCATGTTGTTTCATATATGGCTATGATGATATATTTCATGTATTGATCCATTCTGTAATGTATACAAGTGGGAGAATGTTGGAATATGGTGTTGTACAACACTGCATAAAATTATTTATTATAATGTTGTAATTAAATAATTATTTAGTTGTGATGCACCTTGGTGGTGTGGATAATCACACTAGGTAATTATTTGGGGACCACTTGATGTTGTATTGTAACATTGTATTATTATTTAATGTGTGTGAGACATGTGATAATAATTTAATATTGGGGAAATATTAAATAAAGTGAAGTCTTAGTACCCAATATTGAATAATGGGTTATTGGTTTTGTATTCACATGGTTTTGTGGTACATGGTTTTACCTTACCACTAGTTGTATTTTTTGTGAGCTTGAGTCTATAAGATCACACATGTGTAGTGGTTTAGGTTGGGCTGTGAGAGTGTGTTGTCATTATTGAGTCTTTTTGAGGAGTTCATATGTGAAGCATGGAATGGGATGTGTGGACTCATGCTTGGACACATGAGAGTGCATTGGAGGAATTGATGCTTCAAAGGTATTCATTGTAACTCGTGTATTGGTTTATTGCTGAATAATATGATTGAGTATGGATTCTTTTGGTCACTAGGTTTTTTCCTCTTGATGTTTTCCTAGGGTATATCTTGTGTTATCTAGTGGCTTATCTATTTTATCTATGCATTGTGGTTACTTGTATGCATGTTTATCTCTCATGGGTTATGTAGGAAATGAATAAGATTGTGGTTTGAATGCAATATTTCCTAACAGTGGATGAGTTGTAAGTGGGATTTTGACGTAGAGGGGTGTTATATGGTGTGTAGGGTGGATTTTGATATTGTGTGTATGATGGTGATAGTGGGGGATGTGTATATGCTCCTTCTATAGAGGGATTCATAATGTTTCGTCAGGGATTAATACAAACCCTATTATTGTTATCCAAGCACGTATTGTTGTTGGTTGTATTGTTGTGCTAGCAATGCTTGTTGTTGGGCTTGTTGTTGTTTCTGTATAATCAAGGATTGTTGTTGTTGTTGTGAAATCAAGGCTTTTTGTTGAGCTTGTTTCTATTGCAAGTCTTGTGCTTGGGCTTGTTGCTATTGCAATGCCTATTGATAAGATTGATGTTGTTGCAAAGCTTAAGCTTGAGCTTGCTGTGCTTGTAGGGCTTGATCTTAATCTTGTTATTGTTACAATTCCTATTTATAAGCTTTTTCTACTTGTTGGAAAGCTTGTGCTTGAGCTTTTTTTTGTTGCAAAGCTTGATCTTGTTTCTATTGCAAAGCTTAAGCTTGAGATTATTGTGCTTTCAACATAGGAGTGTTATGATTTTGGGGTATAGTATGAGTGGGTTGTGGGTTGATTTGAGATATTTGTTGTGTGGTGAGTGTTTGTGGGTTGTTTTGTGCCATCATTACTTGTAAAATTGGTGATTAGGATGGAGGAATTTAGGTTTGGGGCCCCATTTTATTTTTCATGGTTTGGGGGACAAATGTTAAAAATGATGGTACCATTTGGTGTTGTGATATCAATGACATGTTTTGAATTTGATTTAATAGATTGGAAGGGTTCCCTTGACTGATGTGTTGAATGTTCCCTTGTTCTATTTGATTGGATGCTAAGGTGTTCGATTGGTTGATGAGGTTTGCGATCAATGTGTTGCTTTGATTTGGATTCATGATAGATGGGGTTGATGTGTTTTGTGGAACCAATGGGTTTGATGGGCCATTTGGGTGGTTGGATGAAGATTTCCCCTCTTGTGTTAAGGTTTTACTTTATGTAAGGGTGTTAACTTTCCCTTATTGTTATTCTTGAGGCACTTGGTTCACATTACATTATTAACATTAGGCATACTTGTGGTACTTTTGGTGATGGAACAAGGTGGATAAACTCAAAAATTTGAGGCCTTTGTGGTGTTATGAAATGTAAGTGATTTGTATAGATGTAGGGGATGTTCATGAATGGTGGTGGAAGAATGTGATGGGGCACAAAATTTTGGTGTACAACTTGTATTTTAGGGAAGGTTAGTGTTTCATGTACCCAAAATTTTATTGCCCGCTACATTGGGTGTGAGACCAAGGTTTTTTGTAATCCTAGGTGCAAGACTAGGAGTTGATGTTTGATTGGGCATAAAGGGATGGAGTAGGTTTATTTATATATTGAGTCAATCCTTGTGCCAAGGGTTGTGTGGTGGAAGTTTTGGGAATTGAAGCCACATTCTCTAAGGCTTGTTCCCTAATTGTGTCAAAGTCAAATGTAGAAGGGATTTTAGGTCGTTCTTTTGCTAAGGCTAGCATGTATTGGGTAGGGTTCTATTTCATCAAAGTGTTAACAATGTCGATTGTCTTAGGATCTTGTTGATATTCATGGAGTTCTTCCTTAGTGATCTCATGGGGTTTTTTTATGACATCTTCTACCTCAAACCCTTTGTCTAATGGATTTTTTGGTTGTTGTGTGGGGGTAGAATGGCTCCTTGGATCAAATTCTTGTGGGATAGTATCACTTGTGGTAGATGTGTTTTTTCTTTGCTCCATGATTCTCTTATGTTGTTGTCTCATTGTAACAATAAATTGTGGGTCAACTATGGGAGAGGTGTGTTGAGCTTTATAGTTTTTAAACTCTCTAGTTGACTCAAATATAGATAAAAGGGACTCTCTAAGTTATTTTGGACCAATGATGTGAGTGGATTATTAAAAAAGGTGAATTATGTGAGGGATGAACTTTATAAACTTTTGGATAACAATTGTAGACTTAAATATTTGATGGTTTGATATATTTGATAAAAGGTGTTTAATGAATTTGTAAATATTTAAGGTAGACTTGTGACCTTTAAGATAGACTAGTTCAAAAATGTATGGCTAACTCAAATAAGTGTATGGAAAAGGATTCATTTCACACACAAAGTAGCTAAGTTAGGGGATTGGTTTGATAATTTCCTAAGTCTTAGAGTGTTGATGTGTCCAAACATTTATAAAGTTGTTGGTGAAGTGGAATGTCAAATGTGATGAAGATGGATGAAATGTTTTGACCCAAAATTTGTTAATCTAAAAGAGGCCTTTATTTTACAAGAACAATATGGTGAGAAGCATGATTTAAATCTAAATTGATAAAACCTTAAGAACTCAATATTTTTGGAAAATAAAACTTGTGACAATTTTTTATTGGATAATGATTCTTTGATGTAATGTTAGCAATACTTTCCTTGTTACAGTTTGTTGCTTGGGAGTCAATGTGTTTCAAAAATAAGACCAATGTGGGGTGTGTTCATTTGGTTTTAATCTTTGATTTAGTGAGATTTATCTATTAGCACATCAAGAAAGTCTTAATTAATTTCAAACTAAAAAATTCTATGTCTAAGCAACCTTCCTTCCATAAATTCCATTATGTGAAAATAAAGAATCTAAGGCCATAGTTCCCTATGTTAACTTTGGGAAGTGTGAATTAAGATATAAGTCCAAATATTTAGAAGCCTCTAAAGATAAATTACTTAGGGACAAGTAGAAATATAGGAATTTTCAAAGGTATTCACACTAAGTCCAAAGGGTTTCAAATGTGATGAACATGTTGATGTTTGTTTAAGTTTTTTTGAAATCAAGCAATGTATCAAACTGACTCACAAGAAATTAGAATCCTAGCTCAAGTGGGTGTGTTCTTCTTGGTAGGATTACCTCATGCCCCAAAGGGATGATTTTACATGCAAGTTATGGAAGGAATAAAAGTAAAAGAGTCCATTCTCTTTAAGCCTTTATGCCTAAACCATAAATTAGAATTGGTAAGTAACTTCTTGGAAGTAAATTGTAATGCACCACTTTAAAGAATGCTTTAGACTGATAAGGTTTTCTACTACACAAAGGTTTTTAATGAAATAAACCGAGAACATTGAGACAGATACTACCATCCACTAGCCACTTAAGGCACTTCAATCATTCCCTTTTGGCTCAATAAGACCTCCAGAGTAGGATTAGGCATGTTATGTTATTGTTGTAGATTGAAGCTATTAATTTTCAAGTTCACAACCTTTATATAACCCACCAATAAGTCTGCTTTGATCGAGATTCACTTAGATGAGTTCTCCATTGCAAGATGTATCTCATTAGTAGGCCCTCTCATAATAAGAAAAATGATATTTCTCTTCACCCAAGATCACATGAAGCGCAAGAGGAGAGGATACGTAGCAAGTTCTTAAGGTGACTAAAAACAAGAAAGTCTGTATGTTTGAGTGTTTCTCTTCACCCAAGATCAAACGAAGTGCAAGGGGAGTGGATATGCACTACAAGTATACTCAAGCAAAGCAAGCACATCAAACACTCATTCATTTAATCCATATTTCAAAATGACTTCATGTTAAGTACCATGTAATTGTTTGTTTTATTCAATTTTAACCAGTTGTAGACATGGAAAATATACCGACACACTTGATCTTGATTACTAACATCATTTCATCATGAATCACCTTCTCAAATTGTCATCACCTTTCATCCCTTAATTAAATAAATCATTATTTATCTAATTAAGTCATTCTTCCCTGTTGATTAAATTAATCAATTTAATTTAATTAACCCTATGTCTCTATTTAATTAAATATTTCATTTTATTTAATTAAAATCTCTAAAGTCATCCTATTAAATTGAATAATTTAAACTTTATTTAATTTAATCTAACATCATCCCCTTTTAGTTAAATAAATCAAAATATTTATTTAATTAAAACCTAAACCATTTTCTTCTCAAATTTGATTTAAATAAATCACAAAATCTAAATCAAATAGTCACAACAACTAATCTCCTATTGAATTAACTAGATCTTGGTTAATTTAATCCCACTCTCTTAACTTCTCTAGATTTTTCCACTTGCACATGAAAATGCATTTAATTAATTTATTAAATCAACATTTTCTCTCAACATGGCATATTTAGGGAATATTCCTCAAAATTTGAAATCTCTCCAAGTGGATTTGTACATCCAACAAGACATTCATTCCTCTTACATGTCCTTGTGCAGTGAGCCAAGTGGCATTTCTTTTTCCCTCTTACATGTCATTTCATAATTTTGAAATTCCACCTGATAAAATTTATTGGCTCATTCATCAAAATGTGCCTAACCTTCCTCCATTCATGTCTTGAAAAGTGGCACTTGGCCATTCGATGTTTAATGATCCCACATTCATCCATTTTGTCTCTTCTTCTCTCAATCACATCTATAAATAAGAGGCTTTCGTTCTCATTCTTTGTCCACAAATTGAAAGAAAATTTATTATCTTCACACTTAGAGTAATTTCATCCATTTTATTAAGCATTTTCCATCACCATAGCGAGGTTATTGCAGGAATTATCAAGAAATAATCGTGTTCTTCACCATCAAGTTGATCAATCTTCATCAAGCTTACAAAGGAGTTGGGAAAGGGCCAATTTCTACACATAATTGGCACCAATTCCCCCATGGGATTGAGGATTTGCATGCTTAATTAGGATTTCATTTACTTTCTTGTCTTGTTCTTCATATTTTCCTATTATGAGCATTGCTAATGAATTTCATGGAGAATCCTTGTTCTTACTTGCATTTGAATTTAATTATGTGTTTGTTTCTTATGTTTGTGCAGGTATAAGGATTGGGGTTCGATTTTTGGCACTAGAAGGAGGTCTCTTGCTTGCCCTCCTTTTAGGGAAGCAAATACCTTTGACGAATTCAATTGCTCTTTCTTGCCCTAGGGATTTCATCCTTAGAGGCTTCTAAGTATTTGGGTTCAATCACAATTCTCTCTCTAAATTCAACCTAGGAAACTACGCTCTTGATACCTTTATTTTCACATAATGGACCTTGTGGAATGAAAAGGAATTGAGACATAGACATTTAGTTTGAAATTTTAAATCAAGAAACTGTTTGTGGTAAAAAGAACTCATTAAGCAAAGATAAGGACAATTGGACCCCACACATGTGTTCTTTCAAATTATTTCCCACAAGATAAAAATTTGTAAGCCCAAATTTGAAAAGCTTAGTCCAAAGGACCATGAAGAACGTCTTTCAAGGATTCACAAGGTAAGAGAAAGGTTGGTTTATGAATTCTAAAAGAAATATTAAATAAACAACCCTAACTTGTATGAATTTTATTATCAGTAGAATCCTAATCTCTTTCAAAAAAAATCTTTTCTCACATAGGAAGTATGGCATGTTCTTCAAAATTGAGGTCTTGTAAGGAGTTTTATCTAGGTCAAGTCTAGGATAAAAATAATCACTCTCACCCATCTCTCAACCAATCAAAATCAAAATCACCTCACCAAAAAACTCTTGGAAACTTTTAAAACATCATTTATGCTAAACTTCTAGGCAAAATCAAAATCAGCTTGTTTGGCTTAACACACTTAGTCAAATTATCAATCCTTGTGAGCAAATTTACCCCTTGATAAAAACCAACATCTTGGGATCTAGGAGTTCACTATCTATAATCACAGGTTGTTTGACTTAACACACTTAGTCAAATTATCCTCTTGTGTACAAGTTTACCCTTGGATAAAACAACTTCCTAGAGTCTACAAGTTCATTATCCAAATCAAGCCCTAAATTTTAGCATCTCCCTCAAAGTTCTTCAAGAGTTTTTATCATCTGTATCATCCATCCTTCATTTTTCATCATCACTTTGATCCTTAACCTATCCTAGTTCTTCTCTTTTTGTACCTGAAGTTAGATCAATTGATCCCTATTTTATGGTGAGAACAAGATCTCAACAGAAGAAGAATATGGAAATCACCAAGGAAACATCAACTTAAATTGATCTAATTCAAACTACTCCTAAAATAAATCATGTTGGATCAAGCAATCCTCCAAACAATTTTCCTCTACCAGCACAAACCCCTCAAGAGGAGGGTTAAGTAGAGGACATCACCGACAACAGGATGACACAAGATGAAATCCTAGAGATGGTGTAAAACCCCAAAAATCATTGAATTGTCATTGCTATGATGAGGTTATATCCCTCCCAATACATGCTTGATTTAGCAAAAGAAGGGGCTAAACTCCCTTCCGACTTTGACATAAGCACTATTGTGGAAAGACCTCTTGGGATAATACCCCCAACTTCATACACACTTCCACTTCAAAGCGCCACTCAAGACATCCTGCAAATCATATCATCCATTGCTTCAAACCCGCCAATTGTTAACAAGGGAAGCACAATGCTTCAAGAACTCCAAAAACATCACCTTGTGAACAACAAAGAGTTAAATAAAAAAGCACACTGGATCAATCCATTCTAGTAAATCCATTACACGTATATGTCCCTCTCACATTCCATGATTCTGCTGATCCAACCTCTTATCATGCAACACCAATTTATCCTCTAGACACACAAGCCTCTCTCCCTACCTCACAAAGAGAAGGTGACGTGTTTGGAGAAGGGGGAATCTTTGATCCCTCATCATCACTTCAAGGGATTCCATCGCCTATCTTTTCATCATTTCCACCCCTACCACTTACATCCACATCACCCCTTGGGTTGGGTCTTCTTCCTCTACCCACCATCAATCAATCAAATTAGAACACCATATCAAATCCTCCTGTCTTGCCATCGATATTGCAACAGCAGATGGCAACCATCCAAGCAACACCAACAATCAACACATCCACCATTCCTCAAACCTCCCAAGGCATGGTTTCCCAAGGACCAAGTGTCTCGATCACACCATCCACAACTCAAACCCCGATTATCAACACGACCGTTCCGCTCATCACAATGGTCCACACCTTTCCCAATCCATCACCGCCACCACCGCCGCTGCCAAAACACAATACGAAAAATTCATTCACTATCGCATTACAAGCTACGCGATAAGTTGTTCATCAAAAGGCACCCCAAAACCAACAGGCTACATAGTTGGCTTCTTAGCAAGCACAACAGGCACAACAAGATGCAAAATCCCAAGCCTTAATACAACAACAAGAAGCTGCCCAAGCTGTGAAAGTAGCTCAAGCTACTCAAGTTGCACAAGCTACACAAGCTACTCAAATTGCACAAGCAATCAAACAAGCACGTTCTCAAGCCCGAGCCCAATATCAAGCCCAACAAGTGCAAGTGTAAACACAATACAAAGAAAAATTGGAAGGAGCCCAATAAGAAGCATATCAACAAGCCCTACAAGATTATCAAGTACAACAAGAAGCAGCCCAACAACAAGCCCAACAATAAGCATTATTGGCACAACAACAACAAGCATTGTTGGCATAGCATCATCATGACCAAAAAAAAGTGTTGTTGGCTCAATAGAAAACACAAGCATTACTCGCTCAGCAAAGCTTGCAACAAACTCCCACCAACATCCCACCTATCAACCCAACACCTCAAAACATATTCACCCCACCTCCTGATCCGCAAGATGATGTAACAACATAAATCAAACTGCTCTCGCAACAAGTTATTAATCTTCAATCAAGAAAAACAACAAGGACACCTAGCAATTTGTGTCCTTATCCTTTTCATAGGAGCCTGACAATGGTACCATTATTGAAGGGATTCGAAACACCCAAATTTGACAAATATCATGGGATAGGAAACCTTGAAGATCACATTAGGGAGTTCCAAGTACATTGTATGGAAGTCACATACAATGACACATATCTAGTGCAGTTGTTTCCTCGAAGCTTGGTCGGTGCCACCATGGAGTGGTTCCCTCATCTGCCTACTGGCATTAGAACATTCCAAGAAATCAAAGATGCATTCCTCCATAATTACGCATTGAACATTTGCGTGGATGTTAGTTTAGAGGAATTATCGGCACTTAAACAAGGAAAGGGGGAATCATTCACCTCCTTTCTATAATGATGGTGATCCAAGGCCAATCGGAGCAAATGGGTCATGCTAGAGGAACAACAGGTTGACACCATCATTGCTAATTTGGATAAGACCTTGGCATTTTATCTAAAGATGCAATGGATCACCACATATTACCAATTGATCCCCAATGCGGTCAACATCGAAAGGGCCCTTGTAATGCAAGGAGGCACACTTGCCTATCCTGAACATCAAGATAGTCGCCCATCTACCAGTTACAATGATAAACCTCACACATGGGAAAAGAACAAGAATGTCACCAATGATGGAGTGGTCGATGCCAAGGTTGTCATCAATGCTCCAAAGAAAAATAATCAAACGCATCCTCATCAACTATAGAATAATAATCACAATAACACGCAAAAAAATGCGGTAAACCAGCAACCACCCCATAATCAAATCAATAATCTTAATAATCAAGGAGGACCACCTCCGTGAAACAAGTATCCCCCCAAGTATAAATTCATAGCCCTTGGGGAGTCAATTGAATCCATCATGAAAAATTTGGTCAATGAGAACCTCATCAAGGTCCCCACTCATGATAATTACCAAGAACCCCAGGTGAAGCCACCCTCATACAAAAAAAATCCCCTTTCTGATTATCATAAGCTCAAGGGGCATACAACTAACAAATGCATGAAATTGAAAAACATCATCAAAGATCTCATTGAGGATAAAGTCATAAATGTTGAGCAACTGAATAGAAATCAAGATCTAAAAATATACATGAATCCAATGCCCAACCACAATCAAGGAAATGATAAAGGTAATAAAAAGTCTGGCAAAGTGAACCATGTATATGAGGGTCTTGTCGCATGCCTTGATGAATTGGTCATTGTTGTTAGTATTAAGGGATCCAACGTTGATTGTGGAGTCACCACACGTGGAGGAAAGGTCACTATTTCCGAGGCATCACAACCATCTAAGACCCCCACTGTAAACTAGAAATCCATCCATAATGGTTACTATGTCCTTGACCAGTTAAAAAGAACACCTACTCAGATTTCCATCATGGAGTTACTGAACATTTCAGCCACCCATAAGGAAATACTTGAGGAAGCATTGGCTTCATCCGCTGTCTCTGCCAACCTTGATACAAAGTAATTCCAATCTATGGTCGGTAACATTATCATTCCAAATCTCCTTACCTTTTCCAATCAAGACTTCCCAGCCCATCCATCTCACAACCATGCATTACACCTTGAAGTCTTGGTTCACAAAAGAAAGGTCAAAAGGGTCTTGGTGGATGGAGGTGTAGGCCTCAACATTTGTTCACTAAAGCTCATAAAGAATCTAGGAATCTCTAGAGATTCCATTGAGAAAGACAAAGGCATTACAATTAGAGTGTATGATGACCAGGAAAGAGTTTCACAGGGCACTATTAAACTCCCAATCCAAGTAGGGCTAGCTACTATGGAAACCACATGTCAAGTCCTCAACCTTGATTATCCCATCCACTCCATATATTGACCCAACCAATATAGCCTCCACTTCTAGAACAAAGACACCTTCCATCCCTGACATATCTGGCATCAAGCTCATGATCCAAGACAATGGGTGTGGGGAGTATAAGATGAAGAAAAATGTTTTTGTCATAGGAGAGTTACCTCAATCTCCTAGGTCACATGGACGACCTCAACCATCCGAAATACCCTCACAAACTTTCAGGATGAACCCTTCTAGATTCTGATGTTGGGGGGATCTAAGTCAGGAGACAGTAGTTGAAAGAGACATTTCAAGCTCACTATACCAAGATGAAAGGCCCACACCTAATCTTCATATGGATGAAAGAAGCAAGGGGTTACAAATGATGCTCGATATGGGCTACAATAGAAACGAAAGCCTTGGAAGGAACAACAATGACCGATTGGATCCCATCATTGTTGAGAGATGAATCAAAAATATTGGCCTTGTATGTAGTGATGACGAAGATACCATAACTGTCCTACCCATGATTTTTGAAGAATCCTCCCTACTCATGATTAGTACCTTATCCTTTGAGTCAGACCACCAAAGCTGCAAAATAAACTTGGTCTACCCCTAACTCATCGATTATGACCAACGAGGACCACCAATTTTGGACACATTTGAAAATGATGAGGCACTCTCAGAATTCATGGGACAAAGGGATACTATACCATGTGGGGATCATAAAGTTGGATCTGACATTACACTGGATACTCATGCCTATTACGATGAAACAATTTAATCCTTCAGTTGCAAAAGTAAAAGATTGAGAACAAGCTCAAGGTCTTTGAGTGAAAACCACACTCTGGCACTCTCTGACCATAAAATAGTAAAAATAAAGGATGCAACCAATGGTGAAAACCTCTTTGAGGTGCCAAAGGATGAAGGATTCAATATTCCCCTCACTACAATTCATCAAGAAAAATCAACAATCCTAGCAAAGCAATGCAACCTCGTCAATTTGGGAACAGAAGCAATACCGCACATAACCTTCTACGCTGAGTCACTTCTATCAGAAGAACAAGAACTATTAGCTGCATTCCTGAAAGAAAGAAAGGTAAATTTTGCATGGAATTATGCTGACATGCCCGAGCTTGATCTAGAGGTCATAGTTCATCACTTGGTAATATATCCAGGAGAAAAACCTGTGAGACAAAATCTCAAAAAGATACATCCCCAAATAGCCGTGATAGTCAAAGTGGAATTGCAGAAGCTCTTGGATGTGGGATTCATACACACAATTGACTATCCAGAGTGGGTGTCCAACCTGGTACCTATTTCAAAACCAACTAGGCGCATCCGCATTTGTACCGATTTCAAAGACTTAAACAAAGTGTGTCCTAAGGATGAATTTCCACTATCCAACATCGACATGATAGTGGATATGACTGCTAGACATGAGATGCTATCACCAATGGATGGGTTTTTTGGATATAATCAAATCATGATAGCAAAGGAGGACCAGCACAAGACAACATTCACATGTCCATGGGGGACCTACTATTGGAACATGATGCCATTTGGGCTAAAGAATGCATGGGAAACTTATCAAAGAGCTATGACACTGATCTTTCATGACATGATTCCTAAGATAGTGAAAGACTACATTGATAACATATTGGACAAATCAAGGAGAAGACAGGACCACATATCAGCCTTGAGCTCCATTTTTGATAGGTTGGAAAAGTATAAGGTTCATCTCAACCCAAAAAAGTGTGTATTCGGCATACAATCAGACAAGATCCTGGGATATATCATGTCAATGAGAGGAATCAAGGTGGATCCTGCCAAATTAAAGGCAATCCTTGATATGCAAGTACCCAGGACACTAAAGCAGTTGAGAGGTCTACAAGGCAGACTCCAGTCCATCTGCAGATTCATAGCATAGCTGGTAGACAAACAGATCCCATACTCTCATCTACTCCACAAGGGGGTAGAATACAAATGGGATGATGAATGCAACTAGGAATTTAACAAAATCAAAGAATACTTACTCACATCACCAGTTCTAATGCCACCAATTCTAGGAAAACCATTGATCCTCTACATATCAGCAACAACAGTAGCTCTCAGTGCTCTCTTAGCTCAGCATGATGAAAATAGAAGAGAGAGAGAGAGAAATGTACTATATCAGTAGAACTATGGTAGGACGTCAGCTAAATTACACACCTATTGAAAAATATTGTCTAGCATTTGTGTTCACAACTCAAAAGTTCAAACACTACATGCTAGCGCATCAGATCAAGCTAATCGTGAAAATAGACCCGCTCAAGTACCTACTCTCTAAAGCCACTCTCATAGGATGGAAAACTAAGTGGGTCATGATATTAACATAACATGACATTGAATATGTGGAGTGCAAGGCCATCAAGGGACAAGTGATTGCAGATCAACTAGCAGAGGTACGTATATACATAGAAAACCCACTTATCTCAGAATTCCCCGATGAATAAATTTTCAGCCTAAGTGTAGAAGACCACTAGAAGATGTATTTTGATGGATCTTACACACAATATGGGTCAGGAGCAATAATTTTCTTCATAACTCCCCAAGGAGACTGCATACTCAAATATTACAAGTTGTCATTTCCATGCACGAATAAGATAGCAGAGTATGAGGCTCTCGTCATAGGCTTAAGGATTACAGTACAATGGAAGATTATGGATCTAAAGGTATATGGGGACTCTCAGCTCATAATCAATCAAGAAAATAATGAATATCAGACAAAAGATGATAAACTGACTCCATACAAGAAGTTGGTCAAGAGCCTCAAAGAGTCATTCATTGATATCACATTTGAACAACTACCTAGAGAAAACAACAAAGCAGCGGACATAATGGCTACAATTGGATCACTCTTGGAAATCCTAAACAATGTCCCAAAGCAATAATTCCTTGTTCAATACCTTCTCATACCAGCATTCAAGGTACTAGAGTCAGAATTCGTGTTTGAACTTGTTGGTCCCGGTGATCCCTAGTATCATGACATTTGCACATACTTAAGAATAGGAGTCTTGCCTACCGACATAACCCCGAATCTTAAATGAGCCTTCATCAAGAAGTCAATCCGCTTTGTCACTATAGGAGAAACCCTTGATTATAGGAGCATTGAAGGAACCCTATTGTGTTTCCTAAAAACTCAGGAAGCCCTTACTACATTAACTGATGTACACAACAAAATTTGTGGATCACACTCAAGTGGTATAACCTTGGCTAAGAAACTGCTGAGAACCGGATACCACTAGCCAAAAATGGAGACACACATGAATTTTTCAGAAGATGTCTATAGCGTCAGCAACATGGGAACCTCATCCATGCACCATCTTAGGAGCTTCATCCTATTGTTACACCTTGGCCCTTTTTGCAGTGTGGGCTTGATCTCATGGGTAGAATCATCCCCACCTCACCCAATGGCCATAAATTCATCATCACTGCCATGGAATATTTTACAAAGTGGATCAAAGATATTCCCATGACCTACATAACTAGAAAGTAGATATCTAATCTCATCCTGAACTACCTTATATGTTGATATGGTGTCCCCCAAGCTATTATCTCTGATAATGGGACACCATTCAAAAATCAGGATGTTCATGACCTTTGCCAAAAATTCAACATCCAACATCGCTTTTCCACTCCGTACTATCCCCAAGGCAATGGCCAAGCAGAAGCCTCCAATAAAACCATATTGAAAATACTTAAGAAAGTAGTCTATGATGTTGGTCATGACTGGAATTTGTAGCTAAATCCCACCTTATGGGCCTACCACACCAGCATCCACATGCCAATAGGTTCCACCCCATTCTCCCTGGTCTATGGATTAGAAGCCATCCTCCCCATTGAGATCGATCTCCCATCCCTGAGGATATCACTACAAAATATCATTATAGATCAAGAATACCGGGTCTCATGGCTAAATGAGCTAGAGCTACATGATGAACAACACATGGATGCCCTAAATCACTTACAATTCTATCAGAACCGCCTGAAATGTACTTACAACAAGAAGATCAGGGGGTGGAACTTCCAAGTCAGAAAACTTGTGCTAAAGGAGAATCAGAAGAACGTGCCAAACCTAGAAAGCAAAGGTAAATTTGAGCCCAATTGGTTGGGAACTTTTGTCATCATAGCAAGCTACAAGTCAGGGGCATATCAGTTATCAACACTAGAAGGCAAACCTTTACAAGAGCCCATGAGCAACTCCCATCTTAAAAAAATTTATGCCTAAAATATTGCAAGGTATAGAACCAAAAAATACAAAAAAATCAGAAAATGACCTTAAAAAATGGTTACCTTGATGAAAACCTGGTAAACAGGCGTCTTGGTGACAACAAAAAAATCAAAAAATATAAGAATCCAAAAAAATCAAAAAAAGGATTGAAAACAGTAAAGAAAAAAATCATCCTCTAGTGAAAACCACTTCGATGGCACTTTGGAAAGGTACCTTGGTGAAAACCTAGAAAATAGGCACCAAGCATAAATAAAATGCTCTCCAGCCACCATGATCTTCATGGCTTACTCTACACACTCACTTATCCATTACATCTTACCATTCACCCATCATTAATCTCCCATCCATCCGTTTGCATCTATACCATAGCTTGATCTTGTGTTCATCTAATGTTCAACCCTAGTACTACTTGGCACATTTCTAAGGTCAAATTTTCATAACTTTATCGAAGTATTCTATCACATCATGTTGGGGGCATGTTCCTGTACCTACATCAAATCAAATTCGTGTATATTCTTGCAATCTTCAAAAAATATCAAAAATCCAAAAACATCCAAATCATATCAAAATCCAAATCATATCAACATCCAAAACACATCAAAAATCCAAAAAATAAAAAATAGAGTGATATTTCTGAACTACGTCATCTCTAAGCTTGAACATAGGCAAGTTTGATCTTTGATCCTCCCCTGAGACATTTTAGGTTAGTCCTTTAAGCATCGGTCACAATAGAAATGGCAATCCATTTTCCCATCTATCTCATTGGTAATCAAGTTTGTCATGAGTCGAACTACATGGTCTCTGTGTGTATAACGTAGGAAAGGATAATCTATCGATCAGCTCCCAAGACCCCTAGGATAGGTCTTTAAGTTAGACTCTTTGTCAAATCTCAAAAATCCAAAAAATCCAAAAACCCAAAAATCAAAACAGACTCGAAACATTTCAAAAATTATATAAAACATCCAAATATTTGAAAAAACCCAAAATGGTGCATTTGTCTCATCTCGCTTTCACTCGAAATAATCATCATCCATAATAAATCAATCATCATCTTCATCCTTTGGTAAGTCAATCAAAATCAAGTCTATTAGGTTCAAAAGTGAACACCTAATCGTCTAAATCTCAAGTCTAGGTCAATAAGTCAGCAAGTTCGTTAACTCAGAGTATCAATAGCTTATCATCCAATCAAAATCTCATCATCACCTGATCACAACATGTCCTAGGATGCATCCTTCCAGTGATGGACATCAACATCAAGAATCGCCATAGTTTAATCTTGGCAAGCGGTATGAAGAACATTAGCTTGTTTGTTTACTTTATCTTTTCTTTGGATTTACCTTATTGTGCTCATTCCAATGACCTCTCGATGATGTCTAAACAGAAAGATTTAGAGAGAAAGGAATGGGGCAAGGATCATTATCTTTTTATCTATTGTGCTTGTTGAATATTCTTGTAAAATAAATTCTTTGTGCGTGCTTTGTTTGGGGTGTAGGGAGGATGCTTTAGATGTCTTGTTGACCACATAGGAAGGCTTTCTTTTCTATGTTTTGGTCCAGTATATTTAGAATATTTGAACTAGATTCTGAATAAGGTTTCATATGTCAAGTGTGAATAGGAATACTCCTATTTGATTGTCAAGTCAAATTCCATGACACTAGGTACAACACCATCTTAGTTCTTTATACTTTGATGCATCGTGCCTACGTGTGTTATAAAATATAAAGTAATTGGCCCTTTTAAAAACCCAACTCCTGGTAAGCAAAGCATCATCATCGGCACTAATAATAACGGGTTGTTGAATCTCTTTTCTTTTGTATTCTTTCCACACTAACATGATACCATGACAATTAATTAGATCATTGCTAAAGCATCCATCCTGCATTCGCAAATCATTATCATAACACATAATGCATATCACATCATATCAACCACATCACATCATTTCATTTCATGTATCATCATTATCTTAAGTTATGAAGAATAATATTGATTTATTATTCTAAGAATCTTAACGAAACATTGCATTCATGTCATTACATACATCACATATCATGCATCATCATAATAATTTTTCATAAGCAAAAGAAACAAAAATGTCATAATCACTCATTGCATGAACCATTAGGAGCATAATATAAATTATTTGCATATCATAACTGCATCCATACAATCATCACCATACAATGCATAGAAAATTACAAAAAGAAATGCATCCATCACACATCACATGGCATAACGTAAAATAGATGCATCTCATAACATATCATCACATATAGGAAATTAAAATGCATTCATACATCATAAATAAAATAGAACATCTCATAAAAGGAACCATGTCATATATATCATCAAAAATGAACAACTTTCATGGTACAAAATCGAATCAAGTGTGTATACATCAAAATACATGATACAATAGGGGCAATAACAATTGAAGCCCATGAGTCAAAAATTAATAACTTCCTGTGATCAGAGCTAGCCCTGCATTTTTTTTCCCTCTCTTGCATGCCTCTCACCATGATCCTCTAGAGGCCTCATTTCTGTCTGTTGAGAGAAGTCTGGCACTTGGCCTGCTAGTGGCACTACCTACCTATAATGAACCTTGTAATACTCTGCCTCCCTCACAACCTCCCTGTATGCACAGATGGAAACTATGCGACCTTGGGATGATGATTAAATTCTCTCTAACTATCATTGTCGACCAATCTCTTGATCCCTCTCAGAGTGGGCTCGGTCTCTCTCAGCAGTAACTACTATAACCTGTTGCCTAGCCTAATCTCGCTCCACTGTTAAAACTTGAATTTGGCCCTAAAGCTGCCGAATCAAGGCATCTCTATGATCCAACTACCTTGGTGGCTACTGCTATGGGATCTCTTTGTCATCATCTCTAGGTTGATCTCAGGGAGGGGTTTGATGGGCCTCTACTCGTGGTGGTGTCAGTGCCTGTGGTTATGTCTACACCCAAGGTGGTGTGCATTGTGCCTGATCTCGAGGTGGTGTCTGATGTGGAGGTGGTCCACCTCCTCCCCTGTCTCCATCCCCATCCCTTTCACCATCACCCCTGCCAGCTGAGCTGCCTTTCGGTCTCCATCATGGGAGTACCGCACCTAGAACTGTCAATCTCAGAGCAGGCCTAAACTAATCCCCATATTCCTAACCCTCGCATTTGTTGGACCCTGATCATATGGCCACAGCCTAGCAACTAAATGTTTGAATGATGGCATGGCCTCATCTACTAGTATGGGTTGTCCCCATGCAGTCTCCCTTGTAGTACGGGCGAAGATCGCCACATACTGGTCATCGGGCATGTTTTAGATGTCATTGAATTGTCGGGCTACTCTATCAGGGAGGTATCTCTCGATCATCGTATACTCCTTACCATGCATCAATATGTCTTGTCAGGAAAAGAAAAACTGCTCAACATCATCATACCATGGGCCTCTGCCTAGCCAAGGACTCCAAATAAATACTATCATTAGGATGGAGGAATATAGGTTTGGCACCCCATTTTATTTTGTACGATTTTGAGGACCAATGTTAAAGATGATGGTACCATTTGGTGTTGCGATATCAATGACACGTTTTAACTTTGATTTAATAGATTGTGAGGGTTCCCTTGATTGATGTGTTGAGTGTTCCCTTTTTTTCTTTTTTTTGATTCTAAGGTGTTTGATTGGTTGATGAGGTTTGTGATCAATGTGTTCCTTTGATTTGGATTCATGATAGATGAGGTTGATGTGTTTTGTGGAACCAATGGGTTTGATGGGCCAATTGGGTGGTTGGATGAAGATGTCCCTTATTGTGTTAAGGTTTGGATTTGTGTAAGGGTGTTAACTTTACCTTGTTTTTATTCTTGAGGTACTTGGTTCACATTACCTTATTAACATTAGGCATACTTGTGGTACTTGTGGTGATGGAAAAACGTGGATAAACTCAAAAATTTGAGGCTGTTTTGGTGTTATGAAATGTAAGTGGTATGTATGGATGTAGGGGATGTTCAAGAATGTTGGTGGAAGAATGTAATGGGGCACAAAATTTATGTGTACAACTTGTGTTTTAGGGAAGGTTAGTGTTTTGTGTACCCAAAAAAAAATTTCCCACTACATTGGGTGTGAGACCAAGGTTTTTTGTAATCCTAGTTGCAAGACTAGGATTTGATGTTTGACTTGGCACAAGGGATGGAGTAGGTTTATTTATAGATTGATTCAATCCTTGTGCCAAGGGTTGTGTGATGGAAGTTGGGGGAATTGAAGCCACATTCTCTAAGGCTTGTTCCCTAATTGTGTCAAAGTCAAATATAGAAGGGATTTCAGGCCATTCTTTTGCTAAAGCTATAATGTATTGGGTAGGTTTCTATTTCATCCAAGTGTTAACGATGTGGCTTGTCTTAGGCTCTTGTTGATATTAAAGGAGTTCTTCCTTAGTGATCTCATGGGGGTTTTTTGTGACGTCTTCTACCTCATACCCTTTGTCTAATGGATTTTGTGGTTGTTGTGAGGGGGTAGAATGGCTCCTTGGATCAAATTCTTGTGGGATATTATCACTTGTGGTAGATTTTTTTTTGGTTTGTTCCATGCTTCTCTTGTGTTGTGATCTCGTTCTAACCATAAATTATGGTTCAACTATGGGAGAGGTGTGTTGAGATTTATAGTTTTGAAACTCTCTAGTTGACTCAAATTTACATAAAAGGGACCCTCTAAGTTATTTTGGACCAATGATGTGATTGGATGATGAAAAATGGTGAATTATATGAGGGATGAACTTTATAAACATTTGGACAACAATTTTAGACTTAAATATTTGATGTTTTGATATATTTGATAAAAGGTGTTTAATGAACTTATAAATCTTTAAGGTAGACTTGTGACCTTTAAGATAGACTAGTTCAAAAATGTATGGCTAACTCAACTAAGTGTATGGAAAAGGATTTGTTTCACACACAAAGTAGCTAAGTTAGGGGATTGGTTTGATAATTTCCTAAGTCTTAGAGTGTTGATGTGTCCAAAATTTTCTAAATTTGTTGGTGAAGTGGAATGTCAAATGTGATGAAGATGGATGAAATGTTTTAACCCAAAATGTGTTAATCTAAAAGAGGCGTTTATTTTACAAGACCAATATGATGAGAAACATGCTTTACATCTAAATTGATAAAACCTTAAGAACTCAATATTTTTGAAAAATAAAACTTGTAACAATTTTTTGTTGGATAATGATTCTTTGATGTAATGTTAGCAATACTTTCCTTTTTTCACTTTTTTGCTTGGGAGTCAATGTGTTTCAACAATAAGACCAATGTGGGGTGTGTTCATTTGGTTTTAATCTTTGATTTAGTGAGATTTCTCTATTACCACATCAAGAAAGTCTTAATTAATTTCAAACTAAAAAATTATGTCTAAGAAACCTTCATTCCATAAAGTCCATTATGTGAAAATAAATAAGCTAAGGCCATAGTTCCCTATGTTAACTTTGGGAAGTGCAAATTAAGATATAAGTCCAAATATTTAGAAGCCTCTAAAGATAAAATACTTAGGGACAAGCAGAAATATAGGACTTTTCAAAGGTATTCACACTAAGTCCAACGGGTTTGAAATGTGATGAACATGTTGATGTTTGTTTAACTTTTTTATAAATCAAGTAATGTATCAAACTGACTCACAAGAAATGACAATCCTAGCTCAATTGGGTGCATTCTTCTTGGTAGGATTACCTCAAGCCCCAAAGGGATGATTTTACATGCAAGTTATGGAAGGAATAAAATTAAAAGAGTCCATTCTCTTTAAGCCTTTATGCCTAAACCATAAATTAGACTTGGTAAGTAACTTCTTGGAAGTAAATTCTAATGCAACCTTATAAAGAATGGTTCAGAATGATAAGGTTTTCTACTACACAAAGGTTTTTAATGAAAAAAATATGACAACATTGAGACAGATACTACCATCCATTGGCCACTTAAGGCACTTCAATCATTCCCTTTTGTCTTGATAAGACCTCTAGAGTAGGATTAGGCATGGTATTTTATTGTTGTAGATTGAAGCTATTAATTTTCAAGTTCACAACCTATATATAGCCCACCAATAAATGTTTTTTTATCGAGAGTCACTTAGATGAGTTCTCCATTGCAAGATGTATCTCATTAGTAGGCCCTCTCATAATAAGAAAAATGTTATTTCTCTTCACCCAAGATCACATGAAGTGCAAGGGGAGAGGATACGTAGCAAGTTCTTAAGGTGACTAAAAACAAGAAATTTTGTACGTTTGAGTGTTTATCTTCACCCAAGATCACACGAAGTGCAAGGGGAGTGGATACGCACTACAAGTATGCTTAAGAAAAGCAAGAACATCAAACACTCATTCATTTAATCCATATTTCAAAATGACTTCATGATAAGTGCCATGTAATTGTTTGTTTTATTCAATTTTAACCAGTTGTAGACATGGAAAATATACCGACACACTTGATCCTGATTACTAACATCGTTTCGTCATGAATCACCTTCTCATCTTTTCATCACCTTTCATCCCTTAATTAAATAAATCATTGTTTATTTGATTAAGTCATTCTTCCTTATTGATTAAATTAATCAATTTAATTTAATTAACCCTATGTCTCTATTTAATTAAATATTTCATTTTATTTAATTAAAATATATAAATTCATCCTATTAAATTGAATAAATTAAACTTTATTTAATTTAATCTAACATCATCCCCTTTTAGTTAAATAAATCAAAATATTTATTTAATTAAAACCTAAACCATTTTCTTCTCAAATTTGATTTAAATAAAATCACAAAATCTAAATCAAATGGTCACATCAACTAATCTCCTATTAAATTAACTAAATACATGTTAATTTAATCCCACTCTCTGAACTTCTCTATATTTTTCTACTTGCACTTGAAAATGCATTTAATTAATTTATTAAATCAACATTTTCTCTCAACATGGAATATTTAGGGAATATTCCTCTAAATTTGAAATCTCTCCAAGTGGATTTGTACATCCAATAAGACATTCATTCCTCTTACATGTCCTTGTGCATTGAGCCAAGTGGCATTTATTTCATTCTCTTTTCCCTTTTACATGTCATTTCATAAATTTGAAATTCCACCTAATAACATTTATTGGCTCATTCATCAAAATGTGCACAACCTTCCTCCATTCACATCTTGACAAGTGGAACTTGGCCATTGGATGTTGAATGATCCCACATTCATCCATTTTTCCTCTTATTCTCTCAATAACATCTATAAATAAGAGGCTTTCCTTCTCATTCTTCATCCACAATTTGAAAGAAAAGTTATAATCTTCACACTTAGAGAAATTTCATCCATTTTCTTGAGCATTTGACATCACCATAGCTAGGTTATTGCAAGTTTTATCAAGAAATCATCTTATTCTTCACCATCAAGTGGATCAATATTTATCAGTTTTACAAAGGAGTTGGGAAAGGGCCAATTTCTACACATAATTGGCACCAATTCCCCCATGTTATTGAGGATTTTCATGCTTAATTAGGATTTCATTTACTTTATTGTCTTGTTTTTCATGTTTTCCTATTTTGAGCATTGCTAATGAATTTCATGGGGAATCGTTATTCTTAATTGCATTTGAATCTAGTTATGTGTTTGTGTAGGTATAAGGATTCGAGTTCACACCAGTATCACAAAATGTGGTTGTATGGGTTGAATTTTAACCAAATTTGAAAATACAAATTATTTGTGAATTTTAAGCCCAATTGAAAGCTAGTTGTCCTCAGATTGTAAGTTTTATAACCCAATGGAAATTTAGTGGCCCTAAAACATGAACTGAAGCAGCATATGAGGGTTATAACAACCCCTAAGTGTCAAAACACTTTTACAATAACTAGAACTAAGAAAAATGAAATTCCAAATTTTCAATTTTTTTCGGTATTTTCTAGGTTCTAGTAAATCATGTTTTTGGAGGCCTTCAAAGCAGAATTTGGGGTTGAAACTTTTGTTAGTCCCTAAAAATTGGTTGTTGTAGGAACATTTTTTTAGGGACTAAGTTATTACTCTTGGATTCCTTTCCAACAATGCAAACGGATTTGAATTTCGAGCATCGAGTAGAAAGTTATGACCACAACAAGTTGGGGTAAAAATCTACAAAAAATAGTTAGCCTCAAAAAACAAAAAAACATGTCAGTAAAAGATCAAAGAGTATATGAAACTAAAAATTTAAAGCACATGAAAATTGACTCTCTATTTTTTACTAGTAAAAAGTGTCGCTATATTCAAACACATCACTGCCGAATGCATTGCTAAAGGCAAACTGCATCGCTTTGGTGAAATCTAATCGTGTCACTTATATTTAAAAGGAATCATCGTATTTTAAATGCATCACTATATTTGAATCAAATATTTATAGCATCACTATAGCTTTCAAACGTGTGGCTATTTCCCTAGAACCTGCAACTCATGAAAACTTAAGAGAAATTCATCAAATAAAGTTAGTAAAGCCCTCCCTCTAGTGCCAAAATTTGATTGTAATCATAGTATGAGCTAAATACACTAGATCCATATGAATTCAAGCTATATTTAACTACCTAATCTACAATCCCAATGAAATTTTCAAAATCTTCAAAATAAGCAACCATTAAAATAAACATGAAATAAACCATGAAAGCATAAAAGAAACTTAATCTAGAACTCCAAAACTTATCCCTTTGGGGTATTGGTGTCATATTTATATGGAATGATGGCCCTTTCTAAATCCCTTGGATAAAATGAGCATCTAATCAAAATCCATTGATAAAATCTTAAGCTAAAATGAATCAAACTATGCTAAGGATTGATGAAAAAGATGAAAAATATTGATAATGGATGAAATGATGAATAAAGATAGTATTAAAATGTGTAGCATAACTTTTCTTTGATGGAAGTGGATTCATTTCTCTCCAAATGTGAGGTATTTATAGGAGATAAAATGAAGAATCAAGGGTTAAGATCAAACGGATCAATCAATGGTCATGATGGAATCAAGGGTGAAGACATGGATCAAGGATTCTCATCAATAGTTGAGAATTCAAGATCACATGGATCAAAGAATCAATCAATGGCTCATAATGATTCAAAAAAAATGTTGAACTAGACAACTGAGAGGGGGGGTGAATTAGTTGTCATAGATTTAAATCTTAATTAATTCACTGAAACTAATTCTTAACACTGCTTAAATGATTAAACATTAAATACTAGTGCAGAAACTTAAATCCATCACACAAATGCAATAATACTAAATTTACATGGAAAACCCAATAAGGGAAAAACCATAGTGAGGGTTAACTCACACTATAGAGAATATCAAAATCAATTACAAGAGGCTCAGCACCTGAGAAACAAGGCTCACTGGCAAAACAAGGACTCGCTATCTGGATCAAGACTCGTTATCCAACAAGGCAACCTAGAGGACTCACTGCCATAGAGATACAAATAAGATAGAAGAGATACATTATAGAGAGAAGACAATCTCAATGCAATAGAGAAATCCACCACAATTTACTCAACCACTTGCAGACATGCATGAATGGTAGAGTACACCTTCTTCTCACAACATCCAAAAACTCGACATTTAGGCTTCACACTAATCTACCACACTCGCATCACACACACTCACCAATTCACATCAATATCACATCTATCTACTCTATTTCTATGTACTTATCTCTCTTTGTACATCCTTTCACCACTAGTTCATCCTGTATTTATACCATCTTCAACTTTGAAACATATCCAAAGTTGGCCATCCAAATTCAAATTCAAATTATGTCAGCGCAAAACATCCTAGGGTGGAATTAGAATGATGGTGATCCAAGCACACACTTCATAAGGATCCAAATAGATCCAACATGCTTCATCAACTCTGAAGGTAGTGTTCAACACAAGGTCAGCCAAACCAGTGTAAAACACATAGAAACATTAAGCATGAATCTTCTAGATACTGAAATTATCTTCAAAACAATTAAAACAACTCAACTCTTGAACCGAAAGCCATAAGACTTTACCAAATAGAAATTTGTACCAACAACATTTCTCCCAGACCTTAACCATAAACATAGAAAACCATAGTTCACAACTGGTGAACATAACTTGCACTAGACAATGAATCAACATCCAAAGATCTGGATATAGCATCTTCTAACAACCATGATTAATATATCTAAACCACACAAACATAGGAACAAATCTCAAAGCAAAACACGAAGCAACCACTAAACACTTGCAATCTTTCTTCAATACAATATTCTTAAATCCTCGAGATATACAATCAACAACAGCCATTTGATAACCAATTGACCAGTTGATATCAATGACAACACCTTGATTATTTCCATTCTTACAACAATCTCCCCCTTTTTCATTAATGGCAACACATGATGTGAAAAATCATCAAAGAAACCATACTAGCTCTTGTTGATGGTTAAAATAACACAAACAACATTAAAACAAAATATTTCTACTCTATTTCTCCTGAAAAAGACAGACTACATATAGTGGCCTAACTCCCAAGGTCCTGGTAGTTGGTTCTCAACTGTCTGATGTCACTCAATTGGTTCATGCAACTGTAATATTCAGGGGGGCTGTGCTGGTAACAAAGGATTCAAGCTATGACTCCCTTTGTCAAAATAACTCTTGTAAATCAATGGGTTTAAAATAAAAGAAAAAGATAGATCCAAGGGGTAAATCAGTACGTATGAATTAAATTTATCTAATATCTAGACATATACTTTTAATAATGAATATTTTCTTAATCGATCACAAAACCATAGCATGACACAACCCACAGTATAACTGTACCATCATATACATCTTAGGTGCTTAATTCAATTCCACTATTCGCCTATCACAAGTATTTCCAAGATTTCAAAACCACACACATTCATTCATCATTAAAACTATAGATCAACAGACTTTAATAACCTTAATTCAATGACAATTTAACAAGATAATCTTTAAACCTGGTTTCTTCTAATGACTTTCATCACATAAGAAACTATCATGCTTTAGTCCAATCACTGGCATTCAAGTGGATTATAACTCATTAACCTTATCAAACAACACAATTCAATGCAAATTCCATATTTCATAAACCTGCAATTCTATTAACTGTAAACAATATCTGGTACAATGTATCTCTGCAAAATGCTTCATAAAAATTCTATCTCCTAGCTCTAGGTAAGCCAATCCAATTCTCAATTAGCCGACCTTTACAATGTAATACCCATCTGGTATTTATAGAATACAAAAAGAAGTTTGAACTTTACTTCTATCTTAGGCTTTCCACCTTTTTAGGAACAATCAACTATCTTGGAAACTCAGATCAACTTTGATCTTAAGTTCTTACATTATACATTCAGTTTGATCTAACAATAGAAGATAGAAAATAGAAGAAAAGAGGATCATGCGTCCTTAAGACTGTCAGTGTTGCATGCATGCAACATGCAAGGAAGAAGATCATCATGCATCATGCAAGGAAAAGAATATCATGCATACAAGATTTTATGCATGTGAAGCTGGATCCTCTATGAATGCATCATAACTGGTGAAGACTTGTTGTAGCATATCCATATCTGGCCCATCAATCTAGTCATCTTCAAATTTGATGCGGTCCAACTCAACTGCAGCAAATTCTTTCATGCTTCTTACCTTGACCAACTCTCTTCTTGCAGCTTTTATCTCTTCCTTGACTTCTACAAGTCGATCTATCACTAAGTCTTCTCCATCATCCTGCATGAGTCCTTGGAATCTTTCATTCCATTTCTCTCTAACCTGACTTAACGGCATGCCATCTTTAGTCATTACATTCACATCTACTATTATAGCCATAACCGCTTCCAACTCTTCCAACTGCTCAGTTAAATTATTAACTACTCCCTGAATTTCATCTGTATGCTTGCTCAAAAAGCCAGTCCTAAACTTAAGGATACGAGAAGTCTTTTCTACAAAATATTTATTATCATCTTTGAGTATAGATTCTTCTAAAAGAGTAGTTAGAGGCAATGTATTTATCTTCTCTAACTTTTCACTATACTCTCTGTACTCCTCTTCTAACTTCTTGGATGCCTCAATATATTGATGCATCTCTTTTATTACTCCTTCCACCTCCTTATAGGTTTCAAATCCCTTTTCCAAAACCTCACCTACCTCCTGGTTCACTTTGTCTATCCATTTATCAACCATCTCCGCCTTACCTCTAACCTGCACCAAATCATCAACCTCCTTTTTGCTTAGCAAAATAGGAGTCTCAATTGCTGCAACCTTTTGAGACCTTGGAGAGGAGACACTCTTCAAAAATGAATGTAACTAATCTAACTAAGCCTTAAGCTCATCTTTCTTTTGTTTGTCCTTGATCATCCTTGATTTTGTCGTTGAAGCCACCACATCAATCAAATTCATTTGTTGATTTCTAGTGGGTCTTCCCAAGTTAACCGTACTCAATTGATAGTCTGTGAGCTGCATATCCCCTACCTCCTTTTCAATCATAGGCACAGCACATTCAGCAACTATCTCCCCTTTATTTGTGAGTCTGGTAGAATGCAAAATTTTAGCCTTCTTCTTAGGCCTTTCCTATTCAATCTCCTTCATCATATCCTCCCAATTAAGAGGTTGAGGAGGTGTTCTAGCTCTCTTTTGAAAATCTAATTTCAACCATGTAGGAGCACTTGAAGTCATCATCATGGTAGAGGAAGTAGCAACTGTAGCGAATGGCTGAATATCTACCTCAGGTTGAGAATCAACCTTTGCCTTTTCTTGTTGCTCCTGCAGTACATGCAACTGCACCAACTTCTTAGCCTCCTCTCTATCTCTTTGTTCCTGCATTTTCTTGTCTTCTTCTTATTTTCTCAATCTTTCCTCTTCCATCTAATCCTTCTCTTTTTCTTTCTCTACGGCCTCTCTTTCCAACCGTTCTGCCTCTAAAGCTTTAAGTTTTGCAGCTCCGGCCTCGTCTTCTTTTTGCTTCCTTTTACTTTCTTCCTTTTCTATCCTTTCTACTTCCAAGGCTATGAGTTTCTCTGCCTTTTCCCTTTCTTTCTCAGCTTGCTGTTTCTTTACCAGCTCTTCAGCCTCTTTTTCTTTCCTTAGAGCTTCAGCCTCTTATTCCTTCTGTCGAGTCTCCTTTGCAAGCTTCAATCTAGCAAGCAGGGCTTCCTTTTCCCTTCGATTTCTTGCTTTATCCTCCTCAAGATCATGGATCTTTTGTATCAGTTCCAGCTTTTCATTTTCAGCTTTGACCTTGATCTCATGCTCTCGTTGCCTCATTTGCTCCTCCATTGTATCAGCTATTGTCCTTGTTTCAACTTCTTTTACCTTTGATTGTTGTTGTTGAAGTAGAGCATCAGATTGCAACTTTGCCTCTATTTCCTTTTGTTTCTCCACAATAGCCCTTGCATCAGATTCTCTGGTAGCATCTTCAAACTATTTCCATTGCTCCTCCTGTGTAAGAATCTGCTCAATAGTAGGATCTAGAGGCATGTTTTCTTACAAGTCCTTCTCTGACAGAGTTTCATCCGAGTCTGTCTCAATTTCTACCAACTCTTCCTCCACTTCTTTTCCTTTAGTAGCTTCAGCCATGGCATAAAGCACTCCCTGAACTTCTTTACTTTTCTTTCTTGTGAGTGGGGCTTGTACAGATGACTCACCCAATGCGGGCGTAGGAACAGCAGATTCAATTGGAACATCTCCCTCGGGTGTCTCTTCTTCTTCATCAACTACCTCCAACTCTGTTTCTTCAAAATCAGGAGGAAAGAATTCCAATGGTTCCTTGGAAGGTGCCTTTCTTTTAATCCTCTTATACCCTTTACCTTTCTTGAGGATTGGTCCTTGAGGAGCTTGAGTCCTCATCATCAACAATTGCACACTTCTATGCAAGACTGTTCTTCCCAGTTTCTTAATGTCAATCATTTCTTCTTCATTCCAGTCTATTGGATCTAATTTTTTGGTGCCAATCTTCAAAGCTTCATATGAGGGATCTAATACCACTCCATCATCCACCAAAGTGTCAGGAATATTATCTTTAATACCCAGCTCTACCATAAGTGAGACTGGTAATCTCTCATAATTCTTCCTCCTTAAGTCAAATTCATCCTACCTATCACACCAAAAATCCTCTAACAAATTAAAATGTCTAGTAAATACTGAAGGTAATAAAGTATACATATTCTTCTTTGGGTCAAAATACTTACGAGCTGTATACAATCCCAATTTTAATTGTATCAACTCATTACAAACCACCTTAGTTGCCTTCAAGTGTTGACAACCATATTCCCCCAGTGTCATAGGAAACTTATGGCATCCTGTCTTGTGCTTCATCCCAAATCTAGCATTAACTCCAATGGCTTGATATACAAATTCCATAAGCACTATTCTATTGCTGTAGCATCTTGGAAGTAAATGGGGATGACCTTCAAACCCAAACAATCTAATGTATGTAAATTTGGGGTATTGGATGTACCAACTTCCCCATTCAGAAATGAAAGCCATAGCTTCCTGACTTAACCTGTATCCTGCATCTCCACTCAACTAGTTGATAACCACATATAAAAATGCATCATTGACTCTTCTGAAGTGAGTCTCAACAACCTGAAGGGATAATTGATCATAGTTTTCCCATACCTTCTTTTTTCCATCCAAGACTCCCATTATACCTACCCTATTTAATCCTGGGAAAATCCCCATTCTTGCCGCAACATAGACCACATATGAAGTCATGAAGAAAGATTTGGTTTGTCTGACCCTTGTGAGTTGATCATGTATGTCATCAGAAACAATCATGGACCAATTAAATTGATAATCACCCTGAAAGATCACTTGAATAAAATGAAACATCCATTCCTTGAAATGGAAGGCATCCCTCTTCCCAAACACTCTAGATAGCATCAATATCAAATCAGATATCTCCTTCTTGAAGTCTGCCCTCTTTGGCTGGTCTGCCAGTTTGCTCAAAGACTTCTTCTCAGTACTCAACCATCTTTTGTTTAAATGAGACTTATTGGAGTCTTTATGCTTATTGTATTTCTCCAATGCCTCAGCCTCAGTTAACTACACTAAATTCTTGGGATCAGGAACATTGAATATGTTTTGGAACATCTGCAGAGTAAGGTCTATAATCACATTATTCTGTGAATCCATGCATAATCTTGTAGCTGGATTATAAGTACTGGCCACTGTATATATCAACTCCGGACACTGAATTGACAAAGGAAACACAGTGATATGTGCAAGACCGGAGTCAACAATCCTTTGAGTTCTCCCTGTCAAGTTTCCTCTTTTCGCAAAGGTTTCTTCATGTAATTCTTCGAAGCTATAGTGGCCCAGATTAGTATCTATGAAATCTGACCAGTTTGATTCCACCTTGCTCGCTTTCACCACCGGATTCCTATGATCATACCTTAATGTATAAGGTAGCTGTTCTGGTTTCACCTTCCTGATTTTTGGTGCAGGCTTTGACGTTCCAGCCAGTTGATTCCTTTGAGCAGCCTCTCCTAACGTTCTTGACATCTCTCAAATCTCCTGCAAGCAAACCTCTAATTAGACCTTCAAATAAATCATTATAAAACATGTTTTAAAAACATACCTGTTACATATATATCGGAGTCGGAGTCGGACAGAAACACAAAATAATCATTTTTACAAGACTGGTGGACTCGAAGCAAAAACCAATATAGGAACTTCAGCTAATAACAAGCGGGCTCAGAGTTGGAAAAGTTATCGGAACCGGGATCGGAACGAAAAAGGGATTTGGTTTTTTTTTTTCGAATTCTCTTCTTTTCATATTCTATTTCCATTCCGCCTCCGCCTCCGATTTGGTTATCGTTACTTCAACAAAAGACTTCCCACCACATGCGGAGCCGGACACGGGATGAAAATGAAACTGATAACCTTTACCAACAAAATCCTTAAGTTCGAGATCAGTTCCGATCCCGCCTCCACTAATCATCACATATTTCAAGAAAACCTTTTACAACTCAAAATCGAAAACGATATAGAAATGGAATTGATAACTTTGGTAAAAACAAACTCTTATGCCAATACCCATTCCAATCCCGCCTCTGCCTATGCTAATCATGACATCATCAAATTTATTCATTTTCATCATAACTTCATGATTAAACCTAGGTCACCAAATAAGATGGCAACGGAGCTTAAAAACTCTACCCTCATATGACTATGGGGAACAATTGTATTTTAGAGCCATTTAATTAAATATTATTTAAAGTATTTGCAGAGACCAACGAAACCCTAATCTAACAAACTTAACAAAACTAGGGCACGGGTTTTAAAACCCTGCCATTCTACGACGAAACCCTAAATTAAACAATAAATCTAATCTACCTTAACTCGCTATAAAATCTCTAATCTACCTCACTGTAAATTCTTAATCTAACTCATGGCATAATAAAAACCTTTAATCTAATCTAAATCTACTGTAAATCGAAAACGACACGACGCGATCACGATTAAGACGTGAAAGCGACAATGCCCAAAAATAGAAAGAAACGACACGATAAAATAAAACAACAAAGATTAAAGCAAAACAAAACAAACCAAAACAAGAACCTGCTCATTCAATCACATCGATGATCATAAAATTGCTTTAAAACACAATGATTGAACATGCGAACAGATACAAAGCAAAACACAACAAGGAAATAAACAACGAAGATAAAAGACCTACCTCAAACACAAACAAAGCCACGCTAACTTCCTGAATCAATTCGCACACAATATCCCATCTCTCTCTCGATCAATTTGATCAAACGAACTCTGCTATTGTTCTTCGCACTCTTAGACTTGTAATAATAACAATAATGATTGGCTTTAACCCTTAATAAAGAAAAATATGTGAATTCCTACCTACATCGCCAACCACCATTAATGCATTAAAACGCAGTAAAGGCGGAGTCAGAACTGTAAGAGAACAAACACTGGTCTGCAATGCAACTTCAGTCAAAAAGTCAACGACAAAAATTGGTAGGGGCGGAACTAAAATGGGAACATGATCTTAAAAATCATAAAATTTCCAAACCTTATCCCCATTCCGACTCCGCATCCGACAACTAAAAAACAAAACAAAAAGTTAAGTAAAACACCAACCTAATAAAACAAAACACAAAAATCAAGACAAACAAACATTAAAAAGGGAGCGAAGGCGGGATCGGAATTGAATTTGATTTTGCAAATTTTGTTAAGAACCATCCCAATTCCCACTCCTGCTCTACTTCTGCCAAAGAGAAAAATCAAAGGCAAAGAAAAGACTGTCAGGATAGAACCAAAAAAAAAATACACCTCAAAAGATCTTCCAAAACCATATTCATCTCTAGTTCCGACTCCGACAGAGAAATCAAAGAAAAACAAAGTATTGGCAAAACTAGACTCCAAACTTTGTTCCAAAAACAACTAAGTACAAAGAACACAAAAAGGGGGACCCATTTTGACCAAGGCAAAAGATGGGGTGGTTATGCAAGGCATAACAGCTCTGAGTACACTTCTCAAGATTTTTCTTTTTGTTTCTCCCCCCTTAGTAGATAATCTTTTATATTCTTCCTCTTTTCTCTTTCACACTTTCTTCCCCTCCTCTTTTTGTTTGTTCTTTTAATATTATTTCTCTCCTTTTTTTCACATGCTTCCTCTCTCCCTTTGACATCGATGGAAAAGTAAAAAGATATTTTACATTGATTTCCCCTTTGACATTAAAAGTAAAATACTCACAATGAAAAAACCTGACACTACTTGATCCCCTTAAAATAGAGCCACCAAAACATCAGTCTAGAAGAAAGATAGATCCATAGATCCACCATATTGATGCATCTCCATATGCATCTAGTTCAAGAAAGGAGGGGAAATGACCCCCAACTTCACCTGGAGATACTCAAAAGTATCTTTAGGAAGAGCCTTTATGAATATATCAGAAATTTGATCCTTCGTTGAAACATATTCAAGTTTAAATTCGTTCTCCATGACCTTCTCTCTCAAGAAATGTTACCTAATAGATATATGCTTCATCCTCAAGTTCATCAATGGATTCTTTGAAATGTTAATTGCACTTGTTTTATCAGAAAAGATAGAAATAGGATCATCATACACCACTGTGATATATTTCAATGTTTGTTTCATCCATAGAACTTGTGTATAGCAAGATGCAGGAGCAATAAACTCAGCTTCAACAGTAGACAAGGAGATTGAATCTTTCTTTTTACTCAACCATGCCACCAATCTACAACTAAGAAAGAATACACCACTACTTGTACTTTTTTTTTCATCTACACATCCAGGCCAATTTTCATCTGTATAGGAACTTAGTGTAAAGTCAGTATCTCTAAGATGTCATAACCCATAATCTAGAGTGCCATTCAAATATCTAAAAATTATTTTAACAGTAGCAACATGTGTTTTCTTAGGATCTTCTTTAAATCTAGCCACAAGATATATATCATGCATAATATTTAGTCTAGTAGTAGTCAAATACAATAGTCTACCAATCATATATCTATACTTTCTCTAATCAGCCTTAGGTGAATCATCATCATTAACCATTTTTTAACCAATCATCATAGGAGTACATACCAGTTTGGAACCACCCATCTTGAACTTCTTCAACATCTCTTTCACATACTCGGATTGTGACATAAAAATTCCTTTCTCTATTTGATTAATTTGTAGCCCAAGAAATAAATTCATCTCTCCAAACATAGATATTTTAACTCTTTCTGCATCTCTTTCATAAACATCTTGCACATATTTTCATTTCCTCCTAAAATAATGTCATCAACATATACAACTACAATCAAGATTTTGTCATTTTCAATCTTAAAATACAAATTACTATCTATCGTACCTTTTTTGAAACCTTATTGTTTCAAATACTTGTCTAGCATTGCATACCAAGCTCTAGGAGCTTGTTTCAATCGATATAAGGCTTTCTTCAATCTACACACCATAACTGGTTGATCTGACAACTGAAATCCTTCGGGTTGTTCCATGTAGACTTCTTCTTCTAACTCACCATTCAAAAATGTTGACTTGACATCCATCTAATAGAATTTGAAGTCTTTATGAGCAGAAAATGCTAAGAACATCCTTATAGCTTCCATTCTTGTTACTGGAGCAAAAGTTTCTTGAAAATATATGGCTTCTACTTGTGAGTAACATTTACACACAAGCCTTGCTTTGTTTTTAACCACTTCTCCATTCTCATTCAACTTATTTTTGAATACCCACTTTGATCCAATGATGTTTTTATCTATCGGTCTTGGGACCAATTCCCAAGTTTGATTCTTCTCAATCTACATAATTTCTTCTTGCATGGCTTCCATCCAATGTTCATCTTTACATGCTTCACTTACAGTCTTTGGTTCAATCTCAAAGAATAAACACAAATTTACTTCAGTAGCAGCTCTACTTCAAGTCAATACTCCTTTAGTCTTATCTCCAATAATAAAACTTTTTGAATGATTCTTTTGTATATATCAAGGTGTCTTAGGTGACACCACTAGAGCTTCTTCTTTTCTTTCATTTTGTTCATCATGCTTCTCTTGCTCATCCTTTTCCTATTCTTCCAAAATCTCTTCTATTCTTACACAATCAAGTTCATCAGATACATATCCATGAATATCAATAGAATTCTTCATTGTTTTATCAACCTTGATATTGCACTCTCTACAATCTTTCTCAATATTTTATTGAAACATTTTTATGCTTTGCTTTTAGTAGAATATCCAAGAAAAATACCTTCATCACTTCTTGCATCAAAAATTTTCAAATTTTCTTCATCTCTTCTGATGTAAAATTTTCTTTCAAATACCTTAAAATACTAAATAGTGGGAATTATTCCATGCCATAGCTCATAGTGTTGGATGTTGTCATTATGTTTTTGATATGTGGTTATCATTGATGTCAACACTATTAGCATTGGTGTCTTGAAGGCTATATATGTTGAGGATATTGAGAAAATTACAATAAATATGTTGAAGGTTGCCTGCGAAGCTATGAAGTTCAGTGTGTTGGAAAGTTCAATATGTTGATATTTAGATGTTGCACATTAAAGGGTTTCTTTTTGAGCCTATCTAGTTTATCCTCTAGACGTTTTAGAGGTACACATCAAGATTTGTGCAAGTTGTGAGTTTCTATGTTCCTACAGTTATTTTGTTATTGTTGCTAGTGTTTCTAAAAGAAGAGAACGTGTTTCTGGTAATTTGAGTTATTGTGTATGCTCCTGTGACATTCATGGATATTTCTAGATCATGCTCTATCATTGTTTCATGTTTGTGTTGATTTGTGTGATCGTGATAAAATATTTTTCCTTTGCATGTTCGGGTTCTCATGTTCTTGGCCAACATACTAGTTGTAGCGTGTTGTGGATCCTTGTTGATTAATTTTTGAATGGTTGGCGCATTCGAGGATGTTCTTTTAGGTCTTCATTATGTTGTGACTGACTTTGGTTGGTGCGCATTGATATTTTTTCATGAATTGGGCCGACAGTTTGTATTCATCTAATATTTTATTTTTGGGTGACAAAGTTGTTAATGTAATTCCATGAAGCGGATATATAAGAGCAATTATTTCTTCATTTTGGAAAGAGAGTGTATGTGTGCAAAGTATGTATGCAAAGTTTATGTGTGAATAAATATTAGATCATTCAATTAAAGAGTAGAGTGTGAAGAATATTGAGCAAAGTGTGAAGAAGTATTTATGTGCTTAACCAGAACTATGATCAGGCTTTTGCAGAAGCTAATTTCTTAGTTCAAATTATTCAGATGGTTTTAATCTGAATATTCTCTATAAGACACTATGTCTTCTTTGAGCAGTGAGCTCTAAGTAGTGTTCCTGAATGCATGTGAATTCCCATTATTCATCTTTATACTTTTAACAAGGTATAATATTTTGGACTAACATCCACCGTGGTTTTCTCCCTTAACAGGGTTTCCACGTATAAAATCTTGGTGTTCTTTGTGTCTCTGATGTTTTAATTTCTTATGCTTAATTTTCTTACATTAGATCTAAGATTAAGTTGGATAAAATTTAATAAGTTTGAATAATCTGTGACAACTGATTCACCCCCCCTCTCAGTTGTCTATCCTTGTTTTTCCAACAATTGGTATCAGAGAAGGTTCCTCTAAATAATTTTAATAGCTTGAGGTGATCTCAGATGGCATCATACAAGAAGGATAGTCCTAGATTCGATCGTACAAATTACTCTCTATGGAAGGCTAGAATGGAGTGTCCTTTGAAGTGCATTGGTCAACCCTTCTAGAAGATTACAAAGAATAGATATGTTATTCCTCAAATCTCTACTCCTAATGAGATCAAATGAGTTGAAACTAATATCAAGGCTATAGAAGCATTGTTGAGTGCTCTTACGGATTCAGAGATGAAAAATGTGATGGGTTTGAGAACAACACATGAGATCTAGAAGAAGCTGGAAATATTGTATGAAGGAGATGCACAAGTAAAATTTGCTAAGCTACAAAGTCTGAAAAGAAATTGAGAAAACATGAAAATGGGTGAAGATGAGAACATTACTTCTTTGATGAAAAATTTAAATGAACTTGTGATGGGTATTAGATGTGTTGGTGGAATCTTGAATGAAGAAGATATTGTCGCTAAAGTTCTCAAATCATTGCCTACTTATTACAAAATGAAAGCTCGTGCTATTGAAGAGCTCAGGACAATAAAAAATGTGGCAAGAGATATGTTGATTGGTAAACTTGCTGCCTTTGAGATGAGTGAATTTGGTGAATCTACTTGTAAGATAGAATCTGTATTTAAAGCTACTATATCTAGAATAAATAAACAAAGATATGATCTAGGAGAAAGTTCTAGAAATAAATTCAAGTATGAAGATGAGATGAAACAGATTGAAGATGAAGAGAGAGAGGTAGAAGAGTTGGAAGCACTAATTGTGAAAGAGAATCTAGAGGACATGGTAAGTACAAATGTAATTTTCCTATTAAATGTTTCTCTTGCAATAAGATAGGTCATTTTGTACCAAGGCATCCTAAAAGAGTCCCTAGGTCCAAACCTGACAAGCCTAGATTTCAAAAGAAATATTATTATGCTAAAGAAGGTGTTATTGATGATGAATCTAATAAAGAAAATGGAAATGAGGATGGATGGGTATTCATTGCGATCAAGGAAAATGGTCTAGTGTCCACTGAATCTTCTAGTAATAAGAATGTTGAGAAATATCTTGGAGCCAGAATTGAAGAAAAGGATGCGTGGGTGATTGACAGTGGATGCTCACATCATATGACTGGTGACAAAAATAAAGTTTGTAAGCTTGGAGAAATATGATGGTGGTGTTCTAATATTTGGAGACAACACTTCTAGTGTGATTCATGGCAGAGGCACAATTTATTTTGGTGGTAAACATAATAATGATGATTTCCTTTATGTAAAAGGCTTGAAGCATAATCTGTTAAGTGTTGGACAAATGGTCAACAAGGGATACAATCTTTAGTTCAAAGATGGAAAGTGCAGGATACTCGTAAGTTCTAGAAATGTAATTGCTTCAGGTACAAAGACAAGAGGTAATATTTTTCACTTAAGTGTTGCTAGTGAAATTTGTTTAATTGCTCAAGTTGATGAAAGTTGGTTATGGCATAGGAGGTTGTGTCATGTGAATTTTGATAAAATTTTCAAGTTATGCTCCACTCAAGAAGTTAGAGATCTTCCTAAGTTAGTGAAGCCTACTAACACCATATGTAGGGAATGTCAGATGGGAAAGCAAACTAGAGTTTCTTTTCAAAGCGAACAACATCATTCTAATGGAATAGTGAAGTTGGTGCATATTGATCTGTGTGGTTCCTCCAGAGTCAAAATTATACAAGGAGAAAGGTACTTTATGTTTCTTATTGATGACTAATCTAGGATGATATGGGTTGCTCCCTTGAGAGAAAAAGATGAAGAATTAGAGAATTTCAAAAGTTTCAAAGCTATGGCCGAGAATGAGACAAGTTTGAAGATTAAATTCTTAAGGTCGGATAGAGGAGGTGAGTTCACTTCCTGGGAGTTCAATTCCTTTTGTGAAGAGCATGGAATCAAGAGATAGTTATCTGCTTCCCGGAACCCTTAACAAAATGGAGTTGTAGAGAGAATGAACAGAACAATTCTAGATGTTGCTAGAACTATGGTGTTGGAAGGTAATTTTACTCATATCTATTGGAGAGAATTTGTAAGCATTGTTGTGTACACTATCAAGCGAGTAAATGTCAATGATAATTCTAGTAAGACTCCTTTTGAGTTGTGGTTTGGTCATAAGCCTACTATTAGATATTTCAAAATCTTTGCAATTAGATGTTATATCAAGAGAGATGAAGACATAGGCAAGTTTGATGCTAGAAGTGATGAAGGAATCTTTTTGGGTTACTCTACTAAAAGAAAGGCCTACCAGTGCTACAATAGAAGACTGAAGAAAATGGTTGAAAGTGCAAATGTTTGAGTTTATGAAGACACTGCTAGATCATCCAGATACTATGGATATGATTTAGATAACCAACATGATAGTACTAATAAAGGAAAGAATTCTCAGACATATAATCAAGTTCAAATTTTTTCGATGAATCAAGAAGGAGAGGCTAGTGGAAGTGAAAAAGAGAGAACAAAAGAACCAAAAGTTTGAGAGAATCATAAAGTTCTGAGGTATGTAAAGCTAAATCATTCTGAAGATCAGATTATAGGAGATAAGAACAAAGGTGTGCAGACCAGAAGAATAATTGCAGAAGAGTATTGTTTGATTTCCAAGACTGAGCCCAACAATGTCAATGAATCATGTAAAGATGAAAATTGGATGAAACTGATCAAGGAAGAACTGATGCAAATAGAGAAAAATGATACATGGATTCTTGTTCCCAGACCTCAAAAAAAAAATGTGATTGGAACAAAATGGATCTTTCAGAATAAGCTGAATGAACAAGGTGAAGTGGTCAAGAATAAAGAAAGACTGGTATGTAAAGGGTACTCACAGATGGAAGGTATTGACTTTGAAGAAACTTTTTCCCCTGTTGCTAGAATTGAAGCTGTAAGATTGTTTCTTGCTTATGTTGCTTTTAAGATCTACAAATTCTATCAAATGGATGTAAAGTCAACATTTCTAAATGGTGATCTAGAAGAATTATATGTTGAACAACCAGATGGATTTCAACTGATTGATAAGGGACATATGGTTTTTCGATTGAAGAAAGCATTTTATGGACTAAAGCAAGCCCCTAGAGCCTGGTATGCTAGACTAGATAAATACTAGTTGAAGTTTGGATTCAATAGAGGTACTACTGGCAGTAATATGTATTTTAAGATGGATCATGATAAAGATTTTATTATTGAAGTCTTTGTTGATGACATCATTTTTGGAGGTGATGATGATTTGTGTATGAAGTTTGTTGATGAGATGAAAAGTGAATTTGAAATGTCTATGATTGGAGAGATGAAGTTCTTCTAGGATTGCAAATCACTCAATTAGATAATGGAATTTTTATATCTCAATCCAACTATGTAAGAGTTACTGAAATTTTTTGGCATGGAAGATTCAAATCCTGTTGGTATCCGCATGGTAACCAGATGCAAGTTAACACAGAATGATGGTTCTCTTAAGGCTAATCAGACAAGATACAAGTCAATGATTGGTGGATTAATTTATTTGACTCAGACTAGACCTAGCATCATGAATTTTGTATGCATGGTTGCTATTTATCAAGCTAATCCAAAAGAATCGCATGTGACTGCTATCAAGAGAATTTTCAGATACTTGAAAGGGACAATTGATTTTGGCCTTTGGTATCCTAAATATGATTATAATATTTTGAGCACCTTTACTAATGCATATTGGGTAGCTGATGTGAATGAAAGGAAAATTACTAGTGGTGGTGCCTTCTTCTTGGAGAAGAAGTTGGTTTCTTGGTTAAGTAAAAAGCAAAATTTCATTTCCCTATCTAATGCTGAGGCAGAATACATTGTTGCTGCAAACAATTGTACTCAAGTAATATGGATGAAGAAGATGCTCAGAGATATCAGAATTGAGTATGATGAGCCTACTACTATATTCTGTGATAATTCAAATGCAATAAACATCTCTAAGAATCTGTTGTTGCATTCAAAGAAAAAACATATAGTATCAAATATCACTATTTAAGAGAAAAAGTGAGTGACAAAGAAGTTAGATTGGATTATGTGCATACTAAGGAATATATTGCATATATCTTTACTAATCCATTTCCTAAGGATACTTTTGAGTTTCTTAGAGGGAATTTAGGGGTGATTTAACCTCCTAATCAGAACTAATATGCAAGTGTTTGCATCATTCGGTGCATTTCCAAGTCATATATTTTTTTGGATTGGTGTTATGGTAGTTGCTACTCAGGGGGAGTAGTCAAGTGATTTATATTTGTGGTTTAGAACTTGTGTGTACCTTTTCCATTGATGTCAAAGGGGGAGAAAATTAATATGAAAAAATATGAAAAAGGGAGAAGAGTTGGAGAAGAAGTCTTGAAAGAATAATCAGAACCTAAGGGCGAGTGAGTGTTGATTGAGAGTTTCTTTGATGGTATTTTTCACATCATGTGTTTCCATTAATGCCAAAGGGGGAGATTGTTGGATGTTGTGGTTATAATTCTAATATGTGGTTGTCATTGATGTCAACACTTTTAGCATTGGTGTCTTGAAGGTTGTATATGTTGAGGATATTGAGAAAATTATAATAAATATGTTGAAGGTTGCTTGTGAAGCTGTGAAGTTCAGTGTGTTGTAAATTTCAGTATGTTGATATTCAAAAAAATTTCATTAAAGGGTTTGTTGATGAGCCTATCTAGTTTATCCTCCAAATTTTCAGAGGTGTGCATCAAGATTTGTGCAAATTGTGAGTTTTTGTGTTCCTACAGTTATTTTGTTACTATAGCTGGTGTTTCTGGTAATTTGAGTTTTTGTGTATGCTCTTGCAATGTTCATGGATAATTCTAGATCATTCTCTATCATTTTTGCATGTCTGTGTTGATCAGTGTGCTCGCGATCGAAGATTTTTACTTTGCATGTTCAGGTTCTCATGTTCTTGGCCGACATAGAGGTAGCGGCATGTTGTGCATCCTTGTCAATTAATTTTTTAATGGTTGGCACGTTCGAGGATGTTTTTTTATGTCTTCATTATGTTGTGATTGACTTTGGTTTGTGTGCATTGAGATTTTTTCATGAATTGGGTCGACAGTTTGTATTCATCTAATATTTTATTTTTGACCGACAAAGTTGTTAATGTAATTCCATGAAGCGAATATATAAGAGTGATTATTTATTCATTTTGGAAAAAGAGTGTGTGTGTGTGAATTATGTATACGAATTATATGTTTGAATAAAGATCAGATCATTCGATTGCAGAGAAGAGTGTGAAGAAGATTGAGTGAAGTGTGAACAAGTATTTTTGTGCTTAATCGGAACTATAATCAGGCTTTTACAGAAGCTAATTTCTCAGTTCAAATTCTTTAGATGGTTTTGATATTAATATTCTTTGTAAGATAGTGTGTCTTCTTTGAGCAATGAGCTCTAGGCAATGTGCCTGAATGCATGTACATTCCCATTATTCATCTTTATACTTTTAACAGGGTATAATATTGTGGACTAGCATCCACCATGGTTTTCTCCCTTAACAGGGTTTCCACGTATAAAATCTTGGTGTTCTTTGTGTCTCTGATGTTCTGATTGCTTATGCTTAATTTTCTTACATCAAATCTAAGATTAAGTTGGATAAAGTTTAATAAGTTTGAATAATCTGTGATAACTAATTCACCCCCTATCTTAGTTGTCTATCCTTGTTTTTCCAACACATAGGGGGTCTTCGTATTTTTTCGCTTGCTTGAACTCGATTGAATACATAAACAAAAATATGAATAGCTTCTTTTGAGTAAATTTCCGGTAAACTAGCCTCAATAATCATTGATCTAGCGGCCTCTTGAACTGTTCTATTTTTTCTTTCAACAACTCCATTTTGCCAAGGAGTTCTCAAAGAAGATAACTGTCTCTTTATTCCATGCATTTCACAAAACATATTAAACTCATGGGAGGTAAATTCTCCACCTCTATCAGACCTTAAGCATGTTATCTTCAAATTCACTTCATTTTCAACCATATCTTTGAATGTTTTAAATCTATCTAATGCATGTGATTTCTCTCTAAGAAATGTAACCCATGTATATCTAGAATAATCATCAATCAAAAGAATAAAGTACCTTTCACCTTGTAGAATTCTCACTCTTTTAGGACCACAAAGGTCTACATGAATTAAATCCAGTATTTCAATATTAGATAGTTCCTTTGATTTGTAATGACTACTTTCTTTCTTTTCGAACTAACAATTCCTGCAAATAGCATTAGCAAGATTTGTAATCCTTGATAAATCTCTCATGGCCTGAACTACACTAATCCTTTCCAAGTTATCAAAATTTGTGTGACACATTCTTTGATGCCATAACCAATTGTCATTAATTTGTGTCATAAAGCATCGTCCATCAACACCCTTAGGTTGATAGATATTTCCTTCAGATTTCTTTCCTGCAACAATCAATGTTTTGGATCCTTTCTAGATTTCACATCTCTCATCCTTAAACACAAGATCGTATCCCTTACTGCACATCTATCCAACACTCAAAATATTATGCCTTAAACTCTTAACATAGTAGACATCATCAATATTATTCTTTCCATCAAAACATTTTGAACCTATCCCACAAATTTAGCACCCGTATCATCTCCAAACATAACCAAGCCTCCATCATATTTTTCAAGTTTAAAAAACTTACTTTTATCACCAATCATGTGATTCGAATGACCACTATCAACTAACCAATAGTTATTTTCTTGTTTAGCATGTATGGAAGAGATAATAGTACCTTCATTTTTCTCCTTCTCCAAAAGGCTTTCCTTCACCTTTTTTTTTAGAATTAGCAAAAGTAGGTTCATCCTTTATAGCCAAGAGCAAGCATTCATTTTCATCAAGATCTTCATAATCATAATCATCATTAGATATACTAGCATTCTCATTCACATAATATGCTTTGTTGATCTTCTTTCCTTTCTTTACTTTCTCATATCTTTGTTTATTCCTCTTCGCTCTTTTTGGACACTTTACAACATAATGACCTATTTCTCCACAACTAAATCATTTAAAGGGTAACTTACCTTCATAATTTTTGGAGCCTTTCATCATCCTTCTTAAAAAGTTAGCTTCTATTTCATCAAAAATTTCTTCATTCGGATCTTCAACTTTTGTAGCCTTAAAAGTAGTTTATGATTTGCATCCATTCCTTAGATTCAACTTCCTCATCTCATAAGATGTTAGAAATCCAAAAAAAAAATCTTTAGTGCAAGTCTTATAATCTATACTATGTTCAATAGCACACAACTTCTCATTGTAAGCATCAGGAAGAGTTATAAGAATCTTCCTTACAATCCATGTTTCATCTACAATAGGGTATGTGCAGGATCATGATGGGCCAAAAAGTGGCGATATGTAAGTGATATGATGGCCCATGTGGCTAATGACTTTTCTTTACCCAAAATTGATGAAACAAAAAGAGTTTTTAAAGGAGATTCTCATATTTCCACCAATATAAATTATGCTTTACTTTGAATTTAATAAATAATTATTATTCACTTTCTATTTGAATTACGACTAAAGTCCTGATTGATAGGCTGATTGAAAAACATCTATAGCTTTCAAACAATATCACATTTTTTGAATCTGAAACATGTGTCACATTATATGCTTCACATACTGTAGGATTAAAAAAAAAAATGAATTTCATGAAGTTTTGACCAAGTTAAGATGGTCAGACATACGATTTTTATTTTTTTTTAAGTAATAGAAAATTCATAATTAATTATTTAATTGGAAAAAAATTACAAAAAAATATGCAACACATCGAGACATGAGTCCTCTACTTATATATACAAAATTTTAAAATAAACCTAGTAGTTTACAAACTACATTCAATTTTCTACAGATTCTATTCTTACATATTTTGGAAATAATATAGATAACTTATTCAAAGTTTTACATCAAGTTTCCTAACTCTGGTTTTTTGAATTTTCATCGCCACTTAAGGGCCTTGTTTTTCCATGATGATCCTGCAAATACCCAATAGCACCGAGTCCTTGAATTTCATCCACTATCTCATTCAATCCCTATACATAAGATTTAACATTCTCATCTTCAAACATATGTAGAAGCTCAAATTGTGTCTCCAAATTCTGTAATTTTGCCTCTTTGACTCTTTCATCACCTTCATGTGCCCTTTCCAAAGAATCCAAGACTTCCTTAGTAGTCTTCAAATTTTGAACCTTAATCAACTCAGAATGTACCATACTATTCTTCAAAATGTACTTCACCTTATTCTTCACTTCATGTGCTTTGATCTCATCAGTCGTACTCAAACCATTAGCAGGAGGAGTGAAAGGATTCTTGTAAGCTTTCTCCACATCATATCCACAATACTCCAGATATTCTTCCATCGATATTTTCTAGATAGCATAATTAGTTCCATCGAACCCCAAATAATCATAAACCATTTTTCCAACCATCCCGAACCTTCCTCAAGCAGTTAAGCTCTTCACCAAGGAACCAAGCTCTGATACCAATTGTTAAACAAGACAATTGAGAGGGAGCGTGAATCATTTGTCATAGATTTAAACCTTAATTCACTCACCAAAACTAATTTTTAACACTAATTAAATGATTAAACATTAAATACTAGTATAGAAACTTAAATCCATCACACAAACACAATAACACTAGATTTACGTGGAAAACCCAATAAGGGAAAAACCACAGTCAGTATTAACTCACACTATAGAGAATATCAAAACTGATTACAAGATGCTCATTGCCTAAGAAACAAGGCTCACTACCAGAACAGGGACCCACTATCCAACAAGGCTAACAACTCGGAGGTCCCACTACCACAAAGATACAAATAAGATAGAAGAGATACATTATAGAGAGAAGACAATCTCAATCCAATGAATAAATCCACCACAATTTTTTCAACCACTTGCAGACATGCATGAATGATAGAGTACACCTCTACTCACTACATATAGAAACTCAACATTTAGACTTTGCACTAATCTGCCACACTCACATCACACACACTCACTGATTCACATCAATCTCACATCTATATGCTTTATTTCTTTGTACTTATCTCTCTTTATACATCCTTTCACCACTAATTCATCCTATATTTATACCATCTTCAACTTTGAAACATATCCAAAGTTGGCCATCCAAATTCAAATTCAAATTAGGTCAATGCCAAACCACCTAGGGTGGAATTAGAATTGGGTGACCCAAACACATGCTTTATAGGGACCCAAATAGATCCAACACACTTCATCAACTCCGAAGGTAGTGTTCAACACAAGGTCAGCCAAACCAGTTTAAAACACATAGAACCATTAAGCATGAATCTTCCAAAAGCTGAAATTATATTCAATAAAATCAAACCAACTCAACTCTAGAACTGCAAGTTATAAGACTTTACCAAAGAGAATTTCAGACCAACAATATTTCTCTCAGAGCTCAACCAGAAACATAGAAAATCATAATTCACAAATGGTGAACATAACTTGCACTGTAAAATGAATCAATAGCCAAAAATTTGGATATAGCATCTTCTAACATCCATGATCAACATATCTAAACTGCACAAATATTGGAGCAAATCTCAAAGAAAAACTCAGAGAAACCACTAAACACCTACAATCTTTCTTCAATACAATTTTATCAATATCCTCGACATATACAGTTGACAGCAACCAGTTGATAATGAATTGACCATTTGACATTAATGATAACACCTTCATTCTTTCCATTCTTGAAAAAAATCAATCTTTCAAAGTTGTTACAAAGTTTGTTAGGAAAGAATATTCCCTTTTTGGAGCCAAATAGGAGAATATTCCAAGGGAATAATCTCATGCAAGTGGATGGGTGACGAAAATTAGTAATTAGTTAATTAAAACAAAGTTTTAATTGTGCAAGTTGGGGAATATTAGGATTTTCATTAAATAATTAGTTTATTTAATGAAAAGAGAGGTTAAGTGGCATTTAATTAAATGATTTAGATTATTCAAGGACATAAAGGGGTTTAATTTAATTAATTTCATTATTCAATTAAACTAGATGAAATATTAGTGTGAAAGGGGGAATTAACCTGATTTATATGTTGAATATGAAGTTACATTTTAGTACATATGCATTTTAGTATTTCATGGAATAGATTCATACATTGGGTATTATTACATTTAATTTATGCCTACTATAATTAAATTTGTTGGCTATTAAATTTCTAGATATTATGAGTTAACATGTTTATCAAACTCTAAATATGATCCATTAAGTTTCCTATAATTAAGATCCCAACTTTGTCAAATTGAATTCATAGATGATAGCATAAACATTGTGTGTGAGAATAAGTGCAAATAAAGATAATAATGAGCTTAGTTTATCTACTAGTTTTTATTGTTTTTAAATGAATGGATCTACGATATATTGGAAGTTGAAACTCCCAAGATGAAAAAACCTTTATCTTATTTTAAATATATGTTACTATCATTGTAATCATAGTATGAGCTAAATACACTAGATCCATATGAATTTAAGCTATATTTAACTATCTAAGCTACAATCCCAATGAAATATTTGAAAGATTCAAAACAAGCAACCATTAAACTATGCATGAAATAAACCATGAAAGCATAAAAGAAACCTAATCTAGAAATCCAAACCTAATCCCATTCGGGGATTGGTGATGTACTGATATGGAATGATGACCCTTTCCCAATCCCTTGGATAAAATGAGCATCTAATCAAACTCCATTGATAAAAGCTTAAGCTAAAATGGATCAAACTATGCCAAGGATGGATGAAAAAAATGAAAAATCTTGATAATGGATGCAAGGATGAATAAAGATAGTATTCAAACATATAGCATATAAATTTTCTTTGATGGGAGTGGATTCATTTCTCTCCAAATGTGAGCTATTTATAGGAGAGAAAATGAAGAATCAAGGGTTAAAATCAAATAGATCAATCAATGGTCGAGATGGAATCAAGGTTGAAGACATGGATCAAGGATTCTTATCAATAGATGAGAATTCAAGATCACATGGATTAAAGAATCAATCAATGGCTCACAGTGATTCAAAAAAAAACACTTTCAAAGTTGTTAGAAAGTTTTTTACCAAGTTTGTTAGGAAAGAATATTCCCTTTTTGGAGCCAAATAGGAGAATATTCCCTTGGAATATTCTCATGCAAGTGGATGGGTGAGGAAAATTAGTAATTAGTTAATTAAAACAAAGTTTTAATTATGCAAGTTGAGGAATATTAGGATTATCATTAAATAATTAGTATATTTAATGAAAAGAGAGGTTAAGTGGCATTTAATTAAATCATTTGCATTATTCAATTAAACTATATGAAATGTTAGTGTGAAAGGGGTTGAATTAACCTAATCAAATTAATTAGATTAGTAGATGGAAATGATGTATTTAATTAAATAACTAGGCTTATTCAATTAAATAGTTGAAAAGAATATGAATTTTAGGATGAAACAATGTGAGTGACCAGATTTAAGTGTGTGATACCATTCAAGACAATTTTAAGTGTCCACAGTTACAACAATGCTAACTTAATTAATTTGAAGTCAATTATTTAAAACCCTAATTCGTAACACAAATGATCCATGAATCAAAGTGAAAAAGAGTAGTTGTTCCTTCTACTAAGTGGCACATGGTAAACATTGAGTCCAACGTATGTGTACATAATAAGACACACAAATGAAGATATAAAAAATTAAGTTGAATTCTAGCAAATGAAAAATTTTAGTTGGTTCTTTGTTTTCTACATTGGTTAATTTATGTTTGGGCTATATTCTATGTAACTTTTTTGATATGGATCAAAATATTTAGAGGGTAAGTTGATCAATTTTTAAGGTAATTTATCCTCCCATTAAAGGGTGACAAAGGACCAATTAGATACTATTAGAATGAGAACTAAAAACATTCTTACTACCTCATATTAGTGACACTACTAGAAACTAATTTATTTAGGATATCTAATTCTAAGAGGATTCCTTGGAAAGGAATTTTGAATGAGTCTATAAGATAGTGGCTAAAGAAAAAATATATTTTCAAACCAATTACTTATTCTATTGATGAATTTTATGAAGAAAGGATTTGGAAGACATGTAATGAACAACACTATGCTGAAAGGAAACCATATTAATCTGCATGATATAATTATTAGAATGGATCCTTTCTACTAGAGCTATAAAAATTCTACTTTTAAGATATTAATTACCTTCAACCACCAACATTAAATATCCAACATGGATATTTAATATTAGGGCTTACATAAAATGACTCATATATGTATATATCTATATATATCTAGTGAGTCTTAGTGGTTGACACCTCACAAAAACCTAGTATGAATGATCTCACAATTTCTCTCAACGATATTCAATCTCAAACAAACATCAACATCTATCAAAACAAAGATCTTTAAGATTATATTATGATAAAATTTTAAAAACATAAGAGATACAACAATTATGGATTCATCATATAAGTATGATAAGATGTAACATAAAAGGTGAAATAACAATGAAATAATATATTGAAGAAACAAAATAAGATTAACAACATAAAATATTTGAAGACACAAAATAAAATATAATATAGAAGGTGAAATAAGAATGAAATAATATATTGAAGACACAAAACAAGATTAACCTCATGCACTATTTACCCTCCCCATACCAAATAGGTCTTACATATTTACCCTCACCCCTTTCAAAAATTTGATACATACAATGGTCATGGGGATCCTAATTGGCATGTAAGACAATTTTATGTCCTTTGTACCATATTGGCATCCTATATTTTTTTCCTTGCCAAATTATCTTTAAATGACTAGTGATTTTCATCCAATCATTACTTCATGTATTTCCAATTATACAAAGTGAATTTAATTAATTATGATAAAAAAATTGAAGGTCAATACAAAGATTTTTTAGAGCTTTTACAATCACTAATTCCATAAAGTTAATGAAAAAAAATTCACCACATCACAACTACATTCATGTCTTAAATTTTTCACTCTAAAAGTAAAAATTATATGAAACACCATTTCAAGTAGAGATTGGGATGAGACCATGTAGTATGAATGTGTAAGAACATAAATAATAATTTATATTCATAAATTTAATAATATTTTTTAAGAATCATTGTCCAAGGCTTTATTTAAACATCAATGTAATATAATTATAACATTATTATATCAAGTATGAGGGAACATATCACCATGTCAAATGAGTATATACAATTAGCTAATGGGTACACTTTTAATTTGACTAGAAAATTGAACTAACATTTGTATGATGGAAAATTGTAGTGATAATCATTCCATCTAGTTGTAGGCGTTTTGTGACATAAATGATAAAAAAATAATTAATATAATTAAATTAATTATAGATACACAAGTCCTAACTCTAATTCATGTGAGAAAATTACAATAAATAAAGTTAGAAAATACTGTTAATAAATTCCTTACATTCAAGAGATCCCTACCATAGGGAAAATTGTCTAGTATTTGGTCACAAGTTAAATGCACAAGTAGTGGTCAAAAATTCCATCTATTTGTAGGAAACCTAAAACAAAAATGATACAAACATATAATAAATGTAAGTATTTATATCCATATATAATCTAGTGCAAGTAAATAAATTATCTATATAGATACATCAGCCCCGACTCTAAGTCGCATTAGAAAATCAAAACTATAACTAGGAAATGGCTTAAAGGGATTTAAGAGTATGGCTTAAGGGGATATAATAGTATGTCTTATGGGGATATGTGCATGAGCCCTATCTCTAACTCATGCAATAAAATTAATTGTACTTAGGAGATGACTTAACAAGAGGTAAGAGGATGGTTCAAGGGGAGATAAGAGGATTACTTAAGGGGACATAAGAGGGTTTCTTAAGGGAAGATACATGATCCCTAACTCTAATTCATGTGAGAAAATTAACTTTAATTAGGATATTGATTAAGGGGAGGTAAGAGGATGGCTTAAGGGGAGCTAATATGATGGCTTAAGGGGACATGCACTCACTCATAAAAAAATTAGGAAATGATCATAAATTAATTAATTATACATTAACTATTAGTTAAATATATACAACTTTATACATAACTAAAAACTTATTCCATTGTACCATTTGCATTCTCTCTCTTTTTTAACACATCTATAATTATCTTGTGTTCTTCAATAGAAAAAATCCATAACTCTTTATTAGTAGGTCTTCCTTGATATCTAACTAGTTTTATATTTTTTGCCACAACCAAATGTGAGTAGTGCATAATTTTCTTGTCAAGTTAATAATCTTCAAAATCAAGAAAAACTCTCTTTGTTATTAGATATTTTCATATCCAAGTGCTAACAATAACCACAAAACATGTTGGATACTCATAGTTATCATTATCTACTCTAGGATGTGACAAATTATGTTTTGTCTCAACACATCAATACAATCAATACTTTATTTCCTCTTCATTTCCCTTAGGTGCAATAATAGAATAAACATGTCCTAAAAAAAATTATAAATTCAATAAAGTGTGACATATAATTCACATAAGTACATGAATGCATATAAATTATATATTACAAAATAATGTAATTAAACTAGATATCAAATTAGTTTACCTTCTTGTACAAGTTCTAAAACATAATCATAGTAATCTAATGCAAACACTTCATTATTCTCTAGAAATTTTGTTTCATGTTGATCATTTGTTTGTGTAGGTGTCAAGGATCTTTATTTCCATTCTTCAACCCATTATGTATGTTCAAATGCTTCCCACTCACCTCCAACAAAAAATTGACAAAAATAGGCAAGCTCTCTAGTCCATATAATACATGTTATTTCATTTGGACTCTTAAATAAATGTCATTTTGTTGATCCACTAATTGTCTCACAATCATGTCGAGTAAGAATATTATATTCTTCAACTAACCAAAATAATTGTTGAATTGTAGAGTTCTTACTTAATCATGTAGATGATTTTTCATTACACCAATCCATAATTTCATGTGCATCCCTAAATTTTATTACATCCTCAAGTTCTAGTTGCTCTCTAGCAATAATTATTTTCACACATGATTGAACTCCATCATGTTATCCTTTACCATGTATGGGTTCAAAAAAAATCCACATATGTTAGATATTGTTTTCTTTGTGAGCCCTACATAGCCAATAAAAAATTCAAACTTTTTTTAATTTTCTTTTAAGGTTATCTAATATATGAGATGTTTTTCCATCTAGATTTATTTTTCTTTTAAACTTTCATTAAATATATTGAAACAATATTGCATAAACTTTGATGAGTGTAACCAATTATCACTCAAATAGAAATTCTACTCCCTCAAAATAATTCTATTATCTTTTGTACTATCATCTACATGTATGAAAAAATATGGCCACGTGCACTGAATTAAAATACTAAAATTTAATTTCCTCTTGTGAAGCAAGAGTATAGCATTTTTCAAAGTCAACCACTCATAGTATATTCCAATTGGAAATGTGTTTTTACATGTGCAAAATTATCCATCAAGACACTAAGCATATTGGGAGTGTTTCACATATTTGGACACAATATTATCCTTAAATTCTTTGATGAATGCATGCACACTAATCTTTTATGTGACTAACTTGCAACAATTTCCAATTTTTCCATCTTTTAAAGAATATTCAACATTCTTGAATATTTTCACATCCACTAATTTTTGTCCAAAATCATGTGAAATACTTTCATACATACGTTCTCCTAATAATGAAAGGTTGCCACATCTATTACATTTTCCAAAAGTATATGATTTTGAATAAAATAAGTGTCTATTAGATGTTTCACAAAACAAACTTGCTATAAAATCCTTGATTTTTTGTGTAAGAGAGTGGGACCAACCACACCAAGGCTCCAGGTCATGGAGATCCAAGAGTGGAAATTTTCGCTAACTTACCTCACTCTAACGGGTGTTTTGGGAAGAGGATCAAGAATGAAGATCACTCTCAAGTGATTATGTCAATCTATAGATCCGAAAATCTAATTGGGGCTACACGGGACAATTTTTGGAGTTCAAACTGCACCTTAGAATACTCTCTATCTAAGGATGGCAGTGCGGGTCTGGGATGACAGCGTGACACGCTAGTGTATCTCTAATGCAATGGCGTCTCTCTGGTGCACTAGCATCCATATGGCCAAAAAACATAAAATGCAGTAAGAAAACACTAGAAACCTACTAACAGCCTAGCTAACTAACTTTAATGAAATGAACAGAATTATAAATTATGAAAAGTAAGCATGGAAATGATAAAATAACTAGATAAAAACAAGGGTGACGAATATCAACTCACTAAAGTGTTAGTTCACCAGCGAGCTCCACACACGTGTTCACCTACACACAAGCAAGAATGGAAATTTTTTGGGGTTGTATAGAGGTTTGCCTCAGTCAAACCCCCACATTGGTGTTTCCACCTCCATGAACAACCAGAAAAGTATGATAAAGGAAAGAAGAGAGAGAGTGCACTGAACACTACAAAAGACATAAAGCTACTCTATCAAATCACAATGTGAAAGTAAAGTGATGCAATACCACCTCCACCCAAAGGTACTCAAGGAAAATGAAGGGAGAATACAAGGTAACAAACTTGGTAGAGTTGCCACAGCCGCACCGGTGATGAAGGGAGGTCTCGCAAGACTCCAAGCTCACATCTTATATGGTAGAGCAACACATGCAAGGACGAAGTTGATGGAGTAGCCAATTGCTCCAATGCTCAATGGAGTTATGAAAATGCTAGAAAGATTGAATGAAAATTGCTAAGAAGATGGAATGAGTGTGAAAGAGATGAAGTGATAGTGAATGGAATGGATTTGAAGACCAAAAGGACCTATTTTGGGTTGATTGGTCACATAGAGGCATTACAAATTGTCCCCAATGAGGATTATAATGTCCCATGCTGACTCTAGATGTGGGAATCTATTAGGGATGACAGCGCATCATGCAGATGTCCACATCCCAGATAAAAATTCCCCCATTGACACACAAAACATGCACCAAGTGGATGCATTTCAGATGGGTGATGTGGAATTTCACCTTTGGATTTGATTTTCTAAGGTGAGGGTATGCAAAAAGGGAATTTACACAAACGGTGCCAATTCTCTCCTATACATTTTCCCCCCATTTTAGTGAGCACGAATATTGATGAGTGTTCGGTTAAGTAGATCGAAGAGTTAGAAATGTATACCTAAACCATCGAGGAAGTAGACTGCTATCTACAAAACTCAAAAGCATAGGGTAGGCAAAGGACTCCAAAGGTACTCTCTCCTAAGGAGGTTTGAAAAAAAGGACTTCATAGCTCTGTGGAACTACAAATTTTCATAAAGTACACCAAAGGCTCACAGACCAATGATGGACAAATCTTGTAGGATGCAAGTGCTTCACAAGCCCTCAAACCTACAAAGAATGCATTCCCCCAAGTACTCTCTCATGAAGTAAGCCCAATGTAAGGGGGACTCCATAGAGTCAAACTAGAAAGCGGCTTCACAGGCACACCTGCAAAGAAACATGTTAATCCACAAATAAAACAACTTAGGAAACAAAAAGCATCCATGCAAGCAAACAAACAGACAATCATGTAGACAGTCAAAAAATTGAAAGGCTTTCAAAGGGGTCCCTCAGGAACCCTTCAAAAGAAGAGGGGTCCACTCGAGGGATGTGTTGTTTGAAATTGAGAGAGTATTTTTTGCAAATCAATTCACCATCAAGGAATCCTTTCAAAATATGTTCACTTCATCAAAGAATTTGAAAGGAAGAAAATTCCCATTCGTGAGGGGAAGGTTGAGGCTTCTCCCATAGGAAAATATACTCCCTCCTCAGAGGAAAGTTCTTCAATTTCTTTCTTTACGAACCCATGATGAAGGAAACACACTTTGATAGGGGGTCCTTGTTGAGAATATGATTTTTGAAAAAAGTTAGCAAATATTTTTGAGAAAATATTCGTTGGAAACGACTGTGCTTTTTGAAATCAAAATTGACATGATAGCCCCCCCTTAGGGTGGTGCATGTTGAATGTAGAGGCACACGACATCCTAAGGAGAGAAAAGAAAGAATGAAAAAGTGATGTTGTGGCCCACGCGACATATCAAGATGTCATCATGGTGATATTGTTACACACATGAGGGAAAACGCATAGGCACCACAACAACATAACTCAAGCAAAGAAGAGAGAAAGATAACAAAAGTATAAAAAGAAACGATAACATCACAGACAAAAGATACAAGGGAAATCTAATATTTCAGGGTTAGATATACTCATAAATATATATAAGTATAGTAATAGTATATAGATGAACTATAATCAACCCCCTACTATATAAAACCATGTGAAGAATGCATAAGAAGATAAAATAAAAATAAAAAATTGGGTCGACATGGAAGGGAAGCCTAAATTCCCCCAACACTTTGCATCATCCCAAATTTTCCAAAAATCAATACACATAATAGATGAAGAATGATCTGACAAATAGAGGAAGTCTTAAGACACATAATTACTCGTGTATCCAAGCACCTACAAGGGTGAAAATGGTCATCCAGGAACACATAATACAAGCATGGGGGAACACATCACAATAAACACCCACCTAATCTAAAGGTAAAGAAGAGGCACCCCCTAACACTCATTGACCAAGAGGTCATCTACTTCCCAATCTAGATCATTATATGGGGAAGGAAAATGAACCCAAAGTGGTGGAATATTAAGGGGGGAACCTTCCAACCCTCCCACTACAAGGGCCAAGGAAGAAGGCCTTGCAAGGTCTTCTATGGTCAACTTTTGTGGAGCAATGGTCAATGATTTCATGAAGATCACTGACAAGGTCAGGACCTCATCCAAAGAGTTAAACATGTAATTCATAGGAGGTCCATGTGTTACCTCAATGGACAGGGAGGGAAGGGCCCGAGATTCACTACTAGGATCACCGAGTGGCTCGAGAACGGTGACAAACTTAGTGGAAGCTAAAACTTTCTCCATCACTAGGATGGCACATGCTAGTGTAGGAAAACCCTCTAAAGAAGGTGCTCCTCTTATGGCCCCCATTTCTGGAAGGGCCAACCTCCACCTTATACTTCATTAGAGGATGTGAACTCCCCACACATGAGGCAACAAGTGCAGAGCAGGAGGAAAAAACCATACTAGACACCACCGAGATGTTTAGCATGTCCACAAGGTTAGCGAATGGTAGGATGTTTGGAGGGGACATCAAAAGAGGTAGCTTGACTGAAGGAGTGATAAACACCTACAAATTTTTATGGTTAGGGGTGACCATGGTCACAACAAGAGCTAGAAGCAGAACCAAATTTCATTGAATGAAAGTAGAGGGGATGGGGGAAGAGGACACAATAGGAGGCCCTAAAATAGGGATGGGTTACTCCCCTTCCTTCCTCTATAAATCATCCTACTCAGTCACCAGAGCCTTTTTTTGATTCTTTCACTCATGCACAAGGTGGTTTCTATGACTCTAGGACCTAGAGTCTAGGAGTAGGGATGGAACAAAAGGCTCCTTTTCAGCCATAGGAGTGTCCATCATAGCCATTTCTAGCAGAGGGATGGACTCCTAGATGAGAGTAGGAGGAAGAGGTTGAGAAACAATAGGGGGAGTCAACTCTAGTGCCTCAATGGTGAGCCTCTTCACATTCACTACTTTAGGAGCTAGAGCGGTAGGAGGCCATAAAGGCTAAGACATAGAGGATTCCCTACAAGGACCCTTCCTTCTACCATACAAGTAGGGCCAAGGACCAGGAGGCACAATAGGAAGGTCTGATATCCTAACCTTGGATTTGCACCAAGAAAGCACCATTAGACTTCTTATGTCAAATCTAGGAGTAGACATCCAAAACTCTTCTTCAAAAAGGGAAGTAGAAGACGCACCCTAAGGATGGGAAGGCCTCTCCTTTCCCTTTCAAGAAGAGGTAGCAGCTTGTTGCTACACTATTGAAGGGGTCACTTTCTAATGTCCCTTTCCCCTAGTTTTATACTTCACATAGTTTCAATAAAGTAGGTTCATTTTGGGGGGAGTGGACTTAATGGTGCAGGCCAAAAATGATCCAACAAATAACCCCCATAGGATACTAATGGATGATATTGAGTGTCATGCATGACATGCACAAAACCTTCATGGGAGAATTTTAAACATTTATAGATAATGGAAGCAATTCGATTCATGGGATGCCTAACTTCACCTTGAATAAATCAGATTCCAAAATAACATCAAATGTTGTATCCATATCCCTAGGTCTAACTAGGATAGAAAGATTTATTGAGCCATATGTCTTAAGAGAGAGACCATCATGCATAAAAATGATAGACTTAATTTCTTCATACTCCTCCCTCTGTAATGAATTTAGACATAATTTCTCCTTTGTAATAACATTCACTCAGCTCACGAGATCAACCACCCCCATCACAATGTTTCCATTGAGGTGACTAGGGATGTATACGGGAGAGGGCTTGTTATTTAAGGGCATGTCCTATGAGGTGAATATCTCATCTGGTGAACTAGTCATAGGTTGTGGGGAAGGAGTAATCATGATCATATTGATGTACACTGACGGTTGAGTAGAAGAATCAGAGGGGTCAATAATCAAGTTAGCAGAGTGAGACAAAAATGGGACCTTGTAGATCTCTAACTCACTATTGGCCTTCACCACCTATTTATTCACATTTTTTTTCATCCCATTGAGATGAATGGTACCGTCATTGATGCAGTCCTATATCTCATGATGTAGGCACATACAACACTCGGTATCATGTTTGTTAACTCGATGGTACTGGTAGAAATCATTTCCATCATACCAATCAGGATAAGGTTCCTTAAGAGGTCGAGGGTTTTCTAAATTTATGATATTATCCTTCAACAACTTATGCAAGATGGAAGAATAAGATTCCACCAAATTTGTAAACTTTTTGTTGTATTTGAGGCCATTATCATTTGTCATGGTGACTACATTCACAACAACTTTACTTTTTCCTAAGATAGATACAATATATTTCCCTTCTGAATGGGAGCCTAAGGAAGATCCCCTAAACTGAACTACCATTTGTTGATATTCTCACAACATGGCACATAGATTTGCAAAGGAATGGTATTTTATTAGGGAAAACTTTTCTTTCCAATCTCTTTGTAGGTTACCTATGAATACCTTTTGCACATCAGAATCGAGCAGCGGGTATGAGATACGTGAAAAGAATGCTTGGTATCACACTATGAAATAAGTTATCTTCTTGTTATCCCCCTGCTTACATCAGATGAGATCTGAGAAGGTCATCTACAGACTAATGTTAGCTTGGAACTATTAGAGAAACTAATTCACAAGTTGGTCAAATGAAAAAATAGAATTGTCCGGCAAGGAATAGTACCATTCGAGTGTTGTGTCTTTGAGAGATCGAGGAAATAGTTTTTCCATCAACACGTCATGATGGAAGAAGTTTGTACACATGGAATTAAAGGCTGAAACATGCATTTGTAGATCCCCTTTTCCACCATACTTCTCAAACTTAGGAATCTTCATTCCTTGTGGGAAGGGAGTACTCAAGATTGCTATCGAAAATGGGCTATGTCAAAAGAAAGGTTAAAAAATAGGCTGGACAAAGGCCTGGGAAAGGTTTGCCAACTAGTTTTGCATCTGACCCATATTCTATAGAAGGGCATTCAAAACAAGGTCAAAGGATGAAAAAGGTCCAATGGAACATCCAGAACCACCACCACTGGAGCCACCTCTAGAGCTACCGTTGTGACCACCACTGGAGCCACCACCACTAGTAAGGCCTCCATTGGAGCCACCAACAATACTAAATCCACCAATATGGCCTCCACAAAATCCACCTCTATCAATACCACCCCTGATACCAAAGCCACCTCCACTAATTCCACCAGAGCCCCCACCGCCAGAGGTAGTAAGAGGGGTGAAACTGAACCAAAGGGGTATTCTACCCACTTTGAGAGTGTTAGGCCTTTGACAAGTAGAAGAAAAATTGATCGAGGGCCATGTTTCGTCCATACATACAAATGTGGTGGGCATTTAAATGAATATTTTTCTTTCATAGGCGTCGGACACTTCTCCTTGAGTAGTACCCGATCTAGGCTTATACAAGGGATATAAGCTTTGGTTAGATCGGCAAGGCCTCGTAGGAACTCTATGCCTATTGGATCATTCCCTAACAAATTTCTCACCTCACTATCAAGTCTAGTGGCTCTTTCCATGCTTGATGCTTTCTCTAAATGATTCAAAAGGTCTGACAATCTATTATTTAATTCTAGAAGGTTTTTCATAGTAATATGCACAATATCATCCTCATCTACAAAAAAAGCCATAGGAGATACTAGAGGGGTAGTAAAATGAATAGTCTCATCTATGAAACCCATCTCATCAGCATAAACTATAGGAAAACCAATGGTAAAGTCAGTAGCCAAACCTCAAGGGAAAAGAATGCGGATCTAATGACCCAACAATGCGAAATACATTCCCTTAACACCTTTACTACAAGGGAGAGAAGCAAAAATGAAAAACTAACAGTTTCTAAAACTTATGGAGATGCATACAACCATGGCAATGAGAAACCAGAAAGATAAGAAAACAAAGATGAAACAGTATTTACGTGGGAAAACCCTTTCAGGCAAAAAACCCACCACACAAAGTCAAATCAATTGTATTGCAGTAATGAATCGATTACATACAATATCCAGACTTCTTTGCTCAGCTCACAATCACCTAGAGAGTTTCAGATCCACTGTTACAATGTTTTCACAACATACAGTTCAAAACCCTCTTCAAGAACTCACGTCTTTCTTGTTCTTCAGCACGCGACTTCAACTTGCTCTGCAACCCACGACTCAACTCTTCTAACTTATGAGAAATAACACATCTCTCATCCATATGTAACCGACTCAGAAGAGCAATGAATTCCATCCTCAAATCACGCAACTGGTCGGATCTGACAGATCTCCTACAACAAGCCGTCATTGCATTCAAAGCCATTACTCAAAACGGTTGAGCTCGCCACCCTTCATTGACAAATGCAACTACCACAATAACTAGCTTGGTATCCATCCAATCACTATTCAGCCTGGTGCCACGTGTCCAAGACCCATCACTAATCACAGCTGATAGAGTAACCAAAATGGTCAAATAGACATCGAGCGTGACCAAGACTTCAAGTCAAAAATAGCACTACCGGAGTCGGAGTCGAAACAGGACTCCACCGAAAATACACACTGCCGGAGTCGGAGTCGGAGTCGGAACTAGAGTCAAAACATGACCCTACCAAAATTTCAGGTTCAGGAACCATTTCGCTTCCACATCCGCCCACGGCAAAGGGGAACTCAGCAGAAACAGTTCTGACCAGGTAAAGTCAACCCGGGGTCAAACCAAGACGGGAACACAAAAGACTGGAGTCGGATTCAGGGATGGAACAGGAACAAAAATAGGACTTTACCAAAAGTCCAAGATCAGGAACCAATCCGGTTCCGGTTCCACCTCCGCCAACTGCAAGAAACAACAATCCAGAACTAGGACAAGGCGAAGGAAAACACCCCGAGGATAATCCAAACATCCAAAAGAACTAGATCGCAAAAGCAGGAGTCAGACCCGGAGTCGTAACAGAAATTGAAATAGGAACCTGGAAAATGGACATTGCCAACTTCCAAAACTGGTTTTGCCTCCGCCAGAACCTGCGAAGCGAACAGATGATAGGAAGCGGAGTCGAAGCAGGAACGAGAACCAAAACCCAGAACTTAGGCAAACAGAACAATGCCAAGTTCCATCCCGATTCTGCCTCCGCCAGAGACTCGGAACTTAGGCAAATAGAACAATGCCAAGTTCCATCCTGGCTCCACCTCTGCCAGAACTTTGAAAACAACACAAAATCACCAACGCATGAAAACGAGGACTTCAATCTGGAAGTTGAGACATAATTTCTCAACAAAACCAGTGGAAAAATTGGAAGTGAAAATGGAAGTGACCTTCATCTTTTCTATAGGTAGGTGTCGCACACTTCTAAAAACGTACCCAAAATTCATGGACTAGGTTGTTATCCTCATAAACCTTCACAACACTCAGGCTTACAATAGTCACAAGGTGCAAGGAAAAGTCGCAACACAGGAAAATGGACAAACACTGTTCATGTTGAGTTCACTGAAAATGTAAGAAAGGGGGACAAACCACACCAAGACTCTAGGTCACAGAGAGTCGAGAGCAGAGGGTTGCCCTAACTTACCTCACTCTAATGGGTGGTTTTGGATGAGGATTGAGAATGAAGAGCACTCTCAAGTGTTTCTGTCACTCTATAGATCCGAAAATCTAATTGGGGCTAGACGATCTGGTTTCTGGAGTTCAAACTACACCTCAGATATCTCTTTGTTTGAGGATGACAACATGGGTGTGGGACAATAGTGTGGTGAATTGAAATATCTCTAGCATGTTGGAATCTATATGGTTAGAAAACATAAAATATAGTGAGAAAACCCTAGAAACCTACTAAAAACCTAGCTAACTAACTGTAATGAAATGAACAGAATTATAAAGTATGAAAAGTAAGCACTAAAATAATGAAGTAAGTAGATAAAAACATGGGTGATGAATATCAATTCACTAAAGCACCAATTCACTAGTGAGAGACACACACACGTTCACCTACACACAAGCAAGAAGGGAAAATTGTTAGGGTTGTATAGGGTTTTACCTTAGTCAAACCCCTACTTTGGTGTTTCCACCTCCATGAACAACCAAAAAAGCAATGGAGTAGAAAAGTATGATAAAGGAAAAAAGAAAGAGATTTCACTGAGCACTACAAAAGATATAAAGCTATTCTATCAAATCACAATGCAAAAGTAAAGTGATGCAATACCACCTCCACCCAAAGGCACTCAAGGCCAATGAAGGAAGAATGCAAGGTAACAAACTTGACAGAGTCGCCACAACCATAGTGGTGACAAAGGGAGGTCTCGCAAGACTCCAAGCTTGTATCTTCTATGGTAGAGAAACATATGCAAGGATGAAGTTGATGGAGTAACCAGTTGTCGTAATGCTCAATGGAGTTGTGAAAATGCTAAAGAGATTGAATGAAAATTGCTAAGAATATTGAATTAGTGTAAAAGAGATGAAGTGATAGTGGATAGAATGGATTTGAAGAACAAAAGGATTCTTTTAGATTGGTTGGTTGCATAGAGGCATTACAAACCATCCCCAATGAGGAGTGTAATGTCCCTATGGACTCTAGATGCAGGAATCTGTCAAGGATGCTAGTGTGTCGCACAGATGTTTGTGTGCTGCGCTCGCATCCCTACCAAAAATTTCCCCACCAACACACAAAACACATGCCAAGTGGATGCATTTCAGATGGGTGATGTGGAAATTTGCTTTCAGATTTGATTTTCTAAGTTGAGGGTATGCAAAAGGGGAATTCACACAAGGGATGCAAATTCACTCCTATATAGTTTAACATGGAATATTAATATTGTGTGTAGGTGTTTTTAAACTAAAACGAAAATGGAAATTAAATTAAAAATAGAAACAACAATAACAACACTCAAGATTGGCCTAGGTTAAAACCTTAACAAGAACAAGAAGACAAACACTAAATTTTACCTTGTCAAGATTTGTTGAATGGTTGGTCCTTTTGTTGTTGATTTGTGTGCTTCTTCTTCAATAGAATGGAATGCAACTAAAATAAAAATTATGGTGATTAAATGGAGAATGTAATGGTGGTAATGGTGAGTTGATTTGATGCAATATGAGAGCTTGAAATGGTTGCAACAATGGAGGTCACAAGAAGGCTAAGTGAGTTCATGAAAATTGGCTGTGTGTGATTGTAGAATGAAGCAATTCTCATTGCTTTTAGGGAGAGGCCTCCAAAATAATGGAGGGCCAAAATTGATCCTGAGTTATGAGATCAAGGGTTGAGATGTATTGTGCCATCTCAACCCATAGGATAGTGAGAAGTGGAGGGAGAGGTGGACAAGGGAGGATGATCTAGAAATGTGGCAATAAGATGGAGGTACTTGCAAGTAGCTTGGGAATGGGTAAGATCTCCTCATAAAGGAGTTTCTTGTCCACTTTTATAATGAGAGGAAAAGAGAGGAATTAAAATTCCTCACAAATCCTCATGGGGATTGAAAAAGGAATAAAAAAATTCTTATGGGAGATGTGAGGAATTAAAAGTTCCTCAAAATGCATAAGAATAATAAATTGGAATTTAAAATTCCAAGGGGTAAGTGGATGACTTCTCCAAAAGGATAAATTCATTAATAAGGTTGACCAAGGGTAGATGCAATAAATGGCATGAGGATTAGGTTAGATTCAATTATTGATTTAGGTTGTACAAATGGGAGATTAGGTGGACTAACCATGATTAGGCATCCACTTGCATTTTATGGAGGATGTGACCCTAATCATGATTAGGAATGTGCACACTCTAACTAGGGATTAAGTGGACTAATCAGGATTAGGGAAAATGTAGAAGGATGGGATGAGGAGAGAGAAAGTGGATGAATTAAAAATTGATTTTAATTCATTTGGGAAAGGTGACTAAATTAAATAAACTGGACTATTTATTTAATTTAGAGAGGAGGGTTAGGTATTTAATGAATTAATTAAACACCTTAGGGGACATTAGGACTAGGATGAAATATTAAACAAATAATAAATTATTCAATTAATACGGCTTAGGGACATGAGATAGAAGAATACAAGTGTGAATTTGACCATATGGGGTATTCAAATTTAGGTGTCTACATTTTTCCCTTCTTCAAAACATCATTAGGATAATAGTGTTTCGAAGAAAAATAAAGTGCAGACAACTTGATAGAAAAATAGAACTCTAGTAGATGCCCTAGTATTGTAGGGAAATGGATATGGAGGAGGAATGCAGAAATTTGGTGAAGTATGTCCCCTTGAGAGGGCAGATGGGGAAGAAAAGGGGCCCCAAGAAATGTCTCGATATGAAGAAATAGAGGGTACCATGCGGTAGAGAGTGAAAAATCATGAAGAATGGATTTTAAGCAAAGGAAAACAGACAAACAGGGTGCAATGGTGGCCCATAAAATAATTAGGGCAAGAGGATTAAAAAAGGTTAAATAAAGGTTAAAAATGACTAAAATTAGCAATACTAATTAGGGTCAAAAGGTAACTATAAATAATAAATTATAAAATTTACTATTCACCCTACTTTCATTGTGCACATGTGTCGTCGAGAAATTGAGCCATAGAGCAAGAGAGCTAATCGAAAGATCAAGTGAGATGGCAAAGGATGACATCATCCATCGAGTGTCCATCATGTGGGAGTTCTACCACTGACATGCCATGCCCCAATAGGTAGGCCTCGAAACCTAACAATGATTTAAATTTTCAATTTGGCATGTGTGTTTATTATTTTTAGGAGGGGTAGATTAGGCAAGAAAAGAAGTCACCACAAGAGGGTGGATTCACCCTTCTAGTGAAACGCATTCACCCTTCTAGAGAATGGGTGAATGTGTGGTGAAAAATAGGTGGGTGCACTTCTGTAGAGGAAAATGCGTGAAGAGAAAAGCAATTATGAAATTTATCCTTTTAGGGGTGTAAGTGGAATCAGAGGGGTGATTGAAAAATCACCCCTCAAGGGGAAAGGGCAAGCACGATACTGTACGGGCGGAAACGCGACTAGAGGGGTGATTGCAAAATCGCCCCTCCAGGGAAAAGGGTGGGGGGAAAAATCACCCAATGGAGAGACACAAGTATAGAGGCAAATGTGAATTCACCCTTACGGTAAAACAAAAAAAGTGATTTTGCCCATGGGGAGAAAAGACGCATAAAAGTGAATTTGATTTTGCCACTTGGGATGAAGGGGTGAAATCGCTTCCAGGGTAAGGAATGGACGAACCCACTAGAAGAATAAGTGAATTCTCCAATTGGGTGACAAAGGGGCAAACGTGCCTAGCCAATGGGTGAATGTGTAGAAAATGGTGGATGAGCGAATTCGCACTACACAGAGGTGAATTTTCCAAACTAGGATAGATAGGAAAAGAGAGGCTAGAAGATGAATGGAAAGAAAAGACTTGACAAGTGGCTTGTATGGATGCAAAACATTGATATACTATGGACAAGAGAGAGGCACTTGGCTCTGCTAGTGACCAATTTAGAGATGATGGCATCAACAGATCATGAGGCACTAGAGCAAGTAGTACTGATGCACATGTTAGGAATTTCCAGCAATCAGAGCCCATCGACTACTATTGACAGCTCTTATGGAGAGATGGAGCTTTAAGACCTAAACCTTCCACCTCTCCATAAGAGAGATGGATATGACCTTGGAGGATGCTTGGAGGATCTTGAGACTATTGATCAGGGGTCACCTAGTGAGCGGGGTGGCAAGTTGGTCATTAGAGAGGAGCCTACAAGCTATGTTTGGTACCACTAACCTTCCCTACCAAGGGAAGGAGCTTGGCATTGATGCCTGTATTGGAGTTGTTGCACTATTACCATTGTTTTTATGTGGTTTGATCAGTGGGATCCTCCTTCCAGATAGGAGTGGGAGATTCTTTAGCCTCAAGATGATTGAGGTTGTTAGGCACATTGTAGAGTAGAGGGATGGTGTATTCCCATGGGGGGCCTATATGTTGGCACAATTATATAGAGATATGTGCATTATGTGATATAGGGGGTTGTGAGAATTACCCATGTCACCCTATTATAGGTGTGGGCACGGGAGCATATCAGGATCACCCACTTAGACATTCTCAGAGTAGGGAAGAGAGATGATTCCCTCTTGGTGGCATATTGGTATGGGGGGAGTATGGATGGATGTTTCATTACAGGTAGGTAGCAATCCTAGAGTACTAGCACCAGTTGTTTGACAATCTCATAGATGATTAGATTGTATGGTGACCATACATAGATCAACAATTTCATTCATGGAGGCCAGAGGAGTAACTATATAGAGGCTACATGTTTTCACACTGTTATTTGATTGGGAGGGATCCCTTTATTATTGAGTTGCACTTTCCTGATCGAGTTTCTTGATAGTTCAGGATATGATAGGGCATTCCCATAGGGGAGGAGAGATTATAGAATATTACTCAGGAGAAGGGATGGGGGTAGGCCATACCTTCAGAGTTTGCATGACAAGAGTGGGAGAAACTACCAGTGGTGATATGGGGATGGAGGGGAGGCCTAGATGATACGAATGTGATAGACAGGTACATGGAAAGGTGGCATGGGAGATGCCCTATGAGGATCACCACAATTGAGCCAATCATGCCAATAGTGGGGTTCAGGGAGGAGGAGGGAGATGCGAGGCCAAGAGGAGGAGAGTGGATGGATAGGTAGGAGGGGAGAAGGTAGAGCAGGATGGGGAGAGGGAAGAGATGGACATAGATGTGTAAATACTAGAGGAGAGGGCGATAGTGGTATAGCAGCCACCACCTATAGAGGATCCTATTGTGAGATTAGAAGATGCACATGCCTATGTCCACATCCTATAGTAGAGGTTGCGGTAGTCAGAGGCAGAGAAAGAGTGGCTATAGGCTGAGGTGGACAGGTTGTAGGAGGCACAAATGATGGTAGATAAGAGAGGAGCAGAGGGAAAGGCAATGGTAGAGGCAAATAGGTTGTGAGGGGAGGTAGAGCAATTACAGGGCTTATTGGAGACTACCTGAGGGGAGAGGGACAAGGAGATGGTTTTGGCATAGTAGGTTTGAGATCAAGCATAAACAATACAAAGAGGAAGAGATGAGTCAGTAAGGAGGGTAGGATAGGAAGAGGTGTAGGTGACTAGTCTAAGATTAGCACAAGATTCCTAGGACATGGAGAGGAGGAGGTTGCATCAATAGTGGGACCATTATAGGCTAGAGAGGGATCAAGTGTGGATACAAGAAGAAGGCTTGGATGATGCTAGGATGGAGGTACGATACTAGATGGGAGCATATTATGCAATTGTGTTGGATCCAACACAGAGGATCCCACCATATGTATGGGAAGCTCCATAGAGGCCTACCTAATATCACTCAAGACATACATAGACCAAGGGTTATAGTGATTATAGGGAGATGCCCAGACATGACAGAGGATACAAGGCATATTCACCTCAAAGGTTGGACGTAGCTAGTAGTGGTTAGGAGAATATGGGGATGGGTGATAGGGTCCTAATTTTGATAGATGCCCCATTGAACAGTGTACATAGATGCAGATTCAACCTACATATTCTTTTGTACATAATTGTTTTAGGAGATCAGATCAGTTATTCTTTTATTCTTTCTGATTCAAGACACCATGATGTGTCAGATGTACCCATATGTATCTATATATTATGACTCCTCTTCACATGTATTTTATTATGTGATGGAAACTAGATGGATTGCGGGTATGGACTATATGGACATTATGGAAATTATTTTGGAATTTTATTTTTGATATATATATATATGATATGATGGACTTTGAAAATCCCCTATTTATGATTCCTATGTGATGTTTTGGATAGTTAATTATGCATACATGGATGATTATGATTATGATAGATGTATGTGGTTATGATTAAAATGGATGTATGATAATGATAATGATTATATTTATGATGGCATGCATGCTATGGATGGTATGTATTGTATATAACACTTTTTGATACAAGATGTGATGGTTTATGGTTTATGATTTATGATATGAATATGATACTAATGGTTTGTGATGTAGGTGGTGATGTGATTGTGACTTATTATAGACGCCTATGAGATAATGACATGTGTTTATGACATGTATTTATGGATGATATATGTATTATGGATAGCATTGGAATGTCTGAATGTATGATATGTGTAATGCTATGGATGAACTATCATATTAATGTAACATAATGAGATGCATTTAATGAAATGAACTTAATGAAATTCATTAAAATTCTCAGAATAAAAAATCTATGTTAATCTAAAAACTTAAAATTATATGATAATGACGATGCAAAATGAAATAATAATGAAAGCTAATGGAATGATGATGAAATAGATAATGTAATGAAATGAAATGACATTGAAATGAATAATGAAATGGATAATGAAATTAATGAAAATGATAATGCACTGCAATAGAATGAACCAAAATGATAACGAACATGCAAAGTGAAATGAATAATAATGAATGATATAGTGCACCTGTCAAAAACCACAGGGACCCTGATAGGAAGAATAGGTGTCAGGATAACATTTGCACAACCCAAAATCAATAACCATAGACTAGGGAAAATGGATGGAGATACATTCCATGCTATGGGAGAATGAATGAAATAAAAATATAATATCATTCTATCATATTAGGAGCACTAGATTTTACTATAGAATACAACATGATATGCCAAGGTATGAGGAACCAAGGCCAATAAGTTTCAAATGCATAAGCTGGACACAACAAACAAGAAGGTTATCCCAACACCCCAAAGTCGCAAGGGCTTTAGTAGGGCCTCATCTTGGAATAACCACAAGCACAAAGGATGCGCCAGCTTAACACAAGACCCCAAGAATCTTGGTGGGTAATACACGGGACAACTAGGAAGACAAGATCACGTAGAAAATAAAGATATGCCCCATGTTTACCCGTCAAAGTGCACCATGATATGATGGATCATGGCGACCTTGAAAAGGTATAATAAGAAGCTCAAATGATGAACAAAATGCCAAAAAAACCAAAAGATCACAATAAATTTAAAATATCCTTTGCCATAGGACCAATAGGTGGATGGGACTGATATAGTCTAATTTAAGCAAGGATACATCCTATTAAGACTATGGATGGGGATAGATTAGCTAATTGACATGACTTGGGATACTCAAAATAGATCAAAACCCATGGTACCAATTGATAGATTTAGTTGTTAGGAACCAGTTGAATAAGGACATACTTGATGACAAGACACACCCTAAGGAAAAACCTAGGGTCTCAAGGGTTGATCAAAAGATTAGCATTGCCTACGTGAAAGCACAGAGACCTCGTTGTTTGATAAAAGGACTAACGACCAATGATGGATAAAAGTGAAAAGAGGACAATGAAGACTCCAAATGGATGGATAAAATCTAGGACTAGACTAATAAAGGATGGGGACTGACCCAAAAGGACATACCAAAGCCTTGAGGGCTCATCAAAGATGGCCTTGCCTACATGAAAGCGTAGAGGCAACATAGTTTTTAAAAAAGGACTAAAGATGACATGGGACCTGATGATAAGAGACATGATGAATGACCCTAGATGGAGATGCAAGAACAACGACATGACACCAATATATAGGTGATGAAAAGCTTAGGATGTGGGATAGAAAATATAAACCATCCAATCCTCAATCAAAATATAGCAAGTTGTGGATGATAGAATGTCTATGGAGGTTGCATGTGATAGGATATGAGAATAGGCTTGATGGATTGTGATGCAAACACATAGGAAAGTAGGATGCAAGGTAGATAATGATTAAGCCCTTTACAAATGGTGCTTTTTGCTAGGTTTTCACCAATCATACTTATCCAAGGTGTCATTGAGGGTGGTTTTCACCATAGGATGCATTATTTATCTTTACTATTTTTGCATTTTTTTGGCTTTTTGATTTTTCTTTTGTGTTTTTCTAGATTTTTACTTTTTTTCGTATTTTCTAGGTGAGGTAACCCAGCTAAATTAGGTGTAAAACTACTTTAGATGCATAATATTGATGGGTTCTTCCAAGGGTTCTCCCTCAGGTGTAACAAGTTGATATGCCCTAGAACCATACTTTGTAGTGATGACATATGGACCCAACCAATTGGCTTCAAACTTTCCTTTCTTTTCTTGATCTTGTTGGGTGCATTGATTCTCCTTGAGGACTAAATCACCAACTTGAAACTAACTAGGATGCACCTTCTTATTGTAGCTTCTCCTAAGCAATGTTGGTAAGCTTGAAGATGATTGTAATCCTTAAGACGTGTCTTGTCTAGGAGCTCTAATTGACTCAAACGTGCAACCTGAGATTCCTCATCATTGATCAAATTCTTCAGAGAGATGTGGAGTGATGGGATCTCAAATTCTATCAACAAGATGGCATCAACACCATTAACAAGGGAGTATGGGGTTGCACTAGTAGGGGTGCAGATGGATGTGTGATATGCCTGAAGGGCGAGATTAAGGTGGAGGTGCTAATCATGACCAATAGTATTGGCATCCTTCTTAAGGATTTTAATTAGAGTTTTATTGCTTTCCTCAACTTGCTCATTGCCTTGGGGGTAATAGGGTATGGACCAGCAATGTTGGATATGGAATGTTTCACATAGGTGTTGCATATTCTAGTTTTTTAAAGGCTTTCCATTGTCGATAATGATGCTAGAAAGGATACCATGTCTATAGAGAATATGGTAAAGGATGAATTTTGATATTTAAATTCCAGTGATTTAGGAGAGTAGAAGTGCTTCCACCCATTTGGTGAAATATTTAGTGGCGGTGATTATGAAATTATGGCCACTAGATGATGGAGGATAGATCTTTTCAATCAAGTCAATACCCCACTGTGAAAAGGGTCCCGACATAGTGATAGGTTGCAAGTCCTATGCAAGAGAATGGATCCGGTTCATATGTTGGTGACATGGTACAATTTTTTTGACAAACTCACAAGCATCATGCTCCATAGTTGGCCAACAATGCCCAGTTCTAAGAAGATTTGTTTCCAAGGCCATTCCATTAGTATGGGCCCCATAAACACCACTATACACTTCGTTTAATGCAACATGGGATTATAATTCACTTAGACATCGAAGAAGAGTGTCATCATACCCTCTATGATAAAGTGTATCACCCAAGATTGTGTAATGGGAAGCATGTTTGATGAAGGATTTACATTGGTTGTGAGTTAGCTTGGGTGGGAGAATGTTATCATGGAGGTAGGTGTAAATATCATGGTACCAAGGAGATTGGGGACCTATGATTTCACACACCATTTCATTTTTTGGAATGTCATATGTTGGGATTAATAATTGTTCCACCAAGAATGCACAATCTTTTAAATCTCTAGGCATGTCTATAAGGGAACCAATTGTGGTCATTGCATCAGTAGCCTTGTTCTAAAATCTAGGGACTTCCTCAAACTAGATATGGCTAAAGTACTTCTTAAAGTCATCTACCATGAGCTTATAAGGGAGAAGCTTATCATCCTTAGACTGAAGCTCATCATTGACCTGCTTGATTATGAGTTGGGAGTCACCATAAACATGAAGATGAGTTATATTCCATTGGATTCTAAGACCTGTGACCAAAGCTTCATATTCATAAATATTCTTTGTGCACGGAAAATCCAATCGGGATGACTTTGGGGTATAGAAACCTTGAGGAGTAACAAAGAGGATACCAACACTTGCCCCATTTTGAGTATAAGAGCCATCAAAATAACATGTCTAGATATCTGATTTTGAAATAGTGAAGACAAATTCATCTAGAAATTTTTCCACTAAAGGATAAGCATCCACAAGGGGGGCATCATCCAACTGATCTGCAATAACCTATCCTTTGATTTCTTTGTGATATACATAATATCAAATTCACTAAGGAGCATAACCCACTTAGCCATGTGACCTATCAATGATGTTCTTGATAAAAAATATTTGAGTGGGTCAAATTTAGATATTAGTTTGATTGGATGGTTGAGCATGTAATGTCATAGATTTTGGGAACTAAAGACAATTTCCAAATAAGCCTTTTCCATGGGAGAATAATTGAGCTCATATCCTAATACTATTTTGCTGATATAGTAAATGGATCTTTATTTTGATGACTCATCATGTTGTGCCAATAATTCCCCCAGTGCAACTGTAGTATCTGAAATATATAACAATGGTTTTCCTAGAATGGGGGCATCAAGATAGGCAGATTTGTAATATATTCTTTGATTGTATCAAAGCCATGTTGGCATGGAGGATCCCATTTAAAGGTTGTATCCTTGCATAGAAGATGAGTAAAAGGTTGACACTTGTCTGCAAGTTGGGAAATGAAGTGCCTAATGGATTGTAACTTTCCTTGCAAGCTCCTTAATTGCTTGGGATCCTTGGGCGGGGGAATTTCCATTATAGCATTAACCTTTATAGGATCAACCTCAATACCCCTCCTGGACACAATGAATCCTAGAAACTTTTCAAATGTGATGTTGAAGACACACTTCTTAGGATTTAACCATAGATGATATTGTTCCAACCAATTAGAAATCTATCTCAAATTCTTAAGGTGATGCTCTCTAGTTTTTTACTTTCCCAATAGGTCATCAACATAGTCTTCTATTATAATGTGGATAATATCATGGAAGATAACCGTCATTAAACACTGATACATTTCTCCTGCATTCTTAAGACCAAAAGGCATGACATTGTAGCGAAATGTACCCCAAGGAGTAGTGAATGTGTTCGTGTGTTGGTCTTCTAGTGCAATCTTAATTTGGTTATATCTTGTGAATCCATCCATGAGGGATAAAATGGCATGTCCTAATATTAGATCCACTAACATGTCGATGTTGGGTAATGGAAAGTCATCCTTTGGACAAGATTAATTCATGTCCCTAAAATCTATGCAAATTCTAATGCCCACAGTGATCTTGGCTATAAGTACTATATTGCATATCCAATCTGAGTAGTCGATCGGTTGTATAAACCCAACTACCAACAATTTTTCTAGTTCCACCTTAAAAAGTAGAGCCACTTGTAGATGCATTTTGTGAAGCTTCTATTTAACTACCTTTGCATCCAGACATACATCAAGGTGATGGAATACCAAAGCAAGATCCAACCCAAGCATTTCTAAATAAGACCACACAAAAGTAATGCATGCCTCCCTTCAGTAGATTAGAAATGACTGAATATTCCTCTTCAAACAAAGATTTGGCCATGTAGGTGATCTTAGGTTCCTCTTCTATTCCCAAGTTTATCTTTCTTGTCTCTTCAATCGAGATCAAAGAGAATTCAAAAAAGTGAGTCCCTATAAGGGGAAGATGAACATCCCCATCCTCTAGTGCCTCATCAAGCTTTTCACTGGAGGATACACCCTTTGTTTTTACTTTTGTTGAGTCAAGAAGTGCCTCAAAAAAAATTTCACTAGATGACCCTTTTTTACTTTGTTTCTTTTTACTTTTTTGGTTAGGGTGTTCATCCTCCCTAAATTAGATTCCATGTTCTTCACCTAATCCCATGAGGTGTACATATGCTTCCTCTAAAGTAAGTATATCAATTGGTGCACTTCCTTGTAGGTCCCAATCAACAAGGTCAAGATGACAGAGTGAGAGGCTAATGGAGAAAACTGGTGTGGATTCAAAGAGGGTGGGGAGATCCAAATCATCATAATAAAGTATGATGACCTCATCTTTAGGTATTTCCATAAGAAAATTAGTTTCTGAATTATCATTATTTGAAGTACTAGTGGATGCTATGAATCCATTTTGTTTCTTGTTGTAGCCTAGACCCAAGTGTTTACGATGCGTGGATGTTTAAATAGGCTTTCTCATTCCATGTTCATCGACATCGAGCCCCCCTAATAATTATACTTTCTTGGTAACTTGGAAGTGTGGGGATAGACCTCATTGAAATATTCAAGAAGGGGAGGTGAAGGCTTGGGTTCTTCTCTGTACACCCATTGGCTGATGTCCTCATCCATCTGATCTTGTAAATTTCTTGGAGACTGAATGTGGTGTAACCCACATTCTTAGAGATGAGTGTTTTAGTGATAGGCTCTTCCTTTTGTAAAGACTTAGATGATTGACCATGAATTTGGGGAGAACGAGGCAATGTTCCCATGTTAAGCACAATACACATCTCATATTCTCCATAAACCTTGTCAATGACCTGAACTTTGGTGATGGTGGAGTTGGATGTGGAAGATGGGGTAGAAGATGTATTGGATGATGGAATCATGGATGGAATGAAGGATAATGCCTAAGGAGTTCCCACTTCTATTCCCAAATAGTGGTGTCAATGTGGGAAATATGTCTCAAGGGCACAACAATATTTGAAAGGTTGGGGATTAGCATGGATAGTAACTTCAACCCCATTATGTGGCAACTTTAGACACTAATGATAAGTAGATGGGATGACTCGCATGGCATGAAGCCATGGGTGATAGAGGACAAGGTTGTATGGCAAGTCTAGATCAGGGACATGGAAAGTGGTATATTGCACAACTAGGCCAACCTAAATAGGGAGACAAATAATACCCTTTGAATCTCTTTATGCATTGTCATATAATTTGATTGTAATCACCAAATTATCTAAGTCAATGTGAGTGTACTCAACCTTTTTTATGAACTTTAAAGTGCATAGATTTAGGGTAGAACCATTATCTACCAAGACCCTCTTTACCTTATGTTTAGTGACGATGACCTCAATGTGAAGGGCATGATTATGGGTGGGATTGATGGGTGGCATATCACACTGACTAAACCCCAACTGATAGGTAGATGGTAGATGTCCCATAAGAGCTTGAAATTGGGTGGGGTCAATATCATTTGGTACATGTGTGTCCTATAAATATTTTATGAGAATCTCTTGGTGGATTGGGGAAGACCTTAGCAAATATAGGATAGATATTTGTGCAAGATTCTTGTAGAGGTGGTCAATTATATTATGCTACGAACTCATAGGTCCTAGTTGGGGTGAATTAGTATGCTACGAGCTCATGGATCCTAGTTGGGGTGAATTAGAAGGCCCTCGAACTGATATGCAGGTTTTGGAGGTGGTGACAGTGCATTGGGGATCTTTACCTTTAACACGAATCAAGGATACACGTGGGTCTACCTGGGTAATGCACGTAACAATATTGTCATAATTATAGGGCATCTTGTTATAAATGATATTATTTTTACTATTGTTTTGATGGTTATTATCAGACCATGTGTTAGCATTTGATGTGCTAGGACCTTGGTTATGCTTGGGAAAGGAATTTTGGAATATTTGAAACTAAGCATTAGATGAGGTGGATTGGTTTTCCTCCACTACAATATCTCCTCAATCAATAAGATCTTGGATGTAGCCTTTAAGACCTTGACATTTATTTGTTGAATGACCCTTGATCCTATGGTAATCACAATACTCATTCTCTCTATACCAATTAGGCTTTGGCTTTGACTTATCAAAATATTTGGTAGTAGGATAAGTAACCACATTAGCTTGAACTAGCCTCTTGAAGACTACATCTAAGGATTCTCCTAAAGGAGTGAATGCATATTTAGTGTTTTCTTGATTTGATTGATTAGATTGTAGGGGAGGATGGGGTGCGCCTTGTGGCACTGATATAAAATTGGTGATTGGTGGTTGTGGGGGGAATTTCGTGACCTTTGAGAGGTACTGGCTACCTAGATATGCTTAGTGCCAATGACACCATCATTAACAACATTTGTGTTCCTATTATAGTAGCGTGACTTATCTCTAGATTGTTTATCCTTATCCTAGTTGAAGATTTTGATAAGCCCCTTAACAATGAGGGCCTTCTCAATAGTGGCCCCTTTCTCAATGACCTCCACAAAGGTAGTGACACAATGGAGACATAGATTGTGAGCCAACTCAAGATGGGAGTTCCTAATGAATATGCCCACTAACTCCTTCTTGGGGAGACTACACAAAAGATGGCTAGCTAAAGCTTTCCACCTTTGTAGGTAGCTAGGAAATGTCTCTCCATCACATTTTTTATCTTTCAAGAGATCCATGGTGTCCACATCCTTCTCTAGATTGAAAGAGAAGTGTGTAATAAAATTCTCTGAAAAATCAACAAAGGTAGAGATTGATCCATGTGGAAGGCACATGAACCGCTCTAAAGCTTGTCATGTTAAACTTTGAGGGAACAACTAAAGGAGGTAGTTATCATTGTGTAGGACCTCCTAACAATGCATATAGAACTCCTGCAAGTGGTCTTGAGGATCTCCTCTTCCCTTATACTTGTCAAATTTTGGAATTTCAAAATTCTTGGGGAAGGGAATTGTGGAGATCAAATGATCAAATGGATAGGGACAAATTTCCTCAAACTTGAAGGATTTCTTCGATGTTCCTACTTGTAAGTCTTTTAGGGTGGCCTTCATATCCTCCCATTCTTTTTTGATTAGTGTTGATGGGGGAGGACCTGCAGGATTGGACTGATCATAACAAGGATATTAGTGATATGGTGGAGGAGATGGAAGAGATTGGTCATATGATAGTGGAGGATATGAGGGAACTTGTTGATATTGGTCCATGTAAGTGGGTTGTGGATTGGTGTAAACTTTCTCTTGTGAGGGAGGTGCCTAATAGTATGATGAAGAGACACCTTAATGTTGGGATGGTGGCTACTGGTAATAATATGGATTAGTCTGATAGTCGTATGGAGATGGTTTTAGATTAGGCTGTTACTGATAAGTATTTTGTGGGGGCTGCTGAGGATTAACATATGGTAATTTTTGTTGGGATTACTATAGATTTTAGTAAGAGAAGTTAGGATTGGGGTTAGATGCGGTGGGTTGTTTTCTAGGTGTTCCTAGTGGAGGAGGGGGTTGCTAATAAGTGTTTTGCGGAGGTGGTTGATGATAGCGAGGCAAGAAGTAATAAGGTGGAGTTGTCATTGATATTGGTATTGTGTTGTGTGGTTGCCTTGGGATTGCAAAGGGGGTTGTTGTGGTTGTGGAGTGATTTTTGGCTTCTAGTAAGGTGGTTGTTGTGGTTGCGGGGTAACCTGTGGTTGATGTTGAGGTTGTGGATTACCCTAAGGTTGATGTGGTGGAGGTTGTTGATTACCTTAAGGTTGATGTTGAGATGGTGATTGATGGACATGATAAGGTGATGGTTGTGGGCCCAGATTATTAGGATTAAATGGTGGTGGTGCTAGGTTTAATGGGTGCATGCGAATAAGGGGTATATGAGGAGGTGCGGCGGTAAAAGAATTAAACATATTGCCCTTGGTTTTCCTTGATGAATGACTTGGTTGACTCAGTTGATGAGGTGGTGTGGAGGGTGTGGGGGTAGGAACTTGTGGGTTACTACATTGTGGATTAGTGGGACCAGGACCTTGAGGATCGCTAGGACCTTGCAGGTTGGTAGGGCCTTTCAGATTGGTAGGGCCTTGCGCATTGGTATGGCCTTGCAGATTAATAGGATCAAGCACTATGCCCATGACTAAAATTGGGATGTGATAACATACATAATATTTCAATCCAGGTTGATACCATATGTCCTATGGGGTAACCTGAGGAACCTAAAGGACTAACGATCCCATATTAACCTAAGAGCTTTGTAGATCCTATGATGGAAGGGGTGTGATGTTGACATAGTGTGACATATCAAACCCTGGTGGTGGCTTAGTACCCCTTATAATCAATGTGGCATGGATCATATCCCCAAGCTCAACAAGGAGATGATTAGTCATTTGAACATTAGTAGGATCATTAAGATATTCATCAATAGTTAGCTCATGTTGGTTAACCATGCCTTCCTCAAGGGAAGGGCGAGGGTAAAATTTCATGTTGGATTTCAAAGATCGACCATTAGTGGGTGGATTCAGAGGATGTTGAGGTTGACTAGCTTGGGACTATTTTAGTTCCATGATTTTCTTTTCATGTGATCATGTAATGGGAATGAAAATGTAGATGACCAAGAGATGATGATAACATGAAACTCTAAGATGTACCTAAGTGATGATGATCTAGAAGATGAATTAAAGGATTGATTAAATGATCGATAGGGAGATTATGTATTTTCGATTAGATAGGATTGGATTGGATCAATTGATTGAATTAGATGATAGGATTAAGTTAGGACTAGACCTAAGAGCTCAACTAGATGATGCGGGATGTTGATGATAAGATTGGATGATAAAAGGATGATTATGTCACAAATCCATCTCTAGAGAGAAGTATATTGATGAGGCTGCAAATGATTACTAACTCAGGATGGATGACGCTCCTAAGTGAGTAGGGATTATAATGATTAGGGTCAACTAGCTAATCCAATTGGATAAAAAGCCCCTAAATTGATGTCTAGGGGATTCGTATTGATAGACTGATGATTGATATGCTATCTAGGGATGTCCTAAGATGAACCTATGTGATTAGATTGACAACTGGATGACTTTAAAAAAATGTAGATGCATGAAAATGGCATTTACAAGAAATCAGATGATGATAAAAAAAATTTGATCACAAGAATAGACTTGGAAAGAAGTAGACTTTATGTGGCCAAGAGGATTCACACTCTAGTTTTTGTATGGAAAGAAGATTCAACCCTATGGGTAGGTGATTCACCTCTTTGGATCATGGGTTTTCCTCTCTAATGTTCTACGAGTTCGCCCCTGCATATAGCAAGATTACCTCTCTAAGGTTTGTAGCTAAGTCTATATCTTAAAATGTACAGATCGGATTGTGGGATCACCCAAACAAGAAGTAGATTCACCCAGATAGGAATAGGTATAGATGGGAAAAATTGGGATCACCTCTTTGGTTATCAAGTTCGCTTGTCTAGGGTGCGAGATCGCTTATCACATGAATGTATAGATAAAGAGCGAAAAATCCTATCTAAGATGTGGGTTCGCCTATCTCTTGGAAAATATAGACGGGGTGGTATGAACTCAGAAGCGGATTTACCTATCTATGAAATGGGATCATCTATTCCTTCAATTTTACAGATGAAAGGGTATGGACTCAAATGTGGGATCACCTTTGTGAGGGGCGTGTTTTCCTATATAGGTGATGGGGTGTACAAAGGACATGAGCATATTCGCCCCTTTGGGGAGCAGGATTTCCTATCTAGGGAAACGTAAAGACATAGGACACAAGACGAGATCACCTTTCGAGGAAGAAGGATCATCCAAGGGGAAAGGATTGGATGAGAAAATTCACCTTTGTAAGAAGTGGGTTTGCCTATCGAGGATAATAGACTAGACTAGACAGAGACACAGATTAACCCTTTGAAGGGTAGGATTGCCCATCCATAATGAAAATTCACCTTCGGAGAAGAAGATTCACCCCTAGGGAAAGGATGGACTATGGCAAAGGATGAAAATAATAAACAAGCAGATAGTGGGCAAAGATTGACTTGGATTGAAGACACACACTGGCATCGCACAAGAAGACACACCAGACAACACAATCCTAAAATTAGTATGAAGGGCTTACAAACTCAATGTAGGATCACCACCCTGAGGGGTTAATACTCCATGAAATTGGGTGGAAGCACCCTCTCTCATGAAGGTGGATAGCTAGAGATCCAATGGCACAGGGTCATGAACAGACGCCACAAGCTCACCTTCTCTCTCTCCTTGAGAACTATCGTATTTTACCATGAGAACTTCTATCTCAACCTAAGAGAGTACATGCTAAGTAACTTTGGGGTACGGTCTGCATCCCCTGCACTACACCAAGCTGTGGCTAAACACGAGTCTTAAACAAGGATATAAAGGTGATCTAATCCATCCTTGATACACCAAGAGGGTATGTGAGGCACAACCATGAACACCAACCCGTCACAAGTGTGGATCAAGAGCCCCAACAAGGTGTTGGAAACTTGGACCAACCCTTCACACCTAACTAGGAATCACCCTAGTATCAATGCTCCACCACACACGATGTGACTAGATTGGGGTACAACTTTAGTTCTCCCCCTTTATGTACCCTATTGGTACGCGTGGTTGAGATCATCCCCTTAGTGATGAAATCTTAGGCAGGTCTCCTAAAGGGCAAGAAATTCTAGGTGTTTATGATCCCTAGGCTCGCAAGTAGCACAAGGGGAGAGAATACACACAAGCTAGCACTTCTAGGTTGACTCACAACTAGACTTGAGTTAGCTGTGATTTTTGATCCCCAGGCTCACCATACAATGCAAGGGGAGAGCATATGTCAATAGCTAATTCTAGACATGAAAAATAATGTTCTTTGACCCTTTAAGAAATTGAAGTGTTCCTAGATTAGTATGAAAATGACACACACAAGCTAACTAGGGGCCTTCAACTGATCGTCCTGCAACAAATGTGTTAGTAATTTCACCTCCGATCTTGGACAATTTACAAGCTTCACAAATGTTAGCAAAATCTCACAAACACTGAAAAACAAGTTAGTTGATCATTACCTAAACCCAGACTCAAATGAAAATGAAAACTAGAAATTTAACGTTTTGGATTAGCTCAGGTTTGCCTCTATGTAGGTTGGATTCGCCTTTTTCCGGATGTCAGGATCGCCCTTCAAGTGGAGGGGTGTAAGTGCAATCACCCTTGTAATTCTAGTAGGATCATCTATTCAAGTAGCAAGTTCACATGTCTGTATAGTTGAAGGCGTATTCACCTCTGCAATTCAAATCTCAAATGGTCTAGTGTAGGATCACCTATTCATTGCAATGGTGTTTGCACAATCACCTATATTGAAGCAGCTTCACTCCTACAGTCGGGTAGAAAAATATGAACCTGGAAGATAAAAATAACAAAAAAAACTCAAAGGACCCATGACATGGGTCCCATCGGGCATGCCAGAAATGTGTGCAGGTGTTTGTAAACTAAAATTCAAATGGAAATTAAATAAAAAAGAAACAACAACAACAACACTCAAAATTGGCCTAAGTTAAAACCTTAACAAGAACAAGAAGACAAACACTAAATTTTACCTTGTCAAGATTTGTTGAATGGTTAACCTTTTTGTTGTTGATTTGTGTGCTCCTTTAATAGAATCACATGCAACTAAGATGAGAATGATGGTGATTTAATGGAGAATGCAATGATGGTAATGGTGAGTAGATTTGATGCAATATGGGGGCTTGAAATGGCTGCAACAATGGAGGTCACAACAAGGCTAAGTGAGTGCATGAAATCTAGCTAAGTGTGTTATTGTAGAATGAAGTAATTCTCATTACTTTTAAGGAAAGGCCTCCAAAATAATGGAGGGCCAAGACTGATCCTAAGTTATGATATCAAGGGTTGAGATGTCTTGTGACATCTCAAACCATAGGATAGTGACAAGTGGAGCAAGAGGCGGACAAGGGAGGATGATGTGGAAATAATGTGGAAATGAGATGGAGGTACTTTCAAGTACCTTGGGAATGGGAAAGATCTCCTCATAAAGGAGTCTCTTGTCCATTTGTACAATGAGAGGGCAAGAGAGGAATTAAAAATTCCTCACAAATCCTTATGTGGATTGAAAAAGGAATAAAAAATTCCTTATGGGGGGATGTGAGGAATTAAAAATTCCTCAAAATGTATAGGAATAATAAATTAGAATTTTAAATTACAAGGAGTAAGGGGATGACTTCTCCAAAAGGAGAAATTTATTAATAAGGTTGACCAAGGGTCAATGCCATAAATGGCATGAGGATTAGGTTAGATTTAACTATTGATTTAGGTTGTGCCAATGGGGAATTAGGTGGACTAACCCTCATTAGGCATCCACTTGCATTTTATGGAGGATGTGACCCTAATCATGATTAGGAATATGCACACCCTCATTAGTGATTAAGTGGACTAATCAAGATTAGGGTAAATGTGGGAGGTGGGACAATGAGAGAGAAAGTGGATGAATTAAAAATTGATTTTAATTCATTTGGGAAAGGTGACTAAATTAAATGAATTGGACTATTTATTTAATTTAGAGAGGAAGAGGGTAAGGTATTTAATTAATTAATTAAACACCTTAGGGGACATTAGGACTAGGATGAAATATTAACCAAATAATAAATTATTTAATTAATACAGACTAGGATGAAATGTTAGACCTTTGGATTCTACCATTGAAACTCCAACATTGGTTAATTGAATCATTTTTAATTCTTTTTCTTCCCTTTCCTACTCTTCTCAAAATTTTAGGATTTAAATTCAAAAATTCACTAGTCTTACTTATCATTATTTTATTAAAAATTGATTTATTATTTAAAGTAGTTGTTATATCTCATCATGTTGCATTCTTATCTTTAGGCTGGTTCTTTTTTTCTAATAAAATCAATATCATTAGCAACACTAGATATAACTTGTCTCATTGATTCATCTTTCTTTTTAGGTTTTACAAACATTCTTAGCTTTTTCATTAATTTTCACATTTTTTGCAGTTTCATCAAATGCATCATGAGTTGACATCGAAATCCTAGACTTTTTTTATAAAAACTTATTTTATATAATCTATTTGCATGGGTTCTTATTTGTCTTCAAGAAATCTTACGAATAATATAAAAATACATTTCTTTCAAAAAAAATTTAAAAAAAAAACATTTTCATTTCCACTCTTACAAGGGATTTCATTCTCATTTTGTGTTTCTATTTTTTTAGTAGTAAAATTGATCTCGGTATTGGAATATCCAACTTCTTTCAAATAATTGATATCAATATCATTAAAATGTGGGTTCAAAGACATACCTAAATTTGTTTCTATAGTAATATTTTCCATATTGTTGAACTCAAGTGCATATTGACTATTTCCACATTTGCATAATCTCCATTCAATAGTCATTGATCTAGATGCTTCAATATTCTCCATTTCACAAATATTTGTTCTTTTATCTCCTTTTTGTTTTTCCTCCTCTCTATTTTCTTCAATTTACTTAGGTTTCATGAGCCTCCTTTGTTACTTTTTAACATTAATTTGATCCCATGATTACCAAACCCTATTGATAAAAATGATAAATGATATTTAATAATTTTTAAATTGATACCTCTTTGAGATTTATGAAGTAATAATAGATGTAGATTCTTTGTTTAATATATTCTAAATTATAAGTATATGTGAATAATAAAAACCATTTTAATTGATTCCTCTTTCCAAAAAGCTTGTGTACTTGATTTCACTTCAAAATAGTTACTTGATTGCATCCTTTTAAAAATTGAATATAATATGGCATGTCAAGAGATTATACAAGGCACTTGTAAATAAAAAATTTAGAAATCACCATTGTAGGGCCATACATATAGAATATCAAGCTGTATACATGTGGTTGAGAGTATTTTTTACTTAAAATGGAAAATAATAAGTATATTTGAAATGGTCGCTCATTCTATTTTTGGAACGGGTACTCGTTCATATTTTTGGAATGAGTACCCATTTTAAAGCCAATACCCATGTTCCAAAAAAAAAAAAATGATGGCCCACCTTGTAAGTTTGGTTTTAGGCTTAGTAAAGGCATGGTAATCTGACCTTTAGCCTTGGACTTGCAAGTACAAGGTCATGTCAATACCAAGAGAAAAAACTAACTTTGGCAATATGATTGACGACTTTTTTGTTTAATTTTTTTTATAAAATTATTTTAACCAATTATAGATGATAATATATAGTTTTCAAATATGTAATTTAAAAAAAAATTGGATTTTTTATTTTAATATTTTTTAATTAATTTCTAAGGAAACTAGTCCATAAACTTGAAATGTTAGGTGTTCCTATTTTTTAATAAATTTTAATTTTTAAGTTTTTTTTTTTTAAATCTGTCATAAACACAAACACAATTATTCACACTGAAAAAATAAAAATGATTAGCTTATCTCAAATTATGTCTGTTAAACATGAGGGGTTTTTAGACATAGCAATTAGGCCAAAACAAATTCATGAAAAATATTTGGAAAAAATTATAACAAAGTATCCTCATCAATATTAATATAATACACATATTTTCTAAAAAGGAATTAGAAAAATAATTTTATTTAGGTCAAATTATTCCTATTGGACATGTGCATGGTATGGTCCTTAAAAAGTGGCTTTTAAAAAATGGTTTTCCTACAAGCCTATAGAAAATTAATTTGTATCATCTTAGGTATTAGAATAAATTATATATTTGAAAGCTAGACTCAAAATCCTACATTTCATATTATTAGAGTTTTTAAAGATTTTATATGTAAGTGCTTCAAATATTTAGTCCAACTATGACAAACTTTGATTTTCAAGAAAAATACTTTCACTTTTTGGCCAAAAAAGATAACCCAACTTTTTGCACCTATCCCTATCTTAGTAACAAACCCAGCACATTGAAGGAATTAGACTTATAACTAATATGTAGGGGCAATTTATGTTTTCTTGTATTGATTTTGAAAAGTCACACTTGATCGATACAATATAGAATAGTCTTTCCATAGTACAAAGACAACCTAAAATATGAAGTGGAGTCAAACTCAATAGAGAATACTCACACTCATGTACAAATGGTCTGACTTTTTGCACCTATCCCTATCTTAGTAACAAACCCAATACATTGAAGGAATTAGACTTATAACTAATATGTAGGGGCAGTTTATGTTTTCTTGTATTGATTTTGAAAAGTCACACTTGATCAATACAATATAGAATAGTCTTTCCATAGTACAAAGACAACCCAAAATACGAAGTGGAGTCAAACTCAATAGAGAATACTCACACTCATGTACAAATGGTTTGACACCTAGCCAAAACTAAATATATTCAGGTCTCCAAGTCTTGACTCAGTGATCTTCCCCTCTATTCAAATTTATCCCAAATCACAAACCCTACCTTTTGGTTTGTACCAAAGATAAATCTTCATGTTGAATCAAGGCACTTTGTTGGGAATCCAATCTATAATAATATTTTTTCTTGAGTCCCTTCCATTTTGAGTACCTTAGTAATTTTTGAACCTTTGTTTATAACCAATTTGAGACATCCTAAATACGTCCCCTAGTTATTAGAAGCTACAAAAAACCACCAAATTTTTTATTCTAGGATATTTTTGGTGTTTTCCTTGAGGTTCTATGTGTTTTCTATCTTTCAAAAGTTTGAGGTTGTCCATACCCATATAGCTTCTCTAGCAATTCTAAAAATCCACTCAATTCCTTGCTAAATTTTTGTATATGTTGTCTCGTTAGAGTTTTAGAGTGTTGAGGTTGTCCATACTCCTATCTCATGGTATTGGCATTCCATGAAGTTTAGAATACTTATGATTTCCTTGTATTTTTTTAGAATCTTGGAGTTTTATGATTTTGGTGTTTCCCACCCCTTGGTACCATACCCTTTACAATCTAGTCTTCAAAGCCTAAAATTTTGTAGCAAGTCTAAGTCCTTTGTATTAGAGTCAAAATTTTAAACTTCATCACCCATCTCATCTCTTATTATCCATTCCACGTTATCTTCACTCCTCAAACTCCAATCCATTACACATTAAATGGCTTCTAAGTCTACTAGATTCAAACTTTCAGCCATTCCTTAACTTGGTACCTTTATCTATTTAATCCCCAAAGGTAGTCTATGCTAATTATTCAAAATAATTTATCAAATTCAAACTTTTGGCATCCCCTTAATGTGGTACCTCATTCCATCAAACCTTAAAATATTGAAACTCCATCGATTAATATATATAACCTATCAAAGTCAAAACTTTCACATTACCTTAATTTGGTACCAAGTTAAGCCCCACCTTGACTCTTTGATCTTGACATCCTAAATGATTTATTCCTATCAAGAGTTCCCCTTTTGGCCTTCCCTCATCTAACATGGCTTTCTTGTCACCCTCAATTCCCTAATTATTCAAAATTCTAAAACCTTGACAAAGGAACAAATGGAATTCACCAACCACTTAATATCAGCAAGTACACTAGTTCACAAACCTATTTAAATTGCAAAAAGAAGAAAAATGACTTCATGATATTAGAAAATTCATCAATTACAAACTTTTTGAAAGCATGACAAGAGGAAGAAATGAATTTAATGTGTTGGAAAGTTCACTAGTTCACAAACATTCTGAAAGCCATATGTGGTTCTTAAGTTCACAAAAAATATGAAATTTGAAAAATATTGAAGGAAACAATTAAATTTTCAAGGTTATTCATTTTTTATAAATTTTGAGTTTGTAAACTTACTGAAAGTGCAACACTGGTTCATAGGTTCTTCATTTCATTAAAATCTTGACAAAGAGAAGAAAGAGGAGAGAGAAAGGGGAATTAAGAATATTTTTAGGATTTTGAATAGTTTGCAAACCACCAAAATCACCAAAATGTTTTGTGAATCTTGCCTAAAAAATCCAATAGAATTATTTTGTTCATGCATGATAAATGTTTTAAATGGTTTCTAACTTCTCCAAATCATCAACACACACAAGGAGATCCATAAATGTTTAAGGTGCAGGAATAGTATGCGATGGAAGCAAAACTCCAACATCACCAATATTTTCCTACTATAGCCTCTAAAAGGAAGCCAGGTAGTGGAAGCATCTTCTTAAACTAAACTTAATAGGGGAGAGTTACAAAAAATAATTTTAACACTTTTAATAGTTACATATTAAAAAATATGCACATACAGAATTTAAACAACATAAAACAACAATACAAACCATAACATAGTGTTTACGTGGGAAAACCCTTTTGAGAAAAAACCCACACTCCAAATCACACAACTTGTATTATCAACAACAGTAATAACTTTAATACAATATCAAGAACAATGCTCATGAGTCTTCACACTATGAAAAGAATTTGGAGTAATTCTGACAACATAATGACATGAAAGGTTTCTCCAACTTGACACACCGAAAATGCACTAAGGCATCAAGTATTTGATCTTTGATGTGGTATACAATGGCCTTCTTGTGATTAAATCTCTTAGAGCTCATGGGCAGAATCACAGAAAAAACATACAAAATATATAAATTATCTTATGTGATGTGGCTATATGAGGTTTCATCCCAGGTTTAAATGGAGCAAATTACGTTCTGAATCATAACCTATGCTCTCATAGACAGGCTCTCTGGTTTAAAAAGCATGTAATCTTCTTGCCTGTGATGTATTTCCTCATCTCCTTGCTTCACCTTCTTTAACCTATTTGGCATTCATTGCTGACAAGGCTGACAAGTCTATTTTCATTGGCCACTCTATTGACCAACTGGTCATTCAAACATATGGTGAATTTATTATGAATGATCTGGGCTTTAATTAGCCGTGAGGAAAGGATTCTCATGGATGGTTATTGGAGATTAGGGTGATGATGGTTATTTAGTGCAATGGTTTGGGTGGACAGTCAACATGACGTCATTGATATCCAGACACATGATATATCCAATTTTGGTTACCAATGGTTATCTTTCACTATTTTTGGGGGAATACTCTTTTGGTTATTGGTGTCTCTTTCTCCTATTTGAAAAGTGACTTCACAAATTTAAATTTGGTGGCTCCTCCATCGGGAGCTCTAATTCTTAAAAATTCTTATGACTTGGCTTATTGCAGCCCCTCACATTTTTTATAGCTATCTTGTTTACTCGGGCTTTAATACTTCTCTAGATCTTTCCTTACAATTTTGTATTTTGGTACCATTTCATGGTACAATGTGCTCTTACCGAGACATTAATGTTACTTGTGTGCTCACCTCCTGCAAGTTTTGCGACAAATTTGGTAACCTATAATTTTTCTGATGCTTCCCGTCAGGATACATATAGCTTGATTTTATTTTTCTTCAATTTGTATGCCCGTGCGAGCCTGGCTTGCACTGTTGGTTGGAATTAAAGATAAATTTAGTGAATTCTATAAATACTGACACTGATTCCTTGGTATGATCTTGAAATGGCATTCTTCTGTTATTTCTTCAAAAAAAAAGCCACCTAGCAAATTCATGCTCAACCATTGGTACTTTCAAAGGCTCCACATTAATGGCAGCTCTGGCTTTGCACCTCCTTGTGGTACAATAATCTATCAGTTTATTTACTTCATATATGTGTGGTTGCCTATGGCCTTTTCACGGGCTCATTTTAATCATTTATGGTCTCACCTCTCATGTTTTTTGTTCATTACATAAATTTCCTAGATCTGTGCTATAAAAATGGAGAGTTCATTCAGGGTTTGGGTTCTGGCGAGAGTGCATGAGATCAGGGAAAATTCCCCTTTCACCATTGAAAAGCGAGAAGGTCCTTTGTGATTGAATATAGTTAGGTTTTCGATGTTATTTTCATAGTCTTAGGTTAGGATTGGCTTAACTTTCATGCCATGGCATTACCGTATGAAGTTTCCTAACGATGCATTTCAAATTTGATGGACATTTTGTGGTGTGTTGAGATGGTTAAATACCTTACAAAGACCTAACTTCTGCACATATTTGTCCTCTATCAACTTTGCAGCTAGCTCTTGAAAGTTATGACATTATTCAAGGCACCAATTCGATTGGGGCTGTCCTTTGTCATCAACGCTTACTCTTTGATCAACATATTTCAACTCTCCTAATCTCAATGGCTCATGGGCTCATTGATGATTGTCCGTGGGAATTCAATTGCTAGCTAAGTAGAATGCGATGTAGAATGTGAAATTCTACTTCTGACTTGTTGCAAAATCTCTTTGATGCATTACAGTTCCTTATTCGACATGCGTTAGTCGAACCCCACGTAGAGCCATTCTTCCCTCCTCTAGCCGACATTGCCTCTTCCACAAATAGTTGTACTTGATGTGGTTTCCTTCTTCCTATTTATTTTGCTGATGGCTTCCTCATTTTTCTTTGATCTTTGTTTTGCAGGTTATACTAGATATCAATGGCATTTTTTTGTGGTCCCAACTTGCACATATTTAATCTTCTGAATTCTAGGTTTTCATGGTGCTTTTCCAACTTCTATCGCCATCTTTTTTGCTTCAACTTCAAATATCTTAACTTTTCATGGTTATATCTTTGTGTGTTCACCTGCATTTTATTCTCAATGGCCTCATCCAGTGACTGGTATTTTGGTTGTATTATCTTCCGATGGTCATGTTAATTTAATTATAATCTTCTACCCCTTGTGCTATTTGGCCTTGTCCTACCAAATCGGATGTAATTCTCTCCTGGGATTCCTTTTTCTCCATTTTTGTATTGGAGGGTCTTGCTTTAATCTTCTAGTTTGAAAATTTTGTATCCATTCTTAAGGAGCGTCAAATTGTAATCTTCTCTTTAAATCAATAAAAGCTCAATAGATAGCCACTTTTATTAAAAAAAGACAATAAAATGCTCTCATTGTGACATGTAAATATCTTCCTCTAAGTCACCATGAAGTAATGTTGTCTTCACATCCATCTATTCCACTTCCAAATCATATGCTACTGCAAGTGATAGTAGGAACCAAATAGATTTAACCTTAACAACATGAGAGAATATGTCACCATAGTCAATTCCCTCCACTTGAGAATACCCCTTAGCGACCAACCATTCCTTATGCTTCTCAACACTATCATTAGGACCATACTTCTTCTTGAACACCCATTTACAACCAACAGGTTTACGTCCATCAGGTAAGCGTATCTTGTCCAAAGTTTTATTTTTTTTCAATATAGTCATCTATTCATCCATGGATTGCATCTAGTTATTTGCATCATTCATACCCATAGCCTCTCTAATAGTATTAGGCTCATCAATGCTAACAATCAAAGAAAAAAATAAGTGGAATCCAATAATGAATAACCAAACCTTTTCAGTTGTTGCCTAAGATGCATAGACCTCCTCAATCGCTAAGGTTGAGATTCTTTTTCTTCTTTTTTAGAACTTTTAGAGCCACCCGATCTCTCCTCATCATCAGGTCTAGTATGAGTGGGTAGTTCACCTTTCATTAGAGTAGGTAGAATCCAAACTACCTCCTTTTGTTTATCCTCTTTCTCTGGTTGTAGTTTAACAATAGAAGGTTTCATCTCTCTATAAAGAACCTTTTGGACCTCTAGATTCCAAAGTTTGTACCCCTTCACATCGATACCATAGCTAATGAAGACACACTTAAGTAATTTGTTCTCCAATTTAGACCTCTTCTCAATCAAAAGATATGCATAAGCTTCACAACCAAATACCTTGAGATGTATCAACAAATTATTTTTACCAAACCAAGCCTTCATGGGTGTCTTTTCAACGAGCACCAATGAAGGAGATATGTTGATCAGATAAAATGTAATGGCTATTGCTTCAGTCCAAAACTTATGTTCAAGGCTAGCACCACTCAGCATACTCCTAGTCCTCTCCATTAATGTCTTGTTCATCCTCTCCGCAACTCTATTTGTTGTGGGGTGTATAGATCTTTCTTATGTCTCTCAATCTTGTGCTCTTTATAGAACTTATCAAAATCTGTTAAACAAAAATCATTACCATTGTCAGTCCTCAAACACTTAATCTTTCTACTAGTCTTATTTTTAACCAAGGATTTAAACTCCTTAAACCGACTAAAGACTTCAGATTTAATCCTAAGGAAATAAATGAATGTCCTTGTATTGTAATCATTTATAAAAACAAAATATATAGATTTTGAAAATGAAGGAACATTCACAGGACCAAACACATCTATATGAACATAGTCCAGAACCCTAGAAGACTTGTGAGAACTAGAGTAAAAAGAAACACGGTGTTGTTTTCCACAAACATGATGTTCATAAAAGTTGAACTTGAGTTTACAATCATCAAGGCCTTCAACAAGGCTCTAATTTTTCAAGGAATTAAGACCCTTGTCACCAATGTGACCAAGTTGTTTGTGTCATAGCATTGTATTCTCCATATGAAGATTTATTTCCATGGAATGAGCACCCTTAGATACCCAAATTGCATGACTATCAAATGTAGCTGCAACAGACTTATCTACACAATCTAATGGTGAGGATGAAGAATCTAAATGTCTCTTCTTTGATGTATCAAAAGAACTATTACACTCAACTATGCTTGTATCCAACTTGTACAAGGTTCCAATTTGAACACCATTACACAAAACCATAGTTCCTCTCATCATCTTGCATTCTTCACTTGAGAAAACAACTTGCACTCTCACATCATTCAGTTTACTCATAGAAAGTAGGTTTCATGCCAAATATGGGATATGCAAGAAACCATCAATCCCCTTCATTCTTCCATTACAGAATCTGATTTTGACTCTTCCATGCCTAATGATATTTAGGTGAGATTCATCATCAAGATACACCTTCCCACCATTAGACTCTTCATACTTTGAGAATCATCCTCTCCAAGAGGTCATGTGGAAGGAAGCACCTGATTCTATCAACCATACATCTTTTGATGGATGGTTTGCCAATGCTATGAAAAATGCATTGACATCATCCTAAGAGTATTTTTTAGAGTTAGAATTTCAGAAATTGTTTTTTCCTTTCTTCTTCTTCTTCTCTTCCTTACACTCTTTTCTAAAATGACCAATTTTTCCATAGATCCAACACTTCACCTTAGACTTACCAAGAGACTTAGATCTCCCTAGGTATTTTTATTTATATTTATTGTCCTTCTTCTTTCCTTTCTCCTTCGATCTACCATGAAAACAAGGGCCTCCCTAGTCATCTTAGAATACTTTCTTCACATCTCTTCAAATAATAATGAAGAAACCACATCATTCATCTTGAAACTGGTAGTTGTACTTCCAATAGCCATTACTAGGTGGTCCCACGAGTCCGAAAATGAACACAATAGGAGTATGCAAGGATCCTATTCTTCAATCTTATCTCCAACATAACCTAGTTGAGCTACCAGAATGTTGAATGTGTTTAGGTGATCTACCATGGATCCTCCATCTTCCATCTCCAAATAATACAATTTCTTTCTCAAGAACAACTTGTTTACTAAGGATTTAGCCTGATAAACATCTCCAAGTTTCTTCCAAAGGGATTTTGTAGTTTTCTCTTCATGGATGTCCAAGACGATTAAATTAGCCAAATAGAGCCTGATCAAACCCTTGGATTTCCTATCCATAGGATATGAATCATCTTGGGATGTTGTAGCTAGTTTAGTTCTAGATATTGCAACCCATGTAGATCTCTATCTATGAACATATCCTCCATTTTTAACTTCCAAAGTTCATTTTTTTTGTCATTAAACTTCTCCATCTCAATCATTCTAGGCTTGCCAGCTTTTGCCTACAATAAGGTTATGAAACCCTTCTACAAAAATCTCATTGAAACAAAGATCATCTCAAAAAACCTTCAACCCAAAAATAGAATCAAAATTGGCTAGGCTTTGATACCAATTGAAAGGAAGACAGGTAGTGGAAGCAACTTCCTACACTAATCTAAGTAGGGGAGAGTTATAAAAAACAAATTTAACCCCTTTAAATAGTTACAAATTCAGAAAGATGCACATAGAAAATTTAAACAACATAAAACAAAAATACATAACATAACATTGTTTAAGTGGGAAAACCCTTTCAAGGAAAAACCTACAGTCCAAATTACATGACTCAACTTGCATCATAAACAACAGTAACAATTACAATACAATCTCAAGAGAAATTCTCAGGAGTCTTCACACTACACCAAGAATCTTGAGTAATTCTGAGAACATAACGACATGTAAGCTTTCTCCAACCTGTCATACTAAAAATGCACTAAGGCATCAAGTATTTATAGCCTTCAACATGAAGAGAATATTCCAAAAGTTTTCCAGAAGTAAATCCCACACCCAAGTGTGAACATGAGTTCATTATGACATGTTATCATAATTAGAACCCATTATTTCAGGATTTTTCTAAATCTAACACCTCCTTGAAAATAGCTTACACTCAACATGTAGGGCATGTAGAAACATACAAACTTGTGTGCCACCATAAATATATCCTGACTATCATAGTGCAACATAGAAACTATCATACATGACTCTTACAACTATCATATGATGTCATAGCAATTGTCATAGTTTTTCATAAATGAGATATAGCAATTTATGATAAAAGCCATCATTTTAGCCAAAATATTAGGACCTCTAAACTTGGATGTATACCTCCACAATATTATCTTACAAATTATGCATGTCACTTTCCATGTAAGATTCCACATCACTGATAAGTCCCACAATGACAATAATTTTGGTAGGTAAATAAAAATTATAAAATAAATAACATCATATAATGATAATTAAATGCTATGACTCTAAGATTGAGACACCCTAATCCCAAAAACCTCATGTTAGCAACACATTTTTTATCTAGTTGTATCCTAACCAATGCAATTCAACTATTTGAAATAAAATAGTTATTTATCTTGACACTATAGCATGATAAGTGTCACTCATGTGACATGGATTTTCCTTATAATAATTCTTTAAAGGTAGAAGGATTTTTTACTATAATTGGTTTGGATCATTGAAAAATGAGGAGGGAAATACTCTTATTGTTATAGTGTCAAAAATTTAGAAATATATAAAGTTCATCATTTTTTAAGTTGTATTGTAACATGAATTCTTAAGAGTTAAAATGAATGAATTTCTTGGTCTAAATTGTCTCTACTCAAAATTTATTGTGTTTGAATTTAGTTTCTAAGGTGTTTTGAATTCTTTACATACACTTGATGTGCCAAATTGTTATCTCATATTGTTGGAAGTGATGTTTTAAAGAGGGAGATTGTTGGAAGTTTTTCATTGATGATGTTGTTTGGAAACATGAGCATGGTATGTAGCATGATATGTACGTTTTGCATGATCTAGTTTTTTCAATGATGTCAAAATTGTTATGGATCATTTCAGGATGACTTGGAAGCATTCTTGAAGACTTTTGTATAGGATAAGTTGGTCCGCAAAGTACATCTATAAAGGGAAATGCCTAAGTATCAAATCTGCTAGTACAATGGTTTAGTGCATCAATTTTTGGGTCCACACTCCATCGTAAATTTTGCAATCACTCTATGATTCTAATAATTTTTTTATGATAATAATATGTATCTAAATTAAAGATTTTGTGTTGTTTGTTGAATTATACAAGAAGATATGATTAATAGAGTTTAGACTTGTATATTATAGTTGTTTTCTATACAGAGTGTTGGTGTGAGAGGCATTCCTTCATAGATAATTATTTAGTTCTATGACATTGAAGATAAGGTTTTGGATGTTTTTTGAGTGGGAATTCAAAGTAAGATCAACTTTTGAGTCACACATTTAAAAAATTAGGTAAAACATATGGAAGTTTTGTCTTTAGACCTTATTTGGGACCGACCTGACATGTTTGATGTTATGCAAAGGATAAATAAGTGTTGCTACCCTATGTGAGATTTATTATAGGTCCATCCTGACCTATCTTAAGGAGAATTGAATTTTGGATTAAGGCACGAGATGTTGATGAAATGTTTTAAGGATGATATGTTTAATTTTATGTGTTACTTCTAATTAGGCTGGCCTATTTAAAGTCACACTTGATGTGGACATAAATATGGATTGATTTCAGCATTTTAGAGAGAGAATGAAATAATGTTGTGAGTGATGTGTGAAAAGTAACATTTATGATGCAAATTTGATCTGATTTGTGCAAATTGTATTGAATAGTGTGTGAATTCAGAGCATAATAGAACAAATAAAAGCATTGAGCCAGATCAATGCAAAGATTATTTTTGTACTTCATTAGAATCATAATCCAGCATATTGTAGATGCATTTCTAATAGTTCAATAGGTTGTGAGCCACCCCTTGTTTCTTTTATCTTACTCTTTGTGGATAGTGAGTCCATCTATAGTGAGCATTTCTATAATATACTATATCCGGATATAATATATTATAAGCTAACCCTCATCATGGTTTTTCCCATTTTGGGTTTTCCACATAAAAATACTAGTGTTCATGTGTCATGTGATTTTGTGGATGTTTCATGCTTTTATTCATTATTGTAGTTAAATATATTGATTCACCCCTCCTCTTAGTATTTAGGGTGTTCAACAATTGGTATCAAAGATTGGATCTCTAGAAGGAGCTTGACCACTTTAGGAATATATTGGAGTTTGAACACATGGATGATAGAAATTTTTGTATTCCTCCAGAAGAGATTCCTACTATTAGATATATGGAAGAAGATTGCGTGCTTGACAAAGATGGGGAACTCAAAGTTGCTCTAGAACATCTTAACAATGTTGAAGATGAAAATAGAGATCTGAAGGAGAATATTAAAGAGGAAAATGAATGTATCAGAAAACTGAGAGAGGAAATTAAGAAGTTCAAAGAAAGGCATAAGGAATTCAATGAACAATTGAAACAAGAAAATGAGAACATCACCAGATTGAAAGTGAAATTAAAAGAAAAGAAAAAGATTGAGGAATGTATAAATGCAATCGTAGAAATAAATTATAATGAATGCATGAGGCTTGAACAAGAAGTGGTAAATCTAAGATTAGATCTGGAGAAAGCAAGAAGTAATGAGGAAAAATTTAAGATAAGTTCTATAATTCTTGATGAGTTGATTGCAGGTCAAAAAGTATCTAAAAACAAAAGTGGTTTGGGACTTGAAAAAGGATAAAGCTCAAAAGTAGATCAGACACCTAATGCAAAGAAGATCAGTGAACTAGAAAAGACTAAAGACAAGAAGAACAATGGAAAGATCTAGAATCAAAGAATCAATGCTAGAAGACCCCTATCCAAAAACCAAATGCTCAAAGGTACCCATATTTCAATGGTCTTTTTATTCTTGTAATAAATATGGACATAGGGAAATAGAGTGTAGAAATAGAATGAATCAGAATGTTCCATCCTTTATGGGTCAGTGTTTTACATGCAAAAAAATTGAACGTAAAGCAAGTGAATGCAAAAGTCAAATGATGAATGAATACAACAAGGGTAGAATGATTCAATATTTCAAAGCTTCCTATTATACGTGATATGGACTTGGGCATAAAGTTAATCAATAGAGATTCAAAATTAATGTCCAAGGAATAATATTTGAAAAGAAATGTCATATGCAACAACTATAGTAGGCCTGGACACTTTGCTAAATTATATAGAAGCAAAAATTCAAAGAAGGATTCAATCTGACATAGAAGATGAACTGGACAAAAATATTGATCCAATAGAAATGAAGAAGGAAATAGAAAGGATATGGAGAAAGAAAGAGGAGCCTAAAAATAAGGAAGAATCAGAGACTACGAATGAATCTATACCACCCTTTGGTGCAAATAATTTCTTTAGGTATTGAACCTAGGCATTAGCTTAGGGGGAGCAATAACAGAAAATCAAATAACCCCCTTTCCTATATGAGGTGTCATAGCTTGGCATGATGATATATCATGAAGAATGGAATGCTTGATCTATTGAAGAAATTTGTGGAGCTTTAGAAGATAACTATGCATACAATTTTTAGGATTACCAACTTTATGGTTGACAATATTTATTATAGAATTAAGTCAAATCGGAGATTTTAAAGTGTATATGATAAGACAAATTAATTAAAAGTATATGAAGGAGATTAGAGGAGCAAGAAGTGGAGTTGAAGAGTCTAAAGTGTCTCCAAGTTCTAGAATTGAAAAACCCTACTTAATCAAACAGAGAAAAAGGTATTCAACAATCCCTGCACATTATAAGTTTTTGGAATTATCATTTGAATGCAATGGCAACACCAAAAGTTATAGATATTTCACAAAGACTGCAACCTAAATTTAGAAGGTATTCAACCAAAATTTTAGAAGATAATTCCTTAGGTGCATTTTTGCACATACCTCTTGGGTTTCTACCTACTAAAGATATTAGGGCTTACATTCATGGGAATATGAAAGAGCACTCCCCTAAAAAATTATTTGAACCTATAGATAGATGAGTTAGTTGGAGATGATTACACCTTAAAGCCAAAGTAAAATATATTCACTAAGAAGAAAATAGATGTGTGGAATTGGTTTCTAAACTTTAGCTATAAAGAGAAGTGCATTAGAATGGCGTTATGTAGAATTCATGATCATTTTATGTGGGTTGATGGCCCTCACATGATTACCAAGGAATTCGTTAAAGAAATCACATGTTATGATCCACCATACCGGTTCCAGTCTAGAAATTTGCTAAGAACAAATATGTAAAGTAGTGTGTGCAAGTGATTTTCCTACCTAAAATGTAAAACAAGATGAAATGCAAATAAAGAAAACACAAACAAACACTCAAGATTAGCCTAAGTTGAATCCAAACAAAAACAATAAAGAAAATGAATCCTATACCTTGTTTGGATTGATAAGTTGGCTAGCCCTTTGATGATGCTTGATTGTATGCTCCTTTGTTGGAAAAATGGAGAGGAGTTGATGAGGATTGCAATAATGGAAATGGGTGTTGTGATAGGGATGGTAGTTGGATGCAATGAAAGCTAATATGGCTACAATAATGGAGGATGCAATTGCTAATTGCTTATTGCTAAGTGTTTGAATGAGAGTGAATACAAAATGATCTAACTCTTGTCTAATCTCTTTAATTTGAGACTAGGTCTTCCATTTTAAAGAATAATGAACGGCTAGGATTTAGCCATCATGGACAAGATGGAGGGTTGTGGTGAGTTGAGGATTCACAAGTCCTCACATCTTTCCATGTGGAATGTGAAATGGAAAAAGGAAAAATGATGTGGAAAAGGACATGTGAGGTGGAGGTACTTGTAAATACTTTGGGATTAGGAGAGGATTTCCTCAAAAAGGAAGTCCTTGTCTCCATATGGGGTTGATGGTGACAAGTGAGGAATTTTAGAAAGTCCTCTCTTGTCACCTTAGGGATGGGAGAAGTTGTTGGAGAAATAAATGTGAATTTTAAATTCACATGATTGGAAGTACCCAATGGATAAGACAATGTCCTCCTAAAGGAGGTCCTTGTCCCATGTGACTAATGTGACCTATGAGAGATTATGGGGAAGAGAAATGCATGAGATAAATAAATGTGATTTTAAATTCACATGGGGAAGAGGTCAATGCCTGATAAGGCAAGTAACTATGAAAGGTTGACATGGAGGACATACCTGAAAAGGTAAGTGATTAGATTAAGGTTGTGAAAACATGTGATTTGGGGGAATTAATGACGATGAGAGACAAGTGGACAAATATGGAGGATGTGACATTAATCTTGCTTAAGAATGTGCACATCATAGTCATGAATTAATTAAGTTAATCTAGATTAGAGGAAGGTTATGGAGGATGAGATAAGGAGAGAGAAAGAATGAATTTAAAATTGATTTAAATTCAAAAAGGTAAATGACTAAATCAAATAAATTGATACATTTATTTAATTTAGGGAAGAAATGATAAAGTATTTAATTTAACAAATTAAATACCTTAGACACCCTAGAAAAAGGGGTAATTAATTAAATAAGTTATTTAATTAATATTGATGAGATAGACGAATAAATGATAAGATTTTGACCATATGGGAGTGGTCAAATTTGGATGTCTACATTTTTCCCCTCCTCGAAATATTGTTAGAATAATAGTGTTTCGAAGAAGAATGAAATGCAAATGACTCTATAGAGGAAGTGACTAGAAAAAGATGCCCCAGCATGGGAGAGGTTGTGTGAGCTGCCCAAATGGAGGGAAGTGAAGGGAGATGCCCCAATCTTGTGGGAAAATGAGCAAGAAAGAGGAATGTATGAACATGGTAGGGTATGCCCCCTCGAGAGGGCAGTTGGAGAAGAAAAAGAGGCCCCAGGCGACTTCTCGATATGAAGAAATGGAAGGTGTCTTTGGATAGAGCTTGAAAAACCATGAAAATGGGATTTTGAACTGAGTCAAATGGACACATGGTGTGCAAATGGTGGCCTCGAGAAGTTGGAGGATTAATTGAATTAAAAAATGGTTAAAGCAAGGGGGAAAAAAGGGGGGAAAGGTATAAATAGTAATTTTAGAATTATTATTCCCCATTTGCACACTTGGCAGTTGAGGGAGAGAGAGAAGAGAGGAGAAGAAGAAGACGAGGAGAGAAGATGCTGGAGGACTACGATGATGACATCATCCACCAAGGGGACGAGTTGCGGCAATTCTACCACAAGTGTGCAGTTCCACACCAGGTTAGAACCAAAACCCCCTTTGTGATTTTCAACATTTTTTAATTTATTTTTGAGTTTTAATGCAATTTAAAAACATGGGTTTTGGGATGGGGGTAGACTAGGAAAATGGATAGAGGGCGAAACAACGGTTTCACCCATTACATAGGCAAGAACGCCTGTTAAAGGCATTAGAGAAAAGAGGGAATAGATGGGTAAACAAGCCCGAAAATGTGCCCAACAAGGGCAAGAAGGTAAAAAGGCAAATTGCCCGCCTGAGGAAGAGTGTTTGTGCCCTCATGAGGGGCAGCCATGCCCTGGCAGAGGTGGTCGCGCCCCCACGGGGGGTAGACCCACCCGATCTGGGGCGGTCGCGTGCCCATGGCGGGTGGCCCCACTCGGTTTGGGGCAGCCGCACCCCCACGATGAGCGGTCCCGCACTAGCAGGGGTGGCCATGCCCCCTTAGGGGATGCCCTGCCCCAAGGGGTGGCCTCACCCCCTTAGGGTCGGCCCTACCCCAAAGATGTAGCCACACCCCAAGGGGCGGTTGCACCCCCAAAGGGGTGTCTCAGCCCTAAGGGGCGGCCATGACCCTAAAGGGGTGGGCGCACCCTGAAGGGGCGGCCCCACCCCTAAAGGGCGAGCCCAGAGGATGAAAAAAGAAAGGGATAGAAAAAATAATTGAAAAAGGGGGACAAAATGGGTAAATTTTCCAAAGAAGGGGGGAAGAAGAAATTAGTTAGAAGGGAACCTAGGGCTGGAAAATGGAAAAAGAAATAGATAAGATGATTGATAGCATGTGTGATATGGGTGCAACGTTTTGATAGTTTGCAAACGTGGGAGAGGAGATTGGAGGTATTGGAGGCGACGAGACGAGCGATGACCGGAGTAGACCATGAGGCCCTATCCCAGGTGGGGTTGTTACATATGTTAGGATATCTATCGATTAGAGCGCATCGGGTGATGTTGACAACCCTTATTAAGCGTTGGGATTCAGTGACCTTGACCTTCCATCTCCCGATAGGGGAGATGATGGTGATGTTAGAGGAGGTGTGGTAGATATTGAGGCTTCTTATAGTAGGTCGCCTGGTGAGCGCGACGAGATCGGAGAGGGCGACACTGGATCATACTATATGGGTCATGTTTGGGTGAGAGGACATGCCTGTGCAAAAGAAGGGGTTGGATGTGGACAGGTGTTTTAGGTTGCGGGTGCTAGCATTGCCACTATACATGTGCGGGCTGATCAGCAAGATATTGATACCAGATAGGAGTGGATTCTTTTGTAGCCTGAGCTACATGGAGGTGATTTGACACATTGTCGAGGGGAGAGAGGGGGAGTTCACATGGGGTCCATGCATCCTGGCATAGCTGTACAGAGATATGCATGCTGCGTGTTACCGAGAGGGGCTCAGCATGACACAGGTGATGTGCTACAGGTATGACCATGGGAGCACATTAGTGTGGCCATGCCAGACGTGAGGAGAGAAGGTTTGAAGGATGAGACACTACCAATGGCATACTAGTATGGTGCAGAGTACGGCTAGGTAGGGTGGTATCAAGGCTATAGGGAGCTAGATAGATGGAGGAGGCTATTTGACGATCTCTGAGAGGAGGAGATAGTGTGGAGGTCTTATATGACACAACGCTTTTTCAGATGGAGGAGAGATGAGGAGAGGCACAAAGGACATTTTATGACCCGATGCTATATAATCAGGAAGGAGCCACATATAGTAGAGTCACACAAGCCAGACAGGGTGACTAGATAGTTTGGGTTGACACAGGACATTCCTCATGGACCAGAGGGCTTTAGACAGATTACATGAGAGCGACCATGAGGGGATCTGATTGTGTCGGAGTTTCCGAGGGAGCATTGGGAGATATTGGAGTGAGACCTAGAGACTTATCCAAGTAGGATCGAAGAGATGGTAGACGCAAGCGTGACAATCAAGTTTGCTGCGTGGTTTTCTCATCACCGACCCCCACGAATTACGCCAGAGGAGCCGAACACAGAAGCATTGGGGTTTGGATCAAAGGATGAGGTGAGACTAGAAAGACAGAGGAGAGGGAGAGGGAGGAGAAAATAGAGAAGAGAGTCAAAGGAAGCCAGAGCAAGAGGATAGCAGAGGAGAGGGCCAACGGCGATCGAAGTAGGACAACAAAGGAGAGAGCCAAAGGAGGCCAGAGTAGGAGGACAATGGAGGAGAGGGCTGGAGGCGGCCAGAGTAGGACAAGAGAGGAGAAATTCAGAGGTGATTGGAGCCAAAGGGAAGTAGAGGAGAGGCTTGGGGGCGGCCAGAGTAGGAGGACATCATAGGAGAGGGTCAGAGGTAGTTGGAGCAAGAGGATAGGAGGAGAGAGGATAGGGGGATGATGAGGTGGGAGGTCAGTGGAGGAGCGGGAGGAGGAGATCCCGGAGGAGGGCCCAAGTGGAGATCGAGGTAGAGGAGGAGAGATATGAAGCTGAGGTGGAGATAATGGATGAGAGGGAGGATGTGGAGGCAATGGATATAGGAGATGAGGTAGGGGAAAATGTGATGGATATGGACATGCCTGATATTCCTCCATTGGCCATGATACTATCGATATCAGAGGATCTAGTTGTGTTGTTGGGAAGAGTCAAGGTGAGAGTATAGATCATCGAGCAGAGACTACGGGACATACAAGCTTTGAGGTGTAAACTGGAGGTGGAGGTGAGCAAGCTACGAGCAGAGGTAGCCAGAGTGCGGCTAGAGGGTGAGAGGGCTTTCCAAGAGGTAGCCGAGACAATGTCACGACATGAGGTGGAGATGCGGAGGGAGAGAGATAGTCTGCGAGTTGAGGTAGATGAGCGATGACCAGAGGTGAGCGAGTTATTGGCATAGGTGTCCAAGGAGCATGAGTCAGGGGAGACAGCAAGATGGGAGCGAGACCAACTAGAGGCAATGGTGACAATACTGTAGGTGGGGGGTCAGCGAGAGTCTGGAGGAGCGATAGAGAAGATACCGATGGAGACCTTGGCAGAGGCAAAGAGGGATATGAAGGATCTGAGGAGGTAGGTAGAGGGACTATTGAGAGAGAGGACAGAGTTGAGACAGGAGCGAGATGAGCTTCGTGACAGAATTGAGGTGGCAGAGCAGATAGTGGGAGACATGGGACAGATGCAAGAGAGAGAGGAGGCTTTGAGGGCCTAGCTATAGGTGTTGGAGATAGAGAGGGATGCCTCACAGACACAAGTGCAGACCCTGTAGGATGAGAGGGATGCAATAGTGGCTCAAGTACAAGTGGCAGAAAGAGAGAGATGCAACATAAGAACAAGTGCAAGTAGTGTAGGGTGAGGGTAGCAAGATAGGGACAGAGGTGCAGAGATTGTAGGCATAGGTATAGGCCATGGAGGAGGAGAGGGACAAGGCTATAGATTAGGTGTCCCATATGGGAGTAGAGGTTGATCAGGTGCGGTTAGCACAGGGTGCATGGGCATAGGAGAGGAGATCCATATGTGGATTTCGGGACAGGTATAGGGTAGAGTGGGATTTAGCTAAATAGTAGGCCATAGAGCAAGATGAGTATATGCACGAGGAAAACTACTATATGTGTGCTTATTTCACAGCAGTTCTAGATCTAGGACAGCAGGTACCGACCTACGTTTGAGCGAGGCCTCGGATGTCAGCCCCATCCTAGTTAGTAGGGACACATATCCATGGGTATAGTAGCTAGAGAGAGAACCCTCCACACAAAGGAGTAGTGCCAAAGTCAACTCAAAGGTCAGATGTGGGCAGCTCATGGTTTAGACAACAGGAGGGACATGATCTTGATGCTTGACAGGTGCAGGGTGGATGTACAGTACATAGCAATAGAGATCAGAGTTGATTCAGAACCTTGTAGTCATACTTTATTTGATGACATATATGATGGATATGTATATGATGGACATTATATTTTTATTTTTGATATGATATGTAAGAGCCCTTACTAACACTATGTGAAGTTTATGTGATGGATGATTTTATTTATGCATATGTGTATGTTTATGGTTTTATTATAGATGATTATTATGATGCGATGTATGGAAATGCCTATGATGATTTATGTTTATGCCTATGTGGATAATATGGATAATATGTATGATGTCTAACATTTATGATGCATGATGTGATGGATGATTTATGATATTATATGCTATGTACCTAACAATTTTTGATGCAGGTGACAATGAACGGGAGATGTTAATGATATGAACTAAGATGAATTTGCTAATGTAATGGATTAAAATGAATCTAATATGTGTAGACTAATCTATTAAAATTAATCTAAACAACTTAGAAATTATTATAACATGATAATGTACATGGGATGAAATGCAACTTAACGAACCTAGCACAAGAATGAAAAATGCAATTAAATACCTTAAGTAAATGAAATGCAATGTGAACATGAATGTAAATAAGGGATTGTATAATGATGGAAGTGAATGAGATGATGGGTGTGAAACTGCACCTCTCAACAACCATAGGAGTCCTAAGGAGAAAGGAAAATGGAAGGAATCATTGTTTGCATAGCCAAAATCATAGGTCATGGGTTGGAGAAAGAAGGGGTGGAGGATACATGCAATGAAATGGAAGAGAAAGTGAAATGCAATCCTAATGCAATTTTCCATTTTAGATCACTAATTTTTGTTATAGCATAAGACACCATGTACCATGGTATGTAGAACCAAGGCAGATTATTGTCTAACACATACACAAACACAGCAAACAAGAAGGCTATCCCAACACCCCAAAGTCGCAATGACTTTGGTCGGGCCAGGTATTGGGATAATCACAAGCACATAAGGATGTCCCAATGTAGCACAATACCTCAGGGATATTGGTGGGTACCATGTGGGACAACCAGGAAGACAACAACAAATAAAGATCGAGATATGCCCCTATGTTAACAAGCCAAAACACACCATAATATGATAGATCATGGCGGTTGTGACAAGTGATGATAGGGATCCCAAATGATAAATAGAAGCCAAAAGCATCAAAATATTGCAATCAATTCCAAAACGTCCTTTTCCATAGGATTGAGAGGATGGATGGGGTTGATGAGGTCTATTAGGAAGGATACATCCTATTGAGACCAAAGATGGATACTAAACTAAAAGATCAATAATGATGTCGAAGATTCTAAAACCAATTAAAGCTCATGACATGAATGTATCACATTTGTGAAGAACCAGCTAGATATGAACATACTTGACAACACAGCCCAAGGTACAAGACATAAGACACAAGGCATAAGACTGACACACCCTAAAGACCTAGGGGCTCAGGGGTTAATCAAAGATCAACCTTACCTATGTTAAACTATAGTGCCCTCGTAGTTGAAGAAAATAACATGGATAAAATCAGAAATAGGACAATGAAGACAAGCGATGAACGATTGAAACTAGATGGACGAAAAGTGCCCCGGGGGCAAATCAAATGATCAGCCTTGCCTACGTGAAAGCGTAAGGGAAATGTAGTTTGACAACGACGAAATACCAACAATGGAAGATGACAAACTATACAAGAAGCCCTGGGAGCGGATCAAATGATCGGCCTTGCCTACGTGAAAATGCAAGGGCAATGTAGTTCGCCAAGATAGGATGGGATCTAGATGAAGATTGACACAATGAAAGAACCTAAATGAAAGTGGAAGATGGACAAATGACAAGACGAATGACAAGACGAATGACACAAGCTCAAATTAGGATAAAAGCTCAAGATGATAGATAGTCGATGAAGTTTTTCCAATGCTCAACCAAAATATACCATGCAACTAGATGATGCATGTGGATGGAAGGATACGATCGATATGATGATGAGGATGTGAGATCGGGATGGGTGAAACATAGAATAACAAGGACACAGGGTAGATAATGATTAAGCCCTATACGAATGGCATATGTGGCTAGGTTTTCACCAAACGTACATATCCAAGGTGCCACCAAAGGTGTTTTCACCATAGGATGAATTATTTCTCTTTACTATTTTTGGAATTTTTTTATTTTTTGATTATTTATATTTTTGATAATTTTTTAGTTTTTTTGTATTTTTTGGATTTTACAAGATAGGATACCCCAGCTGAATTAAGTGTAAAAACTCTTCAGGTGCATGATATTGATGGGCTCTTCAAGAGGTTCTCCTTTAGGTGTAGAAATTATGTATGCTCCTGATCCATATTTGGTTGTTATGACATAAGGGCCCAACAAATTTTCTTTGAACTTGCCCTTCTTTTCTCGATCTTGCTAGGTGCATTGATTCTCCTTAAGAACTAAGTCACCAACATTGAATTGGCAAGGACAGACCTTCTTTTTGTAGCTTATTTTCAAGAAATTCTAATGTGACTAAAGATGGTCATATTCTTTTATTCTTCTTTCATCAAGAAGTTACAACTGATTAAGCCTTGCAACCCGGTTATCTTCATCACTCATAAGTTTTTTTAAGGATATTCTCAGTGTTGGGAGTTCTACCCCAATCGGCAAGATGGCATTGGCACCATAGATGAGAGAGTATGGGGTGGCACTGGTATGAGTGTGGATGGAGGTGCGGTAAGCCCAAAGGGCAAGATGGGTATGGAGGTGCCAATCTCAACCAGTGTTATTGACCACCTTTTTGAGGATCCGAATCAGAGTTATGTTGGTGGCCTCTGCCTGTTTGTTACCTTGAGGGTAATAGGGCGTGGATCAACGATGTTGGATGTGGAAGTTTTTGCAAAAGTGTTTCATGGCTTGGTTCTTGAAAGGATTTTTGTTGTCAGTAAGGATGGTGGATGGGATTCCATATATGTAGAGAATATGGAATAGGATAAATTTGGAAATCTGAGTACCTATGATTTGTGAGAGTGGCATTGCTTCCACCCATTTGGTAAAGTACTTAGTTTTAGTGATAATAAAGGTATGGCCATCAGAGGATGGGGGATATATCTTGCCGATTAGGTCAAACCCCCATTGAGAAAAGGGCCATGGTGCTATAAGAGGTTGGAGATCTTGTGCTAGAGCATGTATGAGATCTGTATGTTGTTAACATGGTAGACATTTCTTTACAAAGTCACAAGAATCCTATTCCAATGTGGGCCAATAGTAGCCAACCCTGATAATTCTTTTGGCTAGTGCCATACCATTTGAATGGGCCCCACATACACCACTATGTAATTTTGTTAATGCAGTGTGGGATTCGGTCTCATTTAAACATCTGAGGAGGGTTCCATCATACCCACATCGATAAAGTGTATCACCTACAATGGAGTAATGAGATGTTCATTGGATAAAATATTTGGGTTGGTTTCATGTCAGATCAGGGGGAGGATTTTTTCATGCAGGTAAGTATAGATATCTTGATACAAGGGTGACGTAGGACCTACAATGTCACACACCATCTCACTTTCAGGGATGTCATATGCTAGGATTAAAATTTGCTCAACTAGGAACTCACATTCAGTTTGATCTTTCGGCATGTCAAGGAGAGAACCAATGGTATCCATGGCATCAGCTGCTTTGTTCTACACTCTAGGTATTTGATCAAACTGGATGGATGTAAAGTACTTTTTGAAGTCATCTACCATACACTTATATGGAAATAGATTATTGTCCTTTTTCAGAAACTCATTGTTGACCTATTTGATGATTAGCTGGGAATCACCAAAGACTTGTACGTGAGTGATTTGCCATTGGATTGCAATTCTGAGGCCAGTAAGAAGAGCTTCATATTCGGCTATGTTGTTTGTACATGGAAAAGCCAACCTGAATGACTTTGGTATATAATCACCTTGGGGGGTGATTAGCAAGATTCTTTCCCCTTATCCATTGTGTGTGTGTGATCAATCAAAATATAATGTCAATGTGGCAGCTTTTGAAACTGCAAAGACCCCTTATCAAGAAATTTTGTTTCTAAAGGATAAGCATCTACTAGAGGAGCGTCTGCTAGCTAAACTTATATTAGTTGTCCTTTGATTGCTTTGTGATCCACATATTCGATGCAAAATTCACTTAACAACATGACCCACTTAGCCATGCGACCAATCAGACTTGCTTTGGATAATAGATATTTAAGTGGATCAACCTTGGAGATTAACTTGACTGGATGGCTAAGCATGTAGTGTCAAAGCTTTTTTGAATTGAAGACCACAACTAGGAAGGATTTCTCCATTGGGGAATAATTCAATTCATATCCTACTAAGATTCGACTAATGTAGTAGATTGCTCATTCCTTTGATGAATCATCATGTTGTGCCAACAATTACCCCAGTGCCATAAAAAAAGCATAAATATAAAGTAGGAGTGGTTTACCAGGAATTGGTGGCATAAGGATGGGCGGGTGAGCCAAATATTCTTTGATCTGATCGAAGCCGAGTTGACATTGTTGATTCCACTTAAAAGCAGTATCCTTCTTCAGGAGATGTGTGAATGACTGGCATTTGTCAGCTAGTTGAGAAATGAACCATCAGATAGATTGGAGCTTACCCTAAAGACTTCTTAGTTGTTTCAAATTATGAGGTGGAGGCATTTCCATGATTGCCTTAACCTTTACAGGATCAACCTCTATACCTTTTTGCGAGACAATGAAACCCAAGAGATTTCTTGATGTGACGCCAAAGACACATTTCTTCAGATTGAGTCGTAGCTTATACTATTCTAGACGTTCAAAGATCTTCTTGAGGCTTATCGGGTGCTCTTCCCATGTTCTTGATTTCCCTAATAGATCATCAACATGATCTTCCATTATGATGTGAATGAGGTCATGGAAGATAATTTTCATAGCACATTGATATATTTTCCCCACATTTTTTAGGCCAAAGGGCATGACATTGTAGCAGAACATGCCCCAAGGAGTAGTGAAGGCCATTTTTTGTTGATCCTCGGGGGAAATCTTAATCTGATTATAACCAAAAAATCCATCCACGAGGGATATCATTTCATGTCCAATAGTTAGATCAACCAACATATCAATGTTTGGCGAAGGGAAGTCGTTCTTGGGGCAACCTTTGTTGAGATCCCGGAAGTCTCTACAAATCCTAATACTTCCATTCAATTTAGCGACTAGCACTATGTTGGAGATCCAGTCAGAATAGTCAATAGGTCTAATGAATTCAGCTTCTAGTAGCTTCTCCAACTCTTTCTTGACCAGCAAGGCAACTTGAGGATGCATTTTTATTAACTTTCACTTAATAGGTTTGGAATCTAGATGAACATCCAAATGATGTACTACTAGAGTAGGATCTTGGCCTAGCATATCTGAATAGGCCCATGCAAAATTAACAATGCCATCTTTGAGGAGGTGGAAAATAGTAGAGTGCCCTTCTATTGATAAGGATTTGGCTACATAAGCTATTTTCGGATTCTTTTTCGTTCCCAAATTTACTTCATGTATTTCTTCAATGAGAATAGAAGATCTTTTAGCCAATTGAGTTCTCACAAGGGTAAGAAGAATGTCCCTGTATTCTAGAGCCTCATCGAGGTTTTCACTATCAAATACAGCCTTTGTTTTTACTTTTTCGAGGTCACAAAGCACCTCAGAGAGGTTTTCACTAGGTGACCCTTTTTTAATTTTTCTTCTTTTTACTTTTACGATTGGGGAATTCATCTTCCCCAATCCCATAAGATGTACATATTGATCCACTGAGGTAAAGGTGTTGATAGGTGTGCTACCATGTTGGTCCCATTCTATAAGTTCAGGTTGTTTAAGGGATAGGTCAATAGTGCAGATGGATAGACAATCAAGCATGGAAGAGAGGTCCACGTCATCATACACAAGTATGATGGTCTCCTCTTCAAGTATGTTGTCAAGGAGACCGTCATCCACACTAACATTGTTTGAAGCACTAGTTGACGCTATAGGACCCTTTTTTTTTCGATCATAGCCCAAGCCCAAATTTATTGGATGCATAGATGCTTCGACAGGTTTTCATTTTCCTTGCTCTTCTATACCAAGACCTCTGCCTTGGTAATTTCACTTTTCAACGAACTTGGGTGCATGTGGATAGACCCCCTAGAAGTATTCTATGAGGGGACGTCATGGCTCAAGTTCTTCTCTATAAACCCATTGGCTGATATTGGCTTCCATTTGATCTTGAAAGATACCTTGATCTTTGAATGTTGTCAAGCCCATGTTCTTGGAAGTGAGTGTGAGTGTCTTTTCTTCTACATTTGATGATGACTAGGAAGGCTGGTCATATGTGTGTGGGGAGGTTGGCATGGTTGCCACATTAAATTTTGTATGTATTTCATACTCTCCACAACCTTTGTCAATGATCTTGACCTTTGTGATGGTGGAATCGAATGTGGTGGAAGTGGTGGATGTGGTTTTGGTGGATGGATGCTAAGGTGGATTGGATAATAATGTCTTTGGTGCCTCCATTTCAACTCTAGGACAATAATGAGAATGGGGAAAAGAAGCTTCTAATGCACGGCAATATTCAAATGGTTGGGGATCCATGTGTATGTTAACTTCTACATCATTATATGGGAATTTCAGACATTGGTGTTAGGTGGATGGAATGGATTTCATGGCATGGAGCCATGGGTGGCCGAGGAGGAGGTTATAGGGGAGTTCTAGATCAAGTACATGACATATAGTGTATTGCACAATTGGCCTAACCTAGATTGGAAGACAGATTGTCCCTTTAGAATCACGCTCTATATTATCATACGCCTTGATGGTGATGACTTGATTATTTAGGTCAGCCTAGGTGTATCCCACCTATTTTATGAATTTCAACATGCAAAGATTCAAGGCAAAACCATTATCTACCAAGACTCTTTTTTCTTTATGATGATTCACAACAACTTAAAGATGGAGGGGACGGTTATGGTTTGAGTTAATGCAGGGCATATTAGTTTGGCTAAAGCCTAATTGGTAGGTTGTTGAGAGGTGTCCTACCAATGCTTGAAATTGTGTAGGGTCTATATCAGTGGGGACACAGGTGTCTTGTAAGGCCTTCTTTAGAATTTCTTGGTGTACAATAGAAGACTTAAGCAAATCCAGAATAGAAAAATGGGCTGAGGTTTTTCCTAGATGATCAAGAATGTTGTATTAGAAACTTATAGATGGTGGTTGAGTGGATGTGGAGGCTCCCAAGACTGTGATACAGTTACGGTGGGTTGTGACAACACATTGTGGGTCCTTTCCTTTTACGCATATCATAGATACACATGGTTTTGCTTGTTCAATGTGCATGATGAGGCCTTGATAATTAAATGGCACATTTTTGTAACTGATTTTGTTGGTGTTGTTATTTCGATTATTATTGTTGCTAGGCCCGAGATTTGAGTTTGATGTGCTAGGACCTTGGTTATGCTTGGGGAAAGCGTTTTGATATATCCGCAATCGAGCATTGGATGAGGATGTCATGTTGGCATCCACATGTATGTCACTCTGATCTATGAGATCCTAGATGTACATTTTCAACCCTTCACACTTATTCAATGTATGCCCTTTAATCTTGTGGAACTCATAATACTCATTTTCTTTAAACCAGGTTGGTTTAGGCTTGGATTTGTCAAGGGTCTTAGTTACAGGATATGTAATTGGGTAATTGGCTTGAAGGAGCCTACTAAACATGACACTTAGAGGTTCTCCCAATTGAGTAAATTGACATTTGTTTCCCCCTTGATTTTATTAATTGGATTGTTGGGGAGGACGAGGTGCCCCTTGTGGCACTGATATGGCATTTGGAATTGACTGATGTGGAGAAGGATATTGCAGCTTTTGTGAGGCATTAGCCACTTGGACGTGTTTGGTGTCAGTGACACCATCATTCACAACATTTTTTTTCTTGTCCCAATAACGAAACTTATCCCCAAATGACTTCTCTTCATCAGAGTTTAAGATTTTGACTTGCCCTTTGGAAATAAGGGTTCTCTCTAGGATAGGACCTTTCTCTACTATTGCCGCAAAGTTTGTGACACAGTGGAGTCTAAATTTGTGGGCCATATCTGGATGGGATTTTTCAATAAACAAGGTGACCATGTCTTTCTCCCTCAATGGGGATTTCATTCGGCTTGCTAAAGCTCGCCATCTTTGAAGATAGCTTGCAAACGTTTCTCCATCATGTTGCTTTTCTTTCAAAAGATCCAACGTATCGATATCCTTCTCTAGATTAAAGGAGAAGTGAGAGAAAAACTCTTCCAATCTGTGCAAAGGATTTAATAGATCCCTTCTCGAGACCCATAAACCAATAAAAAGCTATCCCCTATAAACACCTAGGAAACAATCGCATGAGGTAATTGTCATTATGCATGACTTCTTGGCAATGGGCGTAGAACTATTGAAGGTGAGTCTTGGGGTCCTTGGTTCCTTTCTCCTTATCAAATTTTGGCATTTCAAAATTCTTAGGGAAAGGTACCAATGAAATAGAGGGATCAAACGGATAAGGACAAATGTCCTCAAATTTAAATGACTACTTGCTAGTCCCTGCTTGCAAATCCCTTAGCGTAGCTTTTACTTCTTCCAAATCTTTATTGATAGGTGTTGCGCGAGTTGGATTAGGCTGATTATATGGAGGATATTTCTGATATGATGAGGATGGTGTAGCAACAGTCAGATCGTAAGCAGGTTGAGAAGTATATGGGGGCACTTGTTAGCTTTGATTGATGTAAACAGATTACAGTTTAATGTAATGCAGATATGAGGATGACGGATTTTGATGGTAAGAAGTGGAAGTTTCTTGTTGCTAGGGTGGTTGTTGTTGATAATATGTAGTGGATGGAACACCCTACTGATATTGTGTAGGAACTTGGTAGTATGAAGAGGTGGACGCCCCTTGCTGGTATGGTGGTGATTAATGATAGTAAGAGGTGGATGGAGCACCCTGTTGGGAAGATGGTCGTTGCTGAGTGTATGATGTGGATGAAGCACCTTGTTGGTATGAGTGTTATTACTAGAGATAATGTGGATTGGATTGATTATGATATGCAACAGTGGGTTGTTGTGTGACATATGGAGGTGGTTGTGGGTTAGACGGTTGTTGGTAAGGATTTGTGTGTGATTGCAGAGGATTGGTGTAAGGAGGCGGTTGAGTCCATGATGGATTCTAGGAGTCTAGATGGAGATTTGAAATAGGATTGGATGGAGCAGTATGGGTGGTATACATGTTGGACGGATGATAGAGATATTACGTAAGAGGATTATGTTGTGTTTGTGTGGGAATGTGTGTATGTTGGGGTGGATGTTGTTGTTGTGGTGGTTGTTGGTGAGATGGGCAAGATGGGATGTGTTGATGTTGTGGAACTACTACAGAAGTTTATAGCCATGTGGTAGTTGTGGTGGCTATGATGTAGTTTATGTCACCTAGTGTGGTGGTTGTGTAGGAATGATAGAGTGTTGTTGCGGAATTGAAACATTTCATTGTGGGATTGTGACATTGTATTGGGGGATTGTGATGCTTTGTTGTGGGGTTTGTTGATGAGACAATTAGGATGAACCAACAACAACAATAGTATGTTGTGGGGTCATTTGTGAGGGGATATCCTCATCTTGAGGTGGTTCTTGTAATGCAATGAATTATTGAGGATTGACGGGAGGTTGTTGGAATTTAGGTGGTGGTAAATTTCCAGCGGGTGTAGATCTTGGAGGTGGCATCAATGCAAGGACAAGTGTGCCCCCAATATTGATAGGTGGCTGACCAAGATTTTGAGGTGGGAGTGGTCAAGCAGATGGAATGTACTGTGGCATGTCATAGGCATAGGGGTCGTTGGGATCGGGTTGTGTTGTAGAAGCTATGGTTGGGAGGCTAGGATAACTTGTGACTTGATGTATCATGGCATTTTCGAACTCAGGGTGATACCAATTCTCTATAGGTGCACCTTTGGGGACATATGAATTCCCTGGAACATTTTGTGAAGTTTGTGGATATGTAGGTGTTGGAAGGGTGTGGGTTCCGACATATTGTGACACATCAAAATTGGATGGTGGTTTGATTCCTCTCATGATCAGAGTGGTGAGAATTTTATCCCCACACTCGTTGAGGAGGTGATCCATCATCTAAACATTGCCAGGATCACTAAGATATTTGTTAACGGTGACTTTAGGTTGATTGACCATGTTTTTGTCACCAAGTGGTGTGGTATTTTCAATGTCGGTATTGGGCTGTGATGAAGCACCGTTATGGGGATCTTTTGGGATATTGGAATGTTGCTCAGATCTTGTGGAATATTCGGCTGGGAACCTTGGGCTTGTTGTTCTACCATTTTATTCTTTGCTTCTGATCAGTTCTGAATGGGCATGAAAGTGCAAGACTACTAGGTGAACTAAGATGCAACTAAACTCTAAGATGTAATGCAAATATGACCTAAGTGATGATTGGAGGATTGATTGGATTGAATGAGGGATCAATTTATTGGATAATTGGATAATTATGTGATTAGATTAGGCTAGATAAGATTGATCGATAAAATGATTGATAAGATTGGATGATTGGAAGGGATTCTAAACTAAGTTCAAAAATCACCCTAGGTGACTTAAGTTGTTGATTGATCAGATTAAAGGATGAACTGATGATCACAACACCAAATCTGCCTTGAGATGGAAGGGGATTGATTAGCCTAAGGATGATAATTGACTTAGGAATTATGGTGATCCTAAGCAGATGTTGAAGGATGATGATCAATTTCAGACACCTAGGTCAATTCAGACAATAAATTCAAACGAAGTTCAAAGGATTTGGATTAAGAAAATGATAATGGATGTATATCCTAAGGATGATTAAGGATATACCTCTATGATCTAGATAATGATTAGATGTAGATGGGTCAAGATGCAAATGGCCTGACATGAGGATTATGAGTGGATGGAATGTGCAAATGGCTGAACAAACAATAAGCTTTTCAAGATCCCAGTAGGTTAGCTTTCAGGCTCATGTAACAGATGCAAGGTCACCCAACTTTGGGGCTAGGTCACCCAAATGAGGGTCGAATCACCCAACCTAGGGTAGGTTCGCCCAAGTTGGAACAGGGTCACCCAAACTAGGGCAGGGTCACCCAAACTAGGGTAGGGTTGTCCAAACTAGGGCAGGGTCACCCGAACAGCTTTTGGACTCGACTAAGTCTGAAAAATATTCAAGCGATGTTGATCAACGAGGTGAAAGAGCAGATGGATCAAGCAAACAAATGCATGGAATGGGTGAACGGACACTCAGAACGGGTGAATGGATGCACAAAATAGTTGAACGAACACTCATAATGGGAAAATGGATGTTTGGGATGAGAAAATGATGCTCAAAATGGGAAAAAAGATGTACGGAATGGGTGAACGAATGTTTGAAATGAGGGAACAATGCTCGGAATAGAAAAATAGATGCTCAAAATGGGAAAATGAATGCTTGGGACGGGAAAATGATGGTTAGAATAGGAAAACAGATGTACAGAACGAGTGAACAAATGTACAAAACGGGTGAACAAATTTTTGAAATGAGGGAACGACGCTCAGAACAAGAAAACAGATGCTTGAAATGGGAAACCAAATCCATGAAATGAGGAAACGACACTCAGAACAAGAAACTAACTGATAAACTAAAGACAGGATTAACTTTCTAGAGGGCAAGGTCACCTATTTGGGGGCTAAGTCACCTATTTTGTGAAAATTGATCAGATTTAACTTGGATAGGATGGAAAACAACTTAGATAGAAGGGAAAGGTTGTCGTTGTTGAGGGAAAGGTCACCCCTTTTAGGGTAGGGTCACCTATTTCGGGGGCCATACCGCCTCTATGAGTTGACTTGGACTTGACTTGGACAAGAATAGCTATGGAAAAGGACCAAAAACACAACAAATAATAAGCAAAAGGCCAAGACCGACTTGTCTATAGTGATACACACTAGTTATGCACAAAGAAGATAGTTCATACAACACAATCCTAATATTAGTGTGAAGGTATGGCCAACACAGTCCTCTAACTAGGCTAAACAAGGCAACTAAGGGAGTCCTTGATATATGCACGATATGTAGGGCACAACCGTGAACACTAGTTCGTCTATAGGCATGAGTCAAGAGCAACCATCGAGGTACTGGAAGCTCAGACAACCTCTTCATGTCGTATCTAGGTATCACCCTAGCTTTGATGCTTTGACAGACATGACATGATTGGATTGAGGTATAAATTTCACCTCCCTCCTTTATATACCCTATCGGTAACATGTGGTTGGGACCATCCCTTGGGGTGATGAAATCTCCAAGCAGGTCCCGCTAAAAAAGAAAAACAAGGTACACAAAAGACTAAGTGGACTACGATTTCTCTTCACCCAAGATCGCCAAATGGTGCAAGGGGATTGGATACATCAATAGTCCACCTATGCAATCATTACAAATAAATTCTTTGACCCCCCTAATTAGAACTGTGTGCCTAGTTAAAATGAAAGTAGTAAGCAAACAATCTAAATAATGAAAGTGATTCTCTCCTCCTCAAGCAAATATATTAGAAGTTTTTACTTTTGGCACTCAACAAACATGAAACAGTTGCACAAGCATTAGTAAAAACTAACACACTCACAAAAAAATCAAGTTAGAGGGTCAGTGACTAAGAAAAACAACAATAAATAGTCATGGAAATGAAATTTTAACTCTCTTTTTTTACTTTTGTTACCTATGTCCAAGGTGAGGCTACCTTTGTATTAGGGTCAGGTAGCTTGTCTGTTAGGGCCAGGTCACCTATCTGTTAGGGCCAGGTCACCTATCTTAGCTAGGTCACATGTCTGTTAGGGTCAGGTCGCCTATCAGGGCCAAGATGCCTTTGTGTTAGGGCCAGGTCACCTGTCAAGGCCAGGTTGCCTCTATGTTAGGGCCAAGTCACCCCTATCAAGGCTAGGTCACTTGTCTTTTGGGTGGGGTCGCCTCTGTATAACGTAAACCTGCAAAATATCAAAAAATAGTAAATGTAAAAGACAACAGACCCATTTGTGTGTCCCATTAGGCGTGTCAGAAATGTGTGCAAGTGATTTTCCTACCTAGAATGAAAATAAATAAAACACAAACAAACACTCAAGATTAGCCTAAGTTGAATCCAAACAAAAACAATAAAGAAAAATAATCTTATACCTTGCTTGGATTGATAAGTTGGTTGGCCCTTTGATGATGCTTAATTGTATACTCCTCAAAATGCGTGCAAAAGTGGATGCAAAATGGGGAGGAGTTGATGAGGATTGAAATAATGGAAATGGGTGTTGTGATAGGGATGGTAGTTGGATGCAATGAAAGCTAATATGGCTGCAATAATGGAGGATGCAAGTTTTGACTAATAAGTGTTTGAATGAGAGTGAATACAAAATGATATAACTCATGTCTAATCTCTTTAATTTGAGACCAAGTCTTCCATTTTGAAGAAGAATGAGTGGCTAGGATTTAGCCATCATGGACAAGATGGAGGGTTGTGGTGAGTCGAGGACTCACAAGTCCTCACATCTTGCCATGTGGAATGTGAGGTGGAAAGAAGATAAATGTTGTGGAAAAGGAAATGTGATGTGGAGGTACTTGCAAGTACCTTGGGATTAGGAGAGTATTTCCTCAAAAAGGAAGTCGTTATCCCCATATCGGGCTGATGGTGACAAGTGAGGAATTTTAGAAAGTCCTCTCTTGTCACCTTGGGGATGGGAGAAGTTGTTGGAGAAATAAATGTGAATTGTAAATTCACATGATTGGAAGTACCCAGTGGATAAGACAAGGTTCTCCTAAAGGAGGTCCTTGTACCATGTGACTGATGTGACCTATGAGAGATTATGGGGAAGCGAAATGCATGGGATAAATAAATGTGAATTTAAATTCACAAGGGGAAGAAGTCAATGCCTGATAAAGCAAGTAAGTATGAAAGGTTGACTTGGAGGACATAACTGAAAGGGTAATTGATTAGATTAAGGTTGTGTAAACATGTTATTTAGGGGAATTAAAGAGGATTAGAGACAAGTGGCAAAATATGGAGAATGTGACATTAATCTTGATTAAGGATGTGGACATCTTAATCATGGATTAATTAAGTTAATCCATATTAGAGGAAGGTTATGGAGGATGGGACAAGGAGAGAGAAAGAATGAATTTAAAATTGATTTAAATTCAAAAAGGTAAATGATTGAATCAAATAAATTGATACATTTATTTAATTTAGGGAAGAAATGATAAAGTATTTAATTTAACAAATTTAATACTTTAGACACCTTAGAAAAAGTGGTAATTAATTAAATAAGTTATTTAATTAATATTGATGAGATAGATGAATCAATGGTAGGATTTTGACCATATGGGAGTGGTCAAATTTGGATGTCTACATGGAGAAATTGGATGTTGCAGTAAACCCTATAAGTAGCCCAACAGCTAGATATGCAGCTATGGTTATTGGACATAAGATTTATACAAATAACTCGATCTCTTCCACCACAATTCATGTTACTCTAGATATGATTGAGAACAATGTTGAGTATGACCTCTATGAGTTGCTCTAGCAATAATTGCTGGAGAACCTAAAGGATATTAAGAAGAAGAAGCATGTATTCAGGCATGGCACATTGGTGATATGTTTGGTTTCCTAATTTTTGAAGGAAGTTCCTGTAGTTGGAAAGGTTAATTAGTTGAGTGAAAAATCTGCTACACACCATATAAGAAACTATATGATTAATCTTGGAGATGTGGATGCTCAAGGTGGTGCCCTTGCAGACCTCTTTGCAAAGTTTCAAAGAAGAATGAACATGAAACAGATAATTTCAAGAAATGTTGTAAGGAAATACATAAATGGCATTAATTTGTGGTCTTTACTGATTATTGCATAATGGAATCAATTGAACCTAGAATCATTTTGGTTTCAAAATTTGGCTATGAAGTGTCAGAAGAAGAAGCTATTGGCTATGTGGAAATTTTTTTTGAATAGTCCTGAGGATCCTAGCAAACCAAGGTTTGGAAATTATAAAGAAAATACAATTGAATTTTATCATAAACTCAAGAAATCATAGATGAAGGAATATGTTGATTTTGAGGTAGAATCATATGCCAAAGAGATTTGCATCTGAAAAGATAAAGTTAGGATAGATATGGAAAGAGCTAGAGCTAATATGAGTGTAGAAGAACCCTCCGGTAGCTCTAGGAGATCAATCACTACATCTAGTAAAAAGAGGAAGTCCATAGATAATCCTCTGTTAAGGGAGAAATACCCTCAAGTAGTCCATGCCATCAAGGTAGGAGAAAGGAAAACTATAAGGAGAATCAAGCAGAAAGCTAAAAGGAAAAAGGTAACTAGCATCAGTGTAACCTCTAAAGAAGATTTAAATGTTGACCTCAGTGCCCCAAAGCCAAATATGGAATGAGATATGCATATAGATTATTATCAACATGATCATGAGATCAATGAATTAGTGGATGAAGCTACAAAGATAATACATGAGATAACACCTAAAAAAAACATCGTTTCCTCCCCACCTACAATGGAGAACTTCAAGCTACTAATTGATTCCTTCAAGGAATATTCCTCTGAACTAAAAGATCAATTTGAAACATAAGTTGAAGCATTGCTTGCAAAAAATAAGTCATTGGACATTACAAAGAGGGGTGCATCTATATACAACAAGTTAGAAGAAAGTTTCAAGGATGTACATTCTTGTGAAGAGGAAGCAAAGACCTTATTTTTATATTATATGAAGTGGTCGAATGCCACACAAAACATAAAGGATGGTATGAATAAAATTGAGATACAATTAAGAAGTGAATCTAAGACCTATGATCTAGTACAAGGGTAAGTGCACCAATCTGTGACACAATTTTGGCTCTTAAGATGCCACTTTTTTTTTTTTGAAATTGGGAAAATCTGATTTGCACGAGAAAATGAAGATAGTTACGCTCAAAATTTCAAGATGTGGCAAGATCAAAAGTTGAAATGCTCTGAGTCTAGTTTCTAAGCTACTATTGTTTTTTGAAATTAATGAAGATTAAGGGTCTCAAAAAGGGGGGGCCCAAAACAGGTCCTATTTTTATCAAAAAAAATAGCATAGCGCCTAAGGGCTCCCCCCTTTTTGGTTAACTTTTTTTTAGAATTTCAAAAATCCAAATGGTGAGAAATTAGCTAACACCTTGTAGTTTATCCTCCTTCTTTTGGATAATTTTTTTAATGAATATATAATATTTTATGAACTTTAAAAGTGGACACATCCTGAAAAGCTGAAATTTGAGCATGCTCCCCCCCAAAATTTTTGCAAACTAATCGATAATTGATTTTTTTTTTCATCATGTGTAGAATGGAGTCTAGTTTCAAAAAATGTAATTTGTTTCACATTATGATGAACATGTAAAAATCTATCCTAAACCGAGCACATGTTGTTTTTTGACCAAAAATGAAGGCATTTACAATAGAAGCCATGGATCAAAACCTTAACTAAATCAAAATGAAAAAAGAATTATATATTTAGATAGTTGAGATAGAGGTTAATGCTATCAAGGTTTTTTAATAAACTTGCATTGAAAGACATGCAAATGAGATGGGGAGCACGGTCAAAAATATGAGAAAATTTAGCAAATCCTATTAATTAACACATCTAAAGCAGGCCTTTTGGCATGCGCCAAATGTGATGAGTCATTTGGCGAGCGACAAATGGCTTGCTTTGCACAGAACTAGATTTTGGCTTTTTCTGTCAGGGAAACTATATACATCAAATAAACATTTAAGTATAAGTTGACATTTACATATGGAAATTTACTTTCTTATACTTTAAGTTATATTTCATGTATATATAGGCAGGATGTTTGAGAGTGGTTTCAGATCTCTAAGAGGTATAATGCAAATTCTAGTTTTGGAAGATCTTAAAAATTTTAGACTTAGTCAAATTTCAGTAATCAGCATGTCAAATTTTAGTAATCAGGAGGTCAAATTTTAGTACTCAGGAGGTCAAATTTCATCTTTCTCTCTCTATCTCACTCATTTTCATCTCTTATTCTCTAGACCTCTCTCTCTCTCACTATCTCCATCCCTTCATCTAACAATAGCTTCCTTGAGCTCAAGAACTATGTCTCTACATGTCCATCTCTCTCTCCTTCCCCCTCCAATATCTATCTCCCTCCCTCCTTCCCTCTCTACATTTTCTATCTCTCATCCCTCTCCTTTAATCTCTATATATCTCTCTCTACTCTCTATACCTACCTATCCCTCCCTCCCTCCCTCTCCTCTATTTCTCTCTCTCTTTGCTTCCCTCACTCTCTCCTCCCCTCTCTACTCTCTATCTTTTCATTCTCTCTCCTTCCCTCTCTAGTTCTCTCTATCTCACTTCTCTCTCCTTACCTCCCTCCCTCTCTAATTTTGTCTATCTCCCTCTCTCTCTCCTTCCCTTTCTACTTCTCTTTATCTCACCTCTCTTTATCCCCCTCTCTCTCTCCATCTCTCTTCATTTCACCCACCTTTTCTCTCTACTTCTCTCTATCTAACCTATCCATCTATACATCTCTCTCTCCCCCCTCCTTCCATCTCAATCTCTCCACCTTCCTCCTTATCTCTATAACTTTAAGCTCCATCACACATCTCTATCACCTATCTCACGTATCTCTTACCCCTTCCCTCTCTACTCTCTTTCTCTCTATCTCACCCCTCTCTCCCTACCTATTCCTCCCTCCTCTCTCTTATCTCTCTCACCTCTCTCTCTCCATCCCTACCTCTTCCTCCCTCTCTCCTTCCCTCTATTTTTCTCTTTATCTCCTCCTCCCTCTATCTACCTAGACCTCTCTCTATTTTTGTCTCACCTCTCTCTCCATCCCTACCTCTCCCTATATCTCTCCTTTCATATCTACTTCTCTCTACCTAGTTGTCCCTCTATACCTATTTCTCTCTCCCTCCTTGCCTCCTCTCTCTCAATATCTCCACCTTCTTTCCCTCTCTAATCTTTCTCTCTATCTCTCTCCTCCCTCTCTACTCTCTCTATCTCTCCCTCCCTCCCCCTCTTTCTATCTCTCCTCTCTCCCTCCCCCTCTTTCTATATCTCTTTGCCCTCTCTCTACCTATATCTCTCTCCTTCTATCTATCTCAACTATCCATCTTTACCTATCCCTCCCTCCTCTCTCTCTTCCACCAAAATTCACTCTACATCTCTCTGTCTAGCCTACCCCTATATACCTCATTTTCTCTCCCTCTCTCAATCTATCTACCTTTCTCATTACACCTCTACTTCTCTCTATCATCTCTCTCTCTCCCCCTTCCCTCTTTACTTTCTTTCTCTCTATCTCACCCCTCTCTCCTTAAATATCCCTCCCTCCCTCCTCTCTCTCTATCTCACCTATCTCTCCCTCCCTACCTCTTCTTCCCTCTCTCCTCCATTCTCTACTTCCCTTTATCTCCCCTCCCTCTCCTTACCTACCTCTCTCTCTCTCTATTTCACTCTCTCACCTCTCTCTAAATCCTTATCTCTCCCTCAATCCCTACCTCTCCATCTATCTCTCCTTCCCTCTCCACTTCTCTATATCTCCCTTTACTCTCTCTACCTACCTCTCTCTCCATCCCTACCTCTCCCTCCAACTATCCTTACCTCTCTACTTCTCTCTACCTACCTATGCCTCTATACATCATTCTCTCTCTCCCTCTCTCCATCCTTCCCTCTCTCAATCTATCCACCTTCCTTCTTCTCTCTCTAACTTCTCCCTCCCTTCCCCTCTCTCCTTCCCTCTCTACTCTATCTCTATATCAACTCTCTCTCTCTCTCTCCTACCCCCTCTCCCCCTTTCCCTCTCTCAAGTCTCTCTATCTCACTCCCCTCTACCCTTAACCCTTAATACCCTCTACCCTCTATCTCTCTCCCACTCCCTCTCTCTCTTTCTCTCTCTCTATATCATGTCTCTCCCTCCTACCCCCTCTCCCTATCTCAAGTCTCTCTCTCTCACTCACTCACTCACTCCTATATCTCTCTTCTCTACCCTTAGCCCTCTACCATTGACCCTTAAACCCTTAAACCCTCTATACCGCGGCCTTTTTCAAAGTGGCTCGCTGTATCATGGTTAGCAACAATCATATAACCGTTACCGCCACACCGCAAATAGTCAGAGTGAAGACCGCGGTAATCGGTAAGCGGTGAAGCGACAGAGGGTGGCGGTCAGAGCATGGTTACCGTGATACCGCACATGGTGAGAATGGTAACCGCGGTAGCACGGTGGGTATGGAGATAGCAGTGGAGAGCAGTCACCACCATATCGCCAGTGGTTAGAATGAAGACTACGGTAACACGGTAATAATGAAGGTGATAGATAAAGGTGGATACTGCGGTACCGCTGCCAGTCAAACCAGAGACTGCGGTGGTATGGTGGAGGTTGGTAGAGGAAATGATGAGACCGTGGAGGTAACATGTAGTGTTACCATTGAACCACAGGGAGGAGAAATGTAGACCGTGGTAAGGTGGTAGACAGCCAGAGGTAACACTTAATTTTTTACCACTATATCGCTAGAGATAGAAATGAAGCCGCGGTTGAGCGGTAAAAAGGAACAGGCGAGGACAGTCAAATTCAAATTACTGTGATACCGCGAGGAGACATAAGTTTGACCACGGTAAAGCGGTAAATATAAATGAAGGCTTCACAACAATAATTTAAATGAAATGCATGAAGTGGTAAGAATAATAAAAGCTATGGAGGCAGTAAATATAAAGAGCGGGTAAAGTATGAGAAATAAAATAAAACAAAAATGTAGAGCTATGTTAAAATATTTAATTTTGCGATAAGACAACTTAATTAAATATTTTAATTTCTATCCTTTTCAAAACAACATATTTGGCGCTCTCCAAATTTGGCGAGCACCAAATGTGTTTTACCCTAAAACGGTAAAATAAGGCTTGACCCTATGATTCAGGCCCACATTCTCATGTATTTGTCTGGTTCAACACTTTATCTAAGCTAGAAACGCCTTTTTTTATGCAGTTGACTTCATATTGTACCAATCTATGCTTGATCCATCACCTTTTTACCACCAATCTCCATGGTAGACAACGTAGAAGAAGACATTTTGAAGTTTCTACATCATTTTACATTATCTAAGGTAATATATTCATTTTGGTAAACTGAAATGCTTATATTTAGTATATTTGTTTGTTTTTGACAATATAAACTAAATTTCCTTAATGATTTTATTAATCATAACAATTGGACATAGAATTCAGCATTGAATTAGATGGGATTTGCATAAAAAAGTTCAATTTTTATGAGTTTGAAGAACAAAAAAATTAAAAAACATGACATTTACTTAACATAAATTTACTTATGAATTCTATTTGCATTGCTTATAGTAGTCCATTTCCAGCATGGCTAGTGGAATTCACTGTATTTCATTCCTTTTTCAACTAATTTGGAAAACTTTTATTTTCATCTAATTTGGAAAACCTAATAGCTTTCATCAATGTTAATGCAAGTGTCCATTAATTTTTTTGTTCCATAAAAAAATCATCTTCATCACATGTGCTTAGATAAATTCAAGTGAGTTTACATAATTGTTAATGCAAGTTTCCATTCATTCATACCATTTACCTTTCTAATAAATAAAAAAATGGGAAATTTTGTGCAATTGAGAATTCTTATTGTCTTTCTAAGTTACCTCATTTCCAAAGAATTAGTGAATACTTATATGATATAGCATCACAAATCCTTCTTTGAATTCATATTCTTCATGACTTCGTTGACAATCAAAAATTTGGTTTTGAGAAAAATAAACACAAGAGTCACTAGTTTTCATTTAGGTGGCAACAATTTATACCCTAGGTCAGTGATACAAAGTAGGGAGACAAAACCTTCAACAATCATTTAATTAGATCAGTTTCAAACAATCTTGAATCTCAAAAACCTCAATTCAATGCTGAACTGACCAATTCACATCTAAAACAAAACAAAGATCATCCATAAATAACAAGCTATGCTTCTCAAGATGACTACCATTCTAAACCTCTGGAAGATTTTAACAAAACCCACCATATGTAAGTCTATTGCTCAAAATATTGTATTCATATAAAAGTCACTCATAACAGAATAAAATAAACTCAATATTATGTATTTGGAGCTAAGGGAGTTCAGTTGTGTCATAGCTTGCAATTTGGCTAAATGTGGTCAGAAAAGTTGCTAAAAGATGCAAAATTTGTAGAGTTCGAGGGAGTTGGAATGAAATAAAAATATGTTTAATAACCTTCAATTCCTTGAAGGAGAGGTTGTTGGTTGATTTGTACCCCATTTTTTTTTATCA